>VZTN01031544.1:3238-34165 GCA_013400515.1 Erpornis zantholeuca | reverse complement strand
TGCATATACTACACAGGCTAAACTAAACTAGCACTTTTCTAATCTAAGCTAAATAGGGATGAGACGCAGAGTTTGGCTGTGATTATCATTCATAGCATGAGTTTGGGCCAGGGCAGCTGTTCCTCCATTGCACAGTGCCTGGCCATGGTTTGAGGTACAGCATGAGTGCAACAGGTGATGTGGGTGAAACTATGTCTGGAGTGGGAAGAATCCCTTCCTGTAGGTATGTGCCATGTTAACCTGCCATCAGGAGTGTAACAGCAGGCCCTGGCCTGTTTTATTTACTGAGATATATTGAACTCTCTGGTAATGCCTCCCTGGGTAGGTTTTTTCCCAGACTGAGATGTTTGTCTTAAGTTTCAGGAAGAAACAGTGTTCTTATTTAGTTGGCAAAGAACAAAAATGCAGAAAGATCGTTGGTGTCATTTATTGGAACACTGCTGTGCATCAGGATGTGTAGTTCATGTGCTTAGTACACGTGGACATCCTGATGTCTGCATAGCTTTGTACCTGGAAGAAAATGCAAAATAGTGTCTTGAAGGAAGTAGAGATGTTAGCACATCTCTAGTGCAGCACAAGATAAATGTGCTGCTTCTGATTGCAGATTCACTTCCAGGGTGTCACATCTTCTCTTCTGAATATTCATATATTATATATTAACAAAACTCTTCGCTATGGCTAGTGAGAATGATGAAGCACTAGTTGATCCTATCATTTTAGTAGAAATTGTTTGAATAAGTTGTGATAAGCCTGTGTGAGTTTGAAAAAAAAAACACTGAAGTTTGCTCTGTAAGACAAGTTGGGGAGATCGCTGTCTGTTTCTGTATGTTTCAGTGCTTTCTATTTCATTTTCAGATTGTCTTCTTGCAGTGTGGCAGATTTGTGGAGTTTCATTCACAACATGGCCATTACTACAGGACAAGAATACCAAAATTTGGTAGAGATTTCTCTTACCACTATCCATCATGTGACCTGTATTTTGTAGGAGCAAGGTATTAAGTGGAATATTTTGTTTCAGTTTTGTTAGCAATGTTTTCCAAGAATAAAATGAACAATAAAATACTAGAAAAGTTTAAAAGTGGAAGAAGTGGCAATTCCTTCCAAATTAATAATGGAGACTGTGAAGAGTGGAAAATGTGGGAAGATTAAAATTAATTCCATTTCCCGTGCTGTGTTAAAGCCTTTTTTTCTTTGATTCTTAAACCACTTACATCATGTATTTGCAAATGTGTATTAAAAGCTGCAGGTCAGTGTACTGTTTTAAAAAGTGTTTAGCATTTAAGTAAGGAAAATTAAATTACTTTTCCTGTCCTGCTTGGTGTCCTATTGCTGTAAAGTGTGAGTTAAATCACATAATTGGGTCTCTGAAAAGACACAGTAAAAATAAAATTAGATCACTAATTTCTACTTATCACAAAATAAGTAGAAATTCAAGGTGTAACTTGAATCACAGGAAATTAAAAGATCTCGAGAAATGAGTTAATGTATCTTTTCCCTGGAAAAATAGTAATTAGCAGGATGTTGAAGTATAATAAATAAATGATGAACATGCACATTTTTCTGCATTTTGAACACTGAAGTACAGGTTTGTCTTGTAGATTATGAATTCTGAAAATTGTGTATTTAGCAAAATTAGGCTGCAAATAAGAATCTTTACAATGCTTCCGAACTTACAACAGTGTTTTTCAGTATTTGTAAAGGACAAGAGTAATTTTGTGTTTTTCTTTTGTAGTTCTGAAGTGTACAGGCTAAATCTGGAACAAGGAAGATTTCTGAACTCCCTGCAAACTGAAGCTTCGTAAGTTATATGTGGTGCATGACCTCTGTCTTCTTTCCACCAGGTGGAAGCAAACTCCTGTCATGCTCAGCACCAGTACTGTCTCTGAACGCTGCCCAAACACTTTGCAGAGTTGAAAAGGAACATATGCTGAGTCTGAGTCTCATTTCATTTTATGTTCTCTATTTTTTTTTTTTGTTCCAGTTTTTATGTTTAATTGAATTTTCTTTTGTGGATGTTTAAAAATTGCTTAATATGGACTATATAGGTATTATATAAATTGATCTTAAGAGCATTTCATTAAAACTTTGCCATTATTACTCAATTCAGCCATCATATAGAGATCTACCCACAGGGTATGTACTTTCCCAGACATGTCTTTGTCCTTCTACTCTTGAAGTAGCTCAAAGGGAATTTTTATATCTCCAGCATGTGTCTGGTTTTGAAAACCATACCAGAGTAGGAACTGAGCTTTTTTCATGTGGGGAGAGTCAGATGAGAAGAACAGACTTCACTAGATGGAGTGGCTTGTTGGTGGGCAACAGCTGGTGTGCGGTGGACAGGATATCTTAATAGATGAAGGAGTATTTGGGAAGGCAAAATAAAAAACTGAGCAACTGGAGAAAAAAAAAGGGGGAAATCCTGGAATGGGACAGGTAAGGGTGTAGTGTAAAATCTGGATTAGAGAGATGAGACTTAAGTTGTGAGAGAAGGTTTTGAGGCAAGGGAGTTGGATGAGTTACAGAATTAGAGGTAGAGACCTCTGAATGGAAGAAGTTGGAAAACACTGGGATAAGTGCTGTAGAGAGAACTATTTGTACTCTGGAAGAATTGTTGTTGAAGTGCAGGGTTCTTGGGTGCCCTGTTGAGAAACAAGATACTTGGGTGAGAGAAAGGAGACCATTGGTCAGACAGAACATGTTGGAGATGTAAGCTTTAGAACGTAAATCATCATAAAGATCTTCTGACATAATTAGAAAGTCATTTAGGTTGGAAAAGACCTCTAAGATCATCAAGCCCAGCTATTAACCCAGCACTGCCAAGTCCACCACTAAACCATGTCCCCAAATGCCACATCGACACATCTTTTAAATACCTCCAAGGATGGTGTTTGAACCACTTCCCTTGGCAGCCTGTTCCAATACTTGGCAGCCCCTNAAGGAGACCATTGGTCAGACAGAACATGTTGGAGATGTAAGCTTTAGAACGTAAATCATCATAAAGATCTTCTGACATAATTAGAAAGTCATTTAGGTTGGAAAAGACCTCTAAGATCATCAAGCCCAGCTATTAACCCAGCACTGCCAAGTCCACCACTAAACCATGTCCCCAAATGCCACATCGACACATCTTTTAAATACCTCCAAGGATGGTGTTTGAACCACTTCCCTGGGCAGCCTGTTCCAATACTTGGCAGCCCCTCCAATGAAAAAAAGTTTCCTAGTATCCAATCTAAACCTCCCCAGCACACCTTGAGGCCACTCTTCATGTCCTGTTGAGTTGTTTAAGAGTACAGTGGAGCAGAGTCATATGGGAGGGCTTGGTGGTAGGTGGTGGATATGGGCAGAAGAATGCAGGACCGTTCAGGCTGGAGGGAACCTCAGAGCCCAGTCTCCTGCTCAGGGCATGGTCATATGAATTCAGATTAATTTTGTCAGGGGGGGTCTTGAAAATTCCAAAGGTGGAAATTTCCCAGCCTCTATGACTAACACATTCCAGTGCTTAATTATCCTTATAGAATAAAAATATTATCCTTACATCCAGTTGGAACCTCACCTGTTTCAAGTAATCAGCACTGTCTCTGGCTCCAGATTGTTAGTAAGTTCCCCTTAAGTATGGGAAGCTATTGTTATGTGGCCATCTGTCACTCCCTCCAACTTTTGCTTTTCCAGACTGAGCAATAGTGTACAGAAATCTTATTAGTTGTTCATGTGTTAGTTTGTTCTGAGGTCATTAAACTTGCTCCTTTTTCTGTTGTAGAGAGAGTAATGTCTGTGACATAAATCCTGTACACTTCTTGTTTGCTATGGGGACGACTGAGGTAAATGTTTGCATTCCTTTTATGAAAAGGGCAGTAGTGTTTGTTTCATTTTTATATTAATTTGCAGGAGGATAAGAAGAAATCATGAACCTAATTAAGTAAATTGGTCTCATTTGTTATGTTAGATATAGATATGTTAAAGATGACTTTTTAGGGCGTAATGCAGATAAAATACCTGAGTTACTTGATTACTGAGTATTTGAGATTTTGCAGATGGCAGTGACAATAACATTCTCATGTTTTGCAGTGTAGCCATCTGTAGAAATCAGCTGGCACATGTACCCTATTAATCTTAAGAAAATGAGCGTTAGTGATTTTGATTCAGATTGCATTAAAGAAACTAGAAATGAAATGTATGCAGCATGTGTGTCACTATTAGAACATTATTCCATGTCAACCTAGGAAATTTTGTTAATTACTTATTAGATTAGATAATGCATAATTTTATTTAAACATTTTTGGAATATGAGACATCTGCTGCATAAGCGTGAACCATATTTTCTAAATTGTTTAGGGTAAAGTGGAATGCTGGGATCCTAGAACTAGAAATCGAGTTGGGTTGTTGGACTGTGCATTAAGCAGTGTGACAGCAGACACAGAGTGAGTAAAGGCCACCTTTTCAAAGTGTTGTTCTGGATTTTCCAGAAGTTTTGCTTTTAGAGATAAATTCCACTTTGCTTTAAAATGACCTGCTCATTCTCTTTTCATTGCTAGTGTGAATAAAGGATTTTCTTAATCATAAAGGAGTTCTCTTAGACATTGGTCTGAATAGTAGTGGCTATTTTTTTATACAAATACAAGTTGTAAATGTAAACAGCACAGCTTTTTGAAGTAGTATTTCTGAGTGATACCTGTAAATTATTTTACAATAATAATGTAGCTATTTTTAACATTAAAAAAATTATTTGCAGACTTTATTGAAAAAATGCCTAACTACAAGCATTGTGCCTTGCAGGATAGAAGGCTTACCATCCATTTCAGCACTGAAATTTGATGGAGCTTTGAATATGGCTGTTGGAACATCTACTGGGCAGGTAGATTTTACTTAATCTACCACAGTTCTTAGGAGATTCTGCTCTTGCAATTCCCAGTCCACGTCTATCATACACTGAGTGCAGTGTATATCTATTACTGCAAGTTTAGATTACTAATAGTCAAACTGCAATTTAATTTTGTCAAATGCTTGTGCTCTTCAGAATTCTGTTGGTACTCCTTAAAATCATCATAACCTATATACTATATAACTTCAAATTTGCAGTTTTCTTAAGACTTGAGTCAAGTGTGTGGGGAAGTTGCTGCTTTTTGGGACTATCAGTACCATCTCAATGCAACATATGTGCTCTCCCTTATCTTGATGGTGGTTAAAAAAAACAGCATTGTCTTTCAACTGTTATTTTTCCTTTCTTATCTTGATATGAAAAATCATTTTAATTCATTTATTGTTGCCATCATATTTGTAAAGGGAAGGGTGGGGATTTTTTCCTGCCTTCATCAGTATTTTCATGGGTTTAGAAAATGGTAGCTTCTTCAGGAGCAGATATGTGTGTTAGAATTGTATTTGCAACGCTAGTGTACAAGTCAGACAGATGTTATTGTAGACTCTGTTTCTGATTAAATAAACAGAATATTATTTTTCCCCAAAAATTATTTGTATTCACACTTTACATATGAAATATTTAACATCTTTCTCAAGTTTCATAGGAAATTTTGGAGATAATAATAAAGGTTTCTAGAAGATAGGGCCTGTACTCTCTACTCTCCTTAACATAAAAACTTACACTCTGTGCTGTTTCATTGAGGGAATGTAATATTCACTGAATCTGGAAGAGAGTCTGAAAATTTAAATCATGTAAGAACAACACAAGAATATGAAAGTGAAATGTTACTAATTATGAAATACTAAGAGTATTGAAACCAAAAAATGGTTCATTTCTTTCAATAGAAATTAAAAAAGTCTTTAGAAAGATGGTTAGGTCTTAAATTTGTTAATTTTTCTAGATGGAAGCATGCTGATATTAAAATACATGGCTGGAACAGAATGAACATGGGCTCACTTAATAAGTTGTTTTCAGAATTTAAAATTATTCATTTTATGTAAATCTTTAAGTCTTTAAGTAAAATCTCAAGTTTAGTTAAATATGTAGTGAAGATCCGATGGGTCAGACTTCCTCATGATCTTACAATGTTATAAATTTAATTTGCCTCTTGTTCTTCAAGGTTCTATTATATGATCTCCGGTCTAGTAATCCATTAATAGTCAAAGATCACCACTATGGCCTGCCTATTAAATCAATTCAGTTTCAGCATCAGTTGGATTTAATTATCTCTGCGGATTCTCGAATAATAAAAATGTGGAACAAAGATACAGTAAGTAGTTTTTTGTTGCTGCATTTGGATTTTTAAATTTTTACTTTATTTGGGTTGGGGGTTTTGGGTTTGGTTTTTTGTTTTGTTTTGTTGTTTTGGGGGTTTTTTTGTGCAGCTTGATTAATTAAGCTGAAATTCAGTGTAGAAAGCTGAGGTTTTAATGTCTGTTAATTTACATAGCATTTTGTCCTGTCTGACTAAATCAACATCTGGGAAGTTATTCAATAGGCTGTCAGGTATATAGTCTTAGGGGTTTTTTTAGCTGTTTGTACATGTCTGGCCAAGAGGCTTCTTTCAGGAGAAGGATTTAAACATAAAAAGAAGTATCTTAGCCATTGCCTTGATTTGTCTATTTCTCACAGTGTTCTTGAATACATCCAGTTACCTTTTGCACCAGAGAAAACACATTCATTCCAATTCCCTGCTCTAGGTCGAGTTAATTTCAAAGGTAGATCAGATAGTTAAGGACCTACTAAAATCAGGTGCTGTGTATTTTCATAGGAACATATTTGGATACCGAAGGTTCAGATACTGTGCATAGAGCCAAATAACAATGTGTCCTACACTGCATTAGTGGATTATGTTGCAATGGGCAATGTCTTTATCCATGTCTTTTGCACCTCTAAATGAAATTGAAATCTTTAATTTTCATAGCGCTTTTTTTCATTATATCATGCTGTCCTCTTTGTTATCTTTCTGTCAATGAAGCTTGCTATGAATCTATGGGGTAACAAAATATGTTACCTCATAGATTCATAGCAGTACTATTGTAACTCTTTTTGGTTTTAGGGGCTGTCTGTAGTCATTGTGTTCCTTCTAAAAAACGTGCTCCCTCTATGCTTTTCTAACTTTATAATGAAACATAAAGAGGTTGTAGGAGAGGCTTTTTTTCTAATTATTTCAGGCAGTCACTTCAGTATTGTTGGGCTGCTTCATGAACTTTCAACAGCCTTTTATTTTTTCTGTGATCACAAGTAGTTTTTTGTAAGCTCCTCTGCAGTTAATTTTTATTGTTTGAAAGAGCAAATAAATTATTGGTTATTATTTAAAACATCTGCAGTGGCCTCTCTGCATTTTTCCTAAGGTGTATGTATTTCCCTCCTTGAGAATGAAGCACTGTAAGGTTTGTCAGGTGGCCTCTGGTGGGGAAAGGGAGAGTTTCTCACTGCTGGAAGGCAAAGATAGCTTTGGATTCTTTCCTAGAGTATGTTCCAGCTGGCTCCACCTCTCCCAGATGCTGGTTCCTGACTATCTCTGGCTGGGAACCAAGTGCAGAGGCAGACTGCGGGTGGAGAGCATATGGCTTTGATACCAGAATAGCCCCATGCTGAGACGTGCCTTGGGGTGGGGAGCACCAGGCTTTTGTCTGCTGAGGCCAGGGTGGAGGAGGACTCTTCTTAATCATCAGGGAGAGACCAGAGGTGGGTGGGGTAACTGGGAGGGAAAGGAAGGGCCCAGAAAGGTAGGTGGGATTGCTGCAGGGAAAGAAAAAAAGAGGAACAGGATCAAAATTTTCCTTGTTCCTGTCCCTCATTTAGAACTGTGTAGGCATGTAGTCTCATGCTTCAGATTATGTGGTCCAGTTGTTAGAGACTCTTCCTTTACTGGCTGTCTTGTGTGTTGGCTTATAAGAGCACCTGTATTTTGTCTGGGTTTTTCAGACTGTGTTCCAGTTCTTATTATTTTGAGAACGTTGTTTCCTGCTTTTACATCTTTCTTAAGTAACCTTTATAACTTCAATTCTGATCTAGATACCACTGCATGCTCTTACTACTTTTATTTTATGTGAAGACCTCTTTAATACTGAGTTTATAAATCATAAGTAAAGTGCTGAGCTGTATGTAATTTCATGTAGACATTTGCAGGGTGGAAGAACCAAGCTCCAAATTCAAATTCCACTCCTAATTTTTTCAGCTATTCATGCTTTGCAAGGTAAAATGATTTAAAACAACTGCGTTCAGAGTTGAATAAAGTGAGGGTTACACTGACAATGTGCCAGGAGCTTATGGATCTCAGCCTCCCTTTTGCAAAAAATAAAGTAACACTGACATATATTTTCAACATAGAAGTGTAAACTGAGAAATAAGAGTGCCACTGTACATTGCTGTGTCTTCAATAACCAGTAGGCTGCACTTCCTTGTAAGAGATTGAATCAGACATAAAATACAATATGGAATTCCTTGTGTTATGTTCAGATATTTAATAATATTTTATTGTTCTGCAAAAGCTGTTCCATCTTTATTCCATCATGTTTCTTAGCTTCTATAGTAGCTGTTTATTAATGTTTAGATTTACTGAATTTAATTATATTGTTTGGAGTTTTTTATGATTTATTTTCTTCCTACAATTTCAGGGAAAGATATTTACTTCAATGGAGCCAGAACATGATATAAATGATGTCTGTCTGTATCCAAATTCAGGTATGTTAAATATATTAATATCTTGCTAAATTCAAAAGGGAGCACTTACTAATCCAAGCTGTGGTCTTTTTTTCTGTTTAAGTGATACAATTTTGGTCTACTTTCCTCCTTATGGCAGAGCTTGGAATCAAGGGTTATTTGTCAGTTAGTGTCCTTGTTTCCTCTGCGTCTGTATTGCATTGGAGCCTCTTTGCAGTTAGAGGCTGCTGTGCTGTTAATTGAGTGACTGACCTCTTTTTCAAATATCTGAAGTGACTCATTTCATAAGAATAAGAATTTTGGCCTATTGTCTTGACTAAGTCCCAGATGAGTTAGAGCTTGCTTTCTAGAGGTAGGAAAAATCTCTTTACAGTAAGTTTACACATTTTTTCAAATATCTACAAAGATTTGATCTTTCCCTGATTTAAATACAGTACTTAAATTGTGCCGTCCCTTAGATTTAATACTTTGGTTTTAAGTGTAGATTCTTATGGGCACAAATTTGCATGGTTTTTGTAACTATTTTCAGATTTGTTGCATCTCATAATGTTATGTTTAGAGATCACAAATGAGGGTCACTTCTAACCAGGGTTTCCAGGACTTAATTTATGAGAAAAAATATTTTCTGGAATGGTGGTTGTATGTGCATATGTGCTTTGATTGTATTTCAGAGTGCAACTGGACTTAATTTTCTTGCTTACTATGAGTTGCTGTAGTTCTTAAGTACAGTGTGACACGTGCTTCCTTTTTAGAAAGCAGTACTGAATAAGATGAAGTACGTTAGGGCCACTAGGATGTCACAGAGCAAAAGTCTTGAAACAGACAATGTTTCAAGACATTGTGTGTCTTGTTGCAAACTCTGCATTTATCCTAATTTTAGACAGAGGCAGCAGTAAAGACAGAGCAGTAAAGACAGAGCAACTTGGACTTTGATTCATATTAGCAGCTCAAATTTAAGATTGTAGATAAGTGAGTTTGAGATTTCCAGCAAGTTAAAACTTATCTTTGTCTTTTCTGCCAACTTCAGTTAAGAATGTGTTGGAGAGTTTTTTTCTCTTTTCTTTTTTTTTTTTTTTTTTTTTTTAAGATGAGCAATTAAATGCTCTTCTCTGATAAGATGGTGGGCATTTTTGACCTTATGGAGCAGGGTATATGCCATGTGCCCTGGTTGTATGTAGGAGCTCATGTGTGTGTATTTGAGAATTACTGTGTGGTGACAGGCTGGACTTGTGCACCATGGAGGTGGATAAGCCCTCATCCCTGGTGGCTACAGAGAGAGGTCCTTGGAGTGAATTATCTTTAGCATTTCACCCAGATTTCACCTGTGAGCTTATTGGTTTCTTCTAAAAGAGAACCCCACAGCAAATTAACATCCACGGAGCATCAGTGAAGAGCTCACCACTGGGAGTGGACCAGAAAAAAGTTATTTGACAATGTAGAATCGTGGTGTAATTCGGGTTGGAAGGTACCCCTAGGAGTTGTATATTTCTAACTCAAAGCAGGGACAACTTGAAGTTAGATCCAGCTTTGAAGTTGGATCAGGTTGCTCCAGTCAAGTCAAGTTTGGATATGTCAAGGATGGGCATTACACTCAACTGTGGACGCTCTGTAGCCTTTGTGGTATGTGGACATGCCTCATGTGCTTTTGCAGAAGTTATTTTCGTGAGACTCTGCAGGATGAATCTTGTAGCACAAAGAATTGAATGTGCCCATCTCCCTAATGTTGCTATTGGACATAGCTTTTCATGTGTCTGTGATTGAAATCCAGATTGTGCAGTCCAGTTCCGTGTCCCACATCTCCTGCTTAAGTCAGTTCTGCTTTTTGTACTGTCTGTAGGGGGACAGGTTGATGGTTTTGTAAGAACTGTTGTGGGAAGAAAACTAGGTTGTGTTTTATAGTCAAGTCACATGGAGACAGTGGGGCAAAAACTAGAACATGTTGCAGTGGAAATTGAGAGATTTAAGGTAAGAGGTGCTGCATCACATGTTTGTTGTAAATACTGTTGAACTAGAATTTAAGATGCATTTTCCAAAGAGGGTCTTACTAAAACTTCTGAAAAAAGGTTCTCATTTATTTCCCTTCTACGGTAATCAAACTAGGCTGTTATGTAGTTTGTTAGGGTGTGGTCTCTCTTCCCATAAAAACTGGTTAAACTAACAAGCTGAAGCAATAAAAATGTGTGGAATAGACTTCTCCTTTCAGAGTTATTAACTGTCATTCTTCTATTTCCCTTGTAGTATACACCCATGTCCTGTTCTGAAGTCTGTTTTTGTCCTCCTTTAATTATTGGTGGAAGACTCTCAAAGGGGAGGTTTTCCTTTCCTGTCATCTTTGAAGCACCTGAAGAATTAATTTCTGTCTTTATTTCTAGTAATTCATATTCAGTCAGTGGAAAAATGCTTTCTCTCATGAAATAGTAGTGATTGTGCTATTAGGTGAGCATGTAACCTATGTACGATACTGGTGTACTCTGTGTGTGTCTGTGTGTATTCATGTATATACTATAAATTCTTGCTTTTCCCCTAAATTGCCTGCAAACCTTTCTAGGCACAGTTTTTAGCCTATTTGCTGACTAAGCTTTCACAAATATCTTGCTTTGCTGGGAAAGCAAGCCCCCTTTTTTCATTATAAGTCCAGCTGCATTGTGTATTTATAATAAAAGGATTAGGTAGCAAGGATTACTCCACCCATGTTAATTGCATTCCTCTAGTTGGGTGTAAATTATATTTCTGCCCTCTGGGTGTGTAGTAATTGACCCAATTATTCATAGTCTCAGTGGTATATGATACAGTTCTTTCAGATCAGAATGTTATCTAATTTGATGGCACTTTTCTTCTTCATAATCAGTCTCTTGTATTACCTGTTAATCAGCTCCACTGGAAAGACAAAATTGAGATAAACATAAAAGTATATGGCAAATATTCTCATTACTCTTTTATGTAGAAGAAAATTGAGAGTGTTCTTCATTTTGAACTTAAATGAAATCTTGTGGCAGTAGGAGATTTTCCACAGATTTTAGTATTCCTACAGTATTTTTTATCATATTCAGAGTACTTAAACACCTTACCGGTTTTGTGGTGTTTCTTCAGTGTATTCATAGATATTTCATATTCTACATTTTCCCTGGTTGTCTAATAGCACTAGTATTACTCCTTTTGAAGCCACAATATCCTATATCTCATTTTGTGTTGAGAAGCTGGTGTTGTGTTGATTTCCCAAGATGAAGTATGAATAAAGGTGTAATCCATGTTATGATTTATGGCTTTGTTTAGATGCATGTTTAAAAATAAAACCAAAACCCACAAGTATTAATACCAATGCATTAATAATGCAATTTTACATCCAAGGTAAGTTTTAACTGCAATAATAACTGGATTTGTTCTAAAGAGTATTAAGGGATGAATTGTTTACATTTGTTATGAAAATTGGCAGCCTGCACTTGTCTGGGCTTAATGTTGCTTAAAGTGGTGCTGAACCATTAAGATAGAGGACAAAAGGGAATAAATATGTAAGAAATTAGGCTTTGTTAATTATGCTGGCATCACACCTTTCTTTCCATGGTATTTGATGCAACAGTTTATTACAGGTCTTGATTAATGTTCCATTGCAAGCCAAGAATATGTACTTTATGAGCTTTTTTTTTTTTTTAAATAGTATTATCCTCTTGTGATCAATATTTTTAAATGTGGAAATCTCTTTTTAGGAATGCTAATGACAGCCAACGAAGCCCCAAAAATGAATATCTATTATATACCAGTAAGTAATACAAGCTGTTGCTGATATTGCTCTTTAAAAACACAATTGTTTGGTGCCATTTAGGTATTTCAGCTGAAATTCATGTCTACATTGTCTGAGTTGTCACAGTAAAGTAAATTTAGGTTAACCATAACTTATTAATGTAACATGTTAAATTACTTTAAAAACAGCCTGTAATTTGCCTTTTGCTTCCAGTTTCAAAACTGACTAGTGGTGGTAGGAAATTCAGGTGAAGCTTTACTGGAAAAAGTAGGTTTTTTGATCTGATCAAAAAGAATTCTTAAATAGGGACTATATTTTTCAAGATAATGACTTTGCTTTGTTGTGAAATATTTCATTGGTGTCTTTAATATGTGGTATACAGTGACATAGTCGTAGTAAATATTCTTCTCTGTTCTGACAAAGAAATGATATTGTGTGGCTTCAAGCATGGCTCTTGACTGTAGCTTATGCTCAATGCTTTTCTGCCGTTAAAGCTTTTTACTGGTTAAGGTTTCCACTTGACAGGCTTTACTGTAGGTTTAACTATGTTTTATCTCTGCAGATTGGTTTTAGGGAGTCTTAGCAGCAAGCCTTGTGGTGTCAGGGAATGGTAGAGAAAATTACCTGCATTTCACTCTTAGTTTAGTTTCTCTAGAGGTTTTTTCTGTCCTGATAGAAGATAAATAGTAGGATACCTATGTAAATGTTACATGCAGAATAGCTGACCAGACTCTAAAAATATGTACACTTCTTAATTAATTTTATTCACATTTTGGACAAGCTGTAAAATTTATTAATATTGAAATATATATTTAACTATTTTTTAAATCAGCCAAAATGTCTTCATTTAGCTAATTGATTTTATAACTTAAATCTAATTTTTTTCAGTTCATTTCTGCTCATCCCTTGCTGCCAAGTCCACTTGTCCATGTCTTAATTATGTTCAGAATGGAGATTTATGGGTTTATTTCTCTTTGTGGAATAGACAGTAGATACATGTTGTATTTGTGTGTCTAAACACAACAGTATACCCTTCTAAACAATTCTGTAGTCTTAATACATTTACTTACATTATTAGATTTTTTGCATTTAAAGAGATGTGGAATTTTATACTGAATTATATTGGGTTGTTCTTCGGATGTGAATTGCCTTTTTCTGTAATTCAGCTCTAACCAACTCACATTTTTTAATGGGTGCTGTTCCATGCTTTGGGTAACAAGGGGGACAACAAATACTTTTGTATTTCTGAAAAAATACTAGCCATAATTAGGAGCTGAATACTTTCTTTCCATTTACCTTGTCCTATGTAAGGTTGAGGGAGTAGCTTTCCGAGCTACTATTATTTTATTATCTATCGTCTTTTTAAATTAATGGATTAGGAAAGACAAACTCACATACTTTGAAAGTCTGATGAGTTTTTAAAACTGGAACGGACTAGTTAGTCAATTTAAGTAATCCAGATGGAAAAAGTCACCTTTAGTGACATTCCTTCTGTCACTAAAGGTGAGGTTCATCTTCTCTCTGAAAATTGTGCAAGGAGATTATTTTTTGTGCAGGTGTACATGATACATGGACTTGACAGCTATAGTACAGTAGAGGTGCACATTCAACTTAGCCAAAAAGTTGTTTCATTGTCTTGTCACCAGTGATGAATGCTTGTTAGAACTTGTTCAAGCTGGTATTATTGAGTATTGTTGCACATACTGTAAATCAAAATGAAAAATACTTACTTTTTCCTGTCTCAAAAATCTCACTCTCGTAGAATCCCCTGTGAGTACTGGATTCATGTTTCTGAAGTCAGACAAGTAATTTTTAGTTAAGAAATATAAGCACTCTGTATTAGATCTCAGATCATACCTAGAGAGAATATTGCAAACTTAAATGCTGACTAATACTATCTAGTATTTTTGCAGCATGCAGGCTATTCCAGTGAAGATTAACATAAGTCTTGACCTAAACCATCTTCCTTTGTCACCATCCCCTGATTTTTGGTACCCGAGTCTGCCTAGACTTGTTTGGATGATACCTTTTTATGGGTTTTACATTCACAGTGACATGAGCGTACAAATGGACCCAAATGATGAATGTTAAAGCATAAATCCAAGTATCAGTTCTGTTTTTGAAATACTGCTTCTTCTCCAGTTTGTGTCAGTGGCTTCAAATTTGAAGGCTGTTGAGCATACCTTAAATACTGTTGGTACTTTTTTAGTTGACAATCTGTAGTTCATTTCAAAACATGTAATACTTACTTTAGACAATAGGAAAGTTAAATGTAGCAAGAAGAAGTTACTTTGAAATAGAGATAGAAATCTCCCATCTGGTCTGACTTTTTTACCCTGTCTGCCTTTTTAGAGGCAAGACTGAAGGGGCTGGCACAGGCAGTGTTGTGTAATTGAAGGGTGTTTTACTGCATTTCCTAAAAATCAAGTATGTAGCTCACTAAATTTTTTTTTGTTAGCTGTTTTGTTTATTTTTTAACCTAGCTTTTAAATGAAGAAAATATAAAATGGAGAACTTGTGTCAGCCTTAAACAGCTCCAGGGCATTTTTTATTAAGGAAAACTTAATGTTATTAACACATTCATGTTACAGTTTTATTCCTTGATCTTCCAGGCTACTTATTTGAGCTCAGAGTTGCACACCTGTCCTTTGGTTTCTCTGTCAGTAGATTATTAATACATGGTTTTTTTTCCATTCTTGGAAGACTTAATAATTTTAACAGGCAAAGTTAGTTACATGGGTCTTTGGAGCAAAACTTTATAGAACTGTATTACCTGATCTCATTTCATGCTGTCATTTTCTATCTTTTTCTAAGAACTAGGATTCACAGTTTTTATAATGAATAACATAATTTTCTCTTTGTTTACTTTAAGGTAGACTTGAATACTACTAAAAATGTGTCCTTTGAGATGTTGACAGGAACTGAGTTACGTTTACTTTATGAGCTTGTAACATTTATTTATTTATTCCCCAGAATAAATGCCTGGGGGAAATGCTACTAATTGTAAAGGAGAGTTATGTAAATAAAATCCATTCAATTGCCTGTGCCCCTCATTGGCCTGTAGGGCTAGTAATTATTCTCTTGTTTTAAATGCTCATTGGAACAGCTATAAGGAATTGCCATGGCTATGATCAAGGAGGATACTTAAAATCCCAAGTGTATGGTGCTGTGCTCTGTGTAAGGAATAAAAAGTTCTCAGCAGTGGGAGTCTTGCAGAGCAGGAATGTGTATGTTCATGGATGGGTGCAGACAGACCCAGCATCCTCTGTCTGTGATTGGAGTTGGCCAGACAGTGCAGGACTGTGCCCAGCCCAGCATACCCAGCTTCTCAGCAGGTTTTATTAGTGTGGGCACAGTGCTGTGCTAGCACAGCTACATGACTGCTGAACTGGAGCTGGCTGGTGTCCGGCCAGCTTGGAATGTGCTCTGACTGAGCTCATGTCTGACTGAATTATCTGTGTACGTGTGCCTGTTCTCTCCGTTCTTAATGCCAAAGCTAAATTTCCGTTTCAAACCCAAAAAATTACTGTCTATTGAACTTCAGGATTATAAAAGTTTTGACACTGTGTATCATAATATTGCCTGTAAATGAAATGGCACGCATCAGCTTTTCCTGCAGAAAAGTTTCATCTGGATAGTTATGACAGTTGAGACTAGGAATGTCTGAGAACACTGTGCATTTTTTATAAAAAAGTAAAAAATCACCACAGTTTTTTCTTTTGTGTGCAAAGCTGTAAGTAGAGGAAATACAAGGTGATTTTTTGCTTTTCTAGAAATGACAGGTTTGCTTTTATATGGCAAGGTACCTCATGTACACAGTGTAGGTACACAGTGCAGAGTGAGCAAAAACCAAATTGACCGTTGAAATGAAATGTTTGTGTTACATAGGTAATATCTTGAGTGGCTTAGCTTGGAGACTTTGTTTTTGTTTTATTTTGCTGGGTTTTAATGAGGGCAAGTGCCTCTGACTGGAATTGGGCTGTTTGCCACTAATTTAATAGCTAACTTGCAGTTTATGCAAACATTTGGAATCTGCTTCTTGCCAGCTGGCTTCCTGGTACATCACTTTGATGTGTGCCTCAGGAAGGTTGAAATGAAAGTTGTGTGTGCCTTGGGATAGTTTTTAGACTACTGACTCAGAAACATAAGTTGAGTCAATAGTGCAGCCAGGTCCTGGCCAAAGAAGTGAAGAGAGGCAGAAGTTCCACTGACACACGGTGGTCCACTGGCCTGGGATCTAAGATGAGTCAGATTCTCTTTAAGTTTAATTGAGGCTGTCATGTTGCATGACATACAATGTTCTCTTTGCAGGTTGTACAGAAAACTCCCCACATGTCAGCTCCTGGGTACTCTGGGTGGAGAACAAGGGCCATAGGTGTTACTCTGAGTGTTTACTTCTGGTTACATGGACATGTCTGATCTTAGCACAGATGTTGCAAATCAGTCCTGTCTCATTTATTGGACTTGAAACTTTGGGCTACACATACATACTGAAACTGAAACTTGCTGTTAAAAGAAGAGAGCAATTAAGCGTGTAATTAATTGAGTGTAATATTTGGTGTTCTGGATTTTTTTTTACTTTCCTGCAGTCTTGGCAGAACACTCCCTGTTGAGACTAGAAGCAATGTACTTTTGGTGTAGTGAAGATATTAAGCTCTTTAAGAAGAAATAAATCCTGGAGCGTCTCTGGCTTAGTGTCAGGTGGTTTTGGAAAATAATTTGATATCCTAACACTCTCCTAGTTCAGGGCTCTTGGAATTGTAGACTGGAAATATTTCAAGAGCAAGTATTTCTCACCTACTCTATGATTCAGTTTCTCCAGGAGTATGAGGGTTCTGGTTTCTAATACAATACGTACTTTGGACATGTGGCTCTCCTTATTGCTAGAAATATTACGAATTTTGTCCTCTTAAAATTGGGTGGCTTGTCATCTAAACCAGCTATTGCTGGTACTTCCTGCCTTTCATACATTCTTTAACTAATTTTGTTTTCAAAATTTTTTTAGATCCTCCCCTAGACTGCTTTAATTACTGTTTATCAGCATCTTTCTGCTTTGAATATTCCTCAAAAATGCTTTTCCTTAAAAAAGAATTCCTTGGATTTAGAAAAAAAAGGTTTTAGAAAACCTCAAAAAAACTAGTTTCTCCTTGGTTGTTTATCCTGAAATAATATAATCACTGATTAAGGCAACAAATCCTATTAGCTTACATGTTTTCATTTAATGCTTTGGATATTTGGTGAAACAGATCTATCAAGAGACCTTGTACTGAAGGAAATACAAGTGAAAGCAGTTTTTTAATACCTTAGTTTATCCCCTTTATTTCTTTCTGGGTATTTATTTGGAGTAGTTCTAGAATGTAAATTAGAGATGAACATGCTTTGATCATAGACATCCAGATGAGCTGCTTCTAAATGGCTGAATTGACCAAAGTTGTGTTCAGTTCACTCACAGATAGGAAAAGCATTTATGTGAAATAGGTAGGTATTTTCTGTCAGTCTGGTGACACAGTGCTCTCACCAGTTCTATGACCATCAGATACCTGTCTTTACAGTCTGTCATTCTTCACTTTAAAAGGTGTGGGAGGTTTCTCCTGTGTTTTACTCTCCAGTGTGGTCCCAGCCTTTCAGAATAGTTTTATGGCTTTCAGACTTACATTCTCATCCATTTGGGATCTACTGACTGTCTTTTTTTCTCTCTTGGGTCTTTATATGGTGGGAACACAAACCTACACCTTGTACTTCATGCCTTTAAGGACAGTGTTTTGTATAGTCAGCTGTCATTCAAATAGTATGTGGGTGCTGTATGGGTTCAGTGAGACCTTCTGTAGATTTTTGGCCTCTTTGTGGTAAAAGCTATGAATCAAAGGATGCAGTTCTTTTTATATTTGTGTCTGGTATTTTGACACTAAGAGAACAGACTAGCAGTAGAGTGCAAGATTTTGATTTCTTTTAGGATGTTTTCATGTCTTCTTATTGGCAGTATTAGGTCATTCTGCATCAGTGCTGCCAAAATGTTGTCTTGAAGATCATATGATGAGGCTGGGGATTTTAGAAGACAGTTGTTATCTTGTTTAATACAGCCCTTCTCTAATATGTTTTTGGTAAAGCGGAAAGCAGCCATGAAACTGGCTTTTTTCTGTTTTTTCTATCTAGAGATTTTTTCTATTCTGAAACAATATATAATGTATAAAAACATTTCATAGTTTGAGAAAAAAAATATTGTAAAATAAAATGGTAGTTATGACGTAGAATGGAAAATGTTGGTCTTAATCTTTGTTTATTTTGAGAACTGTGAAATGACTGGAAAGAAGGGTTGTTATGAAGTAGTGTATTGCAGTTGAGCTTTAGGGCTTCCAAGTGTCAAAAGAAGAAACTTTCCATTAATAAAGAGATACTTGAGTGCATCTTTGGCCTTTAAACTGAGTTTTGATATATCAGTCTTGTAAAATTGTGTTTTCCATCCAGAACAGTCTAATCCTTTACACAAAAACAAGTGCCTGGTGAATGATACATTACCTATCTCACAGTATTTATAAGTGTAGGAAAAAAGTAGTTTATCTTCACAAGCAGTAATGTGAGCTTCCTACTTTTAACCTAAACACTTTCAAACTGAAAAATAACACACTGGGCTTATTCCCAACAAAGGATATCCTCCATTTCCCATGTGCTGGCTGAGAGACATGGTACCACTTATGACACATATGTAGAAGGAAAACACCAATGTGTGATAGTCAGGAAACAATTTCTGATATTCCTGTAAAACCTGTTTTAAATGTATTTTGGTGCTGATGATGTAGTAGTTTGACACCATGTGTAGATTATGAAGGTGGATGAACCCTGCTTAGTGCTGTTGTGGCTGTTAGTATACGAGGCAGCACTTCTTCAGTATTTTTTGAGCAGACAGCAGCACGCTGACTGTAAAGTTATACTTCCTTATAGTTTACCTCAAACCTTTCATAGAGCCCAGGAGAAAACCCTTAAAAGCAGAAGTTGTATGGAATTATACCAGGTGATTCCTCTGACCACTGATAGAAGAATCACATATTTTAGTGTTGTGACTGTTTCTCAAGCAATTAGTAGTAATGGACCTTCTGTTCTTCAGTTCTTACTGTAAGAAACAGGTTTTGAGGGGAGAGTGTGCTCCCCTTTTTTGAGACTTGAGTATCTGAAAGATATTTTTTATATTTTAAGTTGCACTTGTTCTTTCCTTTGGGCCATCTGTTCTTCACTTGATTTCTGGAAATTTAGAGATGCAGTTGCCTAGCTTCAGTCAGTGAAGAGAGAAGCAGTCACAGATAATTAAAATATGTAATTGCTGAAAGGAAGTCTTGTGCTTTGCTACATGTCTATCAGCATGTAATAAGAACTGGAATGGTTTAGGTTTTGGATCAGAAAACAAAGCATGTGAGATTTTTGTCCGTGTAATAATTTCAACTAAGTCTTTATATCATTACACTTGAAAGTAAAGGGTAACTATTGTTATCTTCTGTGCTGCACTCAGTATTCAACCATGTGTTGCAAATTATGACTATTTTATGCAGAAATAGTAAAAGCTATGAAGATCTAAGATTTCTGTCACAGAAAACCTTAGAAGTAAATAAAACTATCACATATGTGAAAGCTTTTGAATATTTATTTGAAAGTTGTTTTCTACTTAAAATTATTTCCTGAGTTACACAAAATTTCTTTAGCATTATGCTCTGCAAAGAAGTTGGTTTATTCTGAGCTTGTCTTCAGTATCTGTGTGGAGGAGTTGCACATTCCCAGCAGGTAGTTGCTTTTCCTTCCCTTTTTGCTGTCTGGCACAAAAGTACTTGAATAAACTCACGGAGAAGTCTTCCTCACAGTTTTGCAAAAAACAATTAAGATGCAATGGTAGGGAGTTATTGGCAACTCACACATTCCTAGATTCCCAGTAGTTTGTCAGTCATGTAAGGTAGACAAAGAGCTGGATTTGACAGTACCTTCACATCTGTAGCATTCCTCAAGTTTTCCTAAAATACAGGTCATCCTCCAGTATGTTTGGTTTTAATGACTGTAAAGATAGTTATGCTGTAATATTCCTTGGCATCTGGTTTGTACTGTAAGAACTCTGTTGTTCCCAGCCACTTAAAAGCATGAGAGGCAAGATCCTACACAGTGTGACAGTTGAGGAATTTTCCTGTCCCATCAAGAGAAATTGAGAAGGGGACATGCTGGGACTTTGCATTTCTATTTCATTCATTTGATGTTTCTTACTTGTTAATTTAGGTTGCCATCAGAGGCTATTGCATACATAGTAAAATCAAAGCATGTCTTCTGTGTTAGTAGTGGAAGTTTTGTCCCTTGATAGCCTGTGCCCTTAGTATTGCAAGAAGTATCATTATGTTTTGAGAAACAGATTTCTGAACATGTTGGAACAGGTAGAAGCTGTGTAGAAGTTCTTTCCTTATTTAAAAGGAAGGCCAAAATGGTTATGAAGTTTCTCACCTACCATTCTGTTGTCTGCCTCTCCTGCAGTCACAATTTTAAATGCAAGGGAAGAACTTTGTGAGGAATTTATTCTTTCTAATGTATCATTATAGGGTGGAGTTTTTTGTTAGACCATGTAAACCGTGAAGGTGGTGTCATTTGTGAGGGAGATTGTGCTGGTTCAGTGACACTGAGTCACCGAACAGTAAATTGACTTCATGAAGGTTCTAACGAGCACCGAACCTATGCAAAGGAATTGGTAAGAGCCCTTAGTCAGGTATGATGGGGAATGGAAGGTGTGGATGGCCAAAGTAAAATGTGGTTCCTGACTTACATCAGCAAGGCATTAGATCAGCTGATCATACCTGATCTGCACCTTTTTTTTCTTTTTTTGTGGAAAAAGGAAGACAATCCACAGATGTCCATAGGTAAATAAAACCTGTGAAGAGAGTACCTGCTGAACTTGCTGCACAGTATTAAGTCAATTTATGTAGTTGCCTCTGTTTTTACAGCAGATATGCTATAGAAGCTGCTGTATTAGAATAAGGACAGACTTTTGGTAACTTTTGATTTACTTCCAGCTAATAGTTTGGGAAGGTGCTTGAAGCAGGTCATGGTTGTAACATATGCTTTGAGAAGCCGCTCTTCTTTCACCTTTTGAGCTTCATTTGATTAGCTGACTTCATGTGGAAGTACTATGTTCTTGTACTTGAAGTTTCAGTGTACTTTTCTGACTTCACATTGTCTCAATATTAAAAAGCGTAGGGAGTCTGAAATAAAAGACCCATAGCAATACTGATGAAGTGTTTGTTTTATGTATGTCAGAACTTGACAGGGGCATTGGTGCAAGCATCAGATTCTACTCTTACTGCCATGGCTGGTAAGTCACAGATGACTTGAGAAGTGTCCCTTTTTTTGTTCTGTTGTGTGAGGAAAAGAGCTATTTTGGTAATCTTATTTACAATTTTAAGGAGTAACTTTATTTGCCTGAGGGTGTCTTTTCCCAACATTATGAGAAACTGGACCATTGTCTCCTTCAAAAAATGGAGGCTTCACCAAGAACACTCAGAGTGAGAGCAGACCCGTGACTGGTTAATTGACTGTAATACTTGTCAGACCAGAGAATATGAGATTAAGAAAAAACAAACCAAACCACCATTACAAAGCCAAACTGCTTAGAATTATAGAAATAAGTACTTACTATCCGATAACTCCCAGGGCAGAAAGATTTAGTATCTCATTCCTAGAAGATGTGTACAAGTTCCTGCAGCAGTTTTTGTTTAACACTGGGAAGATCTTGAAAGCAATGTTTCCTTAACACACACTCTAAGGAGTAAAACCTCCAAATAGATGATTTGGCGGCTTCCTTAGCATAGTGAAAGGTAGGAAAACCAACTATTCAACCTCTCTGATTAATGAATCTGCCAAAAATACCTGGATGTTGTGGAGTTAGGATGAGAGAAGGAGCCAATTCACTGTATATAGTGCAGTGAAATTTATGTGTGTGGGCTTAACACCAACTGCAATGCTGTTGTCAGTAGTATGCCAGAAAGGAAGAATGTGCTATTCAGTCTCTCATGGTAATGTCTGTACTTCACTGAGCTACTTGATGTCTTTAAAAGCACCAAATCGACACCATATGATGTAGGGTAAATGAAAGCATGAAATTATGAAGAATATATATGGGAGATTTGTGTGGTGATAATTCCCCAAACCAATTTAATTTAGAGAATCAAAGAATTTTATTCAGTCCATTAAATAGAATTACTCAAGAGATTAACAGGGCATAATTGGAGTTGATCGTAGAGCATTCATAGGAAGAAAGAAGATTACAAAAGAATGGCAGAATTCAAAATGACAAATTGTTTGGAGCACATTGGTTGCTACGGGAAATGCTGTGTATGGAAACATAGTTGATAGAAACATAACAAGATAATGTGATCCTAAGGCTCCTTCCTAACATGAGCTGATCTCTTGGGCTGGCTATGATTGAAGGCCAAAAGCAAAGTAACAAGAACAGAGAACTACAGATTTTCACATCTACAAGCTAGAAAGAATCCATCTGGGTTATTAGAGTTGCCAATTGCAATCGTTTTAACGTTAACTGTTAACAGTGTGCAGCAAGGTGGTGTTCTATTGACTTTGCAATGCATCTAGATGGAAACTTTCCAAAGTTACTACATATTGAGATCTGTCTAATTCTTAAAATTAGAGAACAAAGCATTGAAAACAATACTCTTAAAATGAATAGTAATTAATATTTCATGTAATTGCATTAATTAAACTTGGCTATACAATTAGGGAGCTAATTATGTTTAAAATGCAATTGCACATTTCAATCACTGTCCACACCCTGGGGATCACCATTTTTTTTTCTTCACTCATTAGACCTTCTGTAATCTTTTTCTCTTGTTAAATGGTGTGATTGAAGCTGAAAATATGCATGCATAGATGTGCATCTGCTTTCTCCAGCAGATATATCCTGTTAAAGGTTTTAAATGCTTTATATTGTGCCATTTAATTAAAAAACAAACAAAATAAAGATTTTATTGTTATTATTTGTCTTCTCCAAAGAAATATTTTTGTCTCTTATAGGTAAATATGTATGTGAAGTCATCAGGTCAGATATATAAAATATATTTCATTTCAAGAAATGATAGTCTAGAAAATAATCTCTGTTGAAGCGCTTTAAGTTTTATTTTTGGTTTTGTTTTTTAATGGGAATGGAGGAATTGAGGAGCCTTCTTGGATTGTGAAGTCCCATCTTATCACAAGCAATCAGATTGTATAATCTTTTCCTTAAATATTTCAGATTTCATCTGAAAATTCGTTGTTAGTTGTTCCCCATTATCTCCACTTAAAAAGCTGTTGAGAGTCACACTCCTCTGGCACTTAGCTCAGCTCTAGTTTACAGTGTCTCTGTGATGTATTTATTCTTGTGCAAGCATTACTGTTTCAGAAATCCTCCTTGCTGCCTTTCGCAGTCCTTGCTACAGTTTGTATTCACATATACTGGAGTTGTGCAAAATGTCTCCACCAACTCATTAATAATTTTTCTCAATGCACTGTACCTGGAGATTTCATGAAAAATGAAAAATACGCTATTTTTGTTGTAATCACTATTATTCAAATAATATGGCAGTGATTGATTTAGTTTAGTACAATTTTGCTACTTAGTAATGGTCTTAGTCAAAATGCATAGAAGGTACCACAACACACAATAGGAAGATTTTTGACAGAAGGTTTTACTTTGAAAATACAAAAGAACACTGATAGGATATCAAGAAAATTCTTGCTTTTTTGTTACTAACTGTATCACTATGGTGTGGCATGATATAGCCTTACAGAGTTAATTTTTGTGAAACTGAAGTTTCTGTGAATCTGTGTGTTGCTGTCTCGTGCAGCCACAGCAGATAACACCTCTGCTTTCCAAAGCCTCTGGAACTGTGTGGTTGAATGATGTCCAAATACATTAAGTTAGTCTTCTAGAGGGAATTCAGACAGCCTAAACTTTCCAAACTCTAGTGAATGATTTTTCAAATCCTATTTATGCTGTCTGTGAACATTTTGCATATTTTTGATTGCTAAAATATATCAGTGGAGATTGGGAGGGGATTTTGCTGCTTGAGTCTTACTATATTTTGACATCTTGTTTACTGCTAAGAGTTTATCACTGCCTTGTATGAAATCTTCCAGGAACTTACCATTTAACATCCTGAAAAATAGATTTTGGAACCTGTTTTTACTCCCTGAGAAGAAAAGAGCAAGTGTTCAGTCACTCTTGTAGAATTGGTCTCAGAAACCTTCAGATACTTAACATACTTGTCTGGATGTTCATTCAAAGTAGTTAATTTTAAATCTCTTGACATCTGACTGTGGAAGCTTCTACACATCCTGGGCTTCTTTTAAGTTGTTGAACATGTTTAATACTAGTTAGCATTAGGGCAGTTTTTCTGTGGCTCTTAAGAGCTCTGCAGAGCTGGCTGTCAAACTGTTGAGTGGCATTTAAAAGTGTACAAGTGCTGTCTGGTGTTCCAAATTGCAGATAAGGAACATCTCTTGTGGGCTGAGAATAATACCTATGCTGTCCTAGGGTTCCTTAATTTTAGAAGAATTACAGACTGGTGACAGAATGATATATTCTACAGAAGTGCTCAGGAATTAGGCATGGCCATAAGAACATTGCTCTACCATGTAAGACTGGTGGTGCCACAAGGCTACGAAGTCAAACATCTTGTAGAATAGCATACACACTGTAATTTTTGAAGTTATTTTACAGTATTTAAAAAATATTTTCCTGTGAACATTTTTCTCTTCTATTTCTTGGACAGTTTGGTGTCAAACTTGTTGCCTCTGCTCAGTTGCATACTAGACCACTCATCGTATTTCGTGTTTTCTGTGTCTTAAGTTAAGAAATAATCAAAAGTATAAGAAAAACTTGATATTGGGTGGCACAGTATTAATAATTATTAAGTCCACATTTTTACTTCCTGTGGCTCAGAATAAGATGAGAGGCAATGGTGAGGTGTCTGCACTACTGGTGTATCATAGTGGAAAGTGTTGCTGTGGGAAGGAGGGGACAGGTGTGACCCATCTGTCACTCTGCCTTGCAGTGTGGTGGTGGGACACAGTGGCTTGGCTGTGTTTTGGTCACCTCATGGGTGCTGTTTCCAGCTGGTGAAGGAGGAAAGCACTGGGAGGGGAGCAGAGCATGGAGCACCCCCCACTTGCTGCTGGCTGGGCCCTGCTGGTGGGTGAGGCTCCTCTGTTGATGGGCAAAAACATTTTCAAAGCAGTCTTAATGACTTCAGCAGCAGCTGGCAGAAATTGTCTCAAGAAGTGGTTGTCCTACAATAAGCAGAATAATAACAAAAACAGCAAAAGATACTGATTTGATCACTGTTGGTGCTCGTGTCTGGTTTTCCTGTCCTAAAAAGAATTTGGATAAAAGCTGAGCCTAGATGTGCACTCATTTAATAGTGATTTTCCCATTGGCTAAGTGCAACTCTTCTAAACCTTGCAGAGAAATCTATTTAGTAGATCATAAATATTGTGAAAATGGTATCTGTCACTTAAGTTGCATGCCATTACCTACCTCGTAACATTTTCTTATTCTTGCTGTGAATTTCAAATGTGGTAGATCTGTACCTTTCCAATCCAAATTGACAAGTATATTAATTGACCTAGACAAACTCCAGAGCTTTGTTTTGTTGTAGTGGCTTTAACAGGGACTGCAGGCCCGGCTGAGGTGGTGCCAAGCTGGATGACAGAGGGTCCCAAGGGGTCCCACTTGTGTTGCAATGTGGCCACTGTATGGCTACTCATGAACTGGAGGAAGACAAGCCATTTTCACTTCTTCCACCTTATCCCTGGAGGCCCAGTGCAGACCAACCCTCTCAATTGTTGCTTTTGTATCTGGGCACAGGAGTGGTGGAACCTTGGAGCCTGCCATTCTGGAGTGCTTTTAGCATCACTGTGGCTGTTGCTTGACAGTGGAGCATTAAATTCTGCAGTTAAAAATGCAATAGCAGTTAAATTACTGCTGGATTACTATTGCAAAAAAACTGCATTTCTTGTGTATGTTTTTATCATTGTGGCTGATATTGTTTGCCTTTTCTATTTTTAAATTTCTTCCTAAGCTTTAAAAAATATTTCATTTTAATGCACAAAGGTGAGCCCTAAGGTGTCCTAGAATAGGTAGACAAGTGGTTTTAGTGGGGTGGGAGAGGGGGAAATAAGGTAATAAAATATACTCAGACATCTCTGTAGGTTTTTCCTTTTTGTCAGTTTACATGTGAAATTTGAATAATGGTTGGACTTTCTAATTTTTCCTGGTATTCTGCCACTGCTTTTTTCCATCAGTTATCTCATTTCTCCCACTTTGTTTTCTATGATCTGATCATCCAGCTCACTCCATAGATTATAATGGAAAATCAGGTTTTTTGTTACATGTTTCATGGCACAGATCAAACCCATGAAAAGTTTTACTCTCAGTATCAGGTTTTGAGTATAGGAATACTTGGAACGATAAGTGGAGCTACAGCTGAAGAGTAGATAAACAGTTCTCCCTTATTTGTGAGACTTTTGCTTGAAAGATTTATTGACTTTATCAAGACTCATTGAAAGATTTATCCCAATCAAGATCCTGTTAGGGGATTGCCCTACCTGGTTATAGGGGCCTGGGTTCTCTGTGCTTTGTAGGGCTTGAGCAGATGGTGTCATAGATGTGGAAGTGATGAAAAATTTTATTGAAATGATAGAGGTCTTCACATGATGTGTCAGCACGATAAAATAAAGGGAACTCTTTATTTAATGGGAATGGATGTGATTCTCTAATTTCTAATAATCTTAGGAGAGAACATTGTCCTTAAATTTTATTACAAAAGATGTTTTGTTTAGTTAGGAAGTAGCTGGGGAGGGGGAGGGATTTAATAAGAAGGAGAAAATGCTTCATCTAAAACAAAATTGTAGTAAACTTAAGATTCTTCCACACCAGTCATGCTTTGATGGTCTGGTAATAAGGCACAGATAACTGATTTCTTAAGTGTCATGAAGATATTTAATAGATCTAGCCTGCTTTCTTTTTAATATAAGTGCTTGGCATTTAAATAAGTGGGTTTGGGGGAAATAAATTAAAAAATTAAAATCTGGATGGAGGCAAGATGGAGACAAAAGCTTCTGGAATGTTGGCAAGAAATCAAAATGAGTGTTAGATATGTCATTTATTCCTGGAGCAGACATGGCAATTTTGGTTTATGAGGTAGGTAAAGTGTTTCTTGTTAGTGACATCTTCAGTATTTCCTTGGAAGCTTTTGGTAACTGGAATGAAATATGCAGCATGGTAAAAAAAGTGCACTTTTTCATTTGGCCTGTAATGGTTCTCAGCTAGGACTGAAATCTTAGGAAGATATATTTAATACAGAGAGAATAAAATATTATTCTCTGGAGTGTTACAGGTAAGAATATCTTAGATAGAATGTTATGATCAAGAACACAATTTTACAGGTTTTTGTATGTAGTTGTCTTCAAAAGAAGACTTTTGAATTAGAAGAAACACTTCTTAAATAAACAGGATTATCTCATACTGTTATCACACAATCATGTTAAAACAAGCTATGGACATTTAAAATAAAGAAATAATTTCTAATTGTTTCCATAATTGAATAGGATCTTAAAATCACCAGCATTCCTATGGTTGACTGCAGTGTTTTTAATGTAAATTTTTAGCAAACAAATCAGAAACCTCATTAGAAGTCCCACTATAGGATGTAACTGGTCACTTAACATTCTAAAATGTCAGCTGATACTCTAGAGAGAGAAATGTAGTATTAGATTTTTCCATGCAGCTAACTCACCTACTAAAATAAGACTGCTGGAACAGCTGAGTGAGGCTGCATGAATCAAGATGGAGAGGAATTTCAGTCAGAATTTTCAGGAGAGAATAGTGAAGGGAGGTGATTTTTAACTTGGGAAATGGGATGAAGCTTGTATGGAAAAATACATCGATAGTGCTACCTAATATTGTGCAAATAAATCCTTTGCCTCATAATGGAAATATAAAAGTATTTTTAATATTTCCCATTATTTTTTCATACAGTCTGAGTTTATCCTTGAATAAAATACACGAAATACATCTGTGTATTTTAATTAAAATAAATAGGGCAGAGTAGGATTTAACATGATTGCATAGTGAACCTAATGAGTCCAAGATCCAACAGCACTTTGCAAATTAGTTGCTATCTAGTGCAATTAGTCTGTAATTTCTTCTATAATGTTTGGCTCTAAGCTTTTAATAAATTAATCAGACTGGGACCACTTGAAACAGTTAAACTTGAAACCTCCAGACTGGCTGGTCTCAAATGACCTAAATTAAAACAACACTCACAATAATCTGTAGTACTCTTTATTGGAAATGCAAGCAGTAGGTTTAATTCTGTTCTCTAAGTGCTGCTCTTGAGGTCTGCAGTCAGATTAATTTGTTGTTCCATTACAGCACAGTAGCCAAGAGCCTAACTGTGGGCTTTCTCTGTAAGAAAATGCAATGTTATAACTTTCATAATATCCACAGGTTTTAGGACCTGCCCCAAAATGGTGTTCCTTCTTGGACAACCTGACTGAAGAACTGGAAGAGAATCCAGAGAGCACAGTTTATGATGATTACAAATTTGTTACCAGAAAAGACCTTGAAAATTTAGGTAAAACAGTTGTCTATGCTCTTTGGCTGAATTCTTTGTTCAATCTTTGAACATTTACACGTCTGATTTTTATAATTTCAGTGTGATGCATGAGGACTGTTAGAAATTCACTGACAGTAGTTTCCTCTTGTCATCTTGGTTATTAATACTACATACTTGTGGCACTAAGTTCATTGGTTCCCAACCAGTTCAACACTAAACACTTGAGTTTCTCAGATTTTTATCACAAGAAGGGGATTGATATTTGGTGATATGTCTAAGAATCTGTTGTGTCTGCTTTTGTATGCTACATGGAAGACATAGGAAGAGAAGTTCGTTTAATTTTCAAAATATTTTTGAGGTGCTCAAATAGAACTTGGAACTCACAGCCAAAGGCTACCCTATTTGAATGTAGTAATTTTCAGAAAACAAATCATTCTAGGCCTAATAGCTTCAAGAAATTGGAATACTGAAAATTATATAGCAGAGAAGGTAAGCAAACTTCTCCTGAGGCAGTTAGTCCTTTTTCATCCATTACATGGCTTGATTGCAATGTTTTGCTCCAGTTTACTTAATGTACCTCTGACTGTTAAGAGTTGGGTTTGACCCAAGGCCAAACCCTTTAATTAAAAACATCTCTCTATCACACTGAAACGGGGATTATCAAATACCTGTGAACTTTCAAAAAATCCTCTGGAATTTTTTGTGAACTTCTATAGAGCATAGTGAATGTAGGCATTTTTTAAAAGTGCTCAGTAACATGTATTATGACAAGAAAAGTAGATTTGGTTGCTCTGAAGAAGTTTAAATTTTTTTGCTGGCCAAAATGATTTTTATTCCCAGTTCTACTTAATCTTGATGTCATGATTGTGACTGTTGGATTGATGTTTTGCATTGGCAGTGCTTGTTTGTCTTAGGGAAGTGAACTGGCTAGCTAGAAATAGAAGTTCTTTATATATGAAAGCTGTTTGAAATTCTCTGGAAATTTTTTCCCAGGCCTTGCTCATCTCATCGGCTCATCATTGCTCAGAGCATATATGCATGGCTTCTTCATGGACATAAGACTTTATCATAAGGTAAATAAGGCTGCATCTTGACAATTTTTATTCTTAACAATAAAATATGTATATTGGGGTTTTCTTCCTCTTTTTGTGTTTTTTTTTGTTGTTGGTGGGGGTTTTTTTGGTTTTTGGCTGGGTTTTTTTTTCCATCCATATAATGGACTGTGTCCTGTATTAATGGTATTTTCTTTTTACTTCCTCCTGCTTGTTAAAAGGCAAAAATGATGGCCAACCCCTTTGCCTATGAAGAATATAGAAGAGAGAAAATAAGGCAGAAGATAGAAGAAACACGTGCACAGAGAGTTCAACTGAAGGTAAATTGTATCAACAGTGTACTTTGGGGAAAACGATTCATAAAGAGTAATATATTCCTAGATATATCTTAGAGATGTAGTGACTTAGGATTTGATTCTGTTTATCACTGGGCACACAGAGCAATTTATAGAACTTCTTGAATGGAAACATAACATTCCCTTGCATGTGATTTTGAAAGGTTGATACTGATCTAAAAGAGAGCTCTCATTTTATTTGCCACTTCAGCAGATAATCCACTGGTAAAACTTTGCGATTTCTACTTCTGTCATTAAATTACTTAATCTATTGAAACATGATACTCCGGAAAGAGATACATGAAAATAGTATTGTGTTTATAACTAGTAGCTTTCTGGATAGGATTTGTTCAACATAAAAGAAGAAAGAGTTGCTTTTTAAGTTCTAAAGTTGATCCATTAGAAGTTTAAAAATAATACAGAAGTTCTTAAATCCTCTCTCAAGTGCAGTTGCTTTACTAGTACCTAGAGATATTTGGAACCAGTCAAGGAGCTTTTCTGCAATAGTTGTAAGAATGTAAAGCATATAGGTTACGTGTGAAAGGCTAACTTGTTGATTAATTGCTTTCCTCTTTTTAGAAACTTCCAA
>VZTN01031543.1:272-37529 GCA_013400515.1 Erpornis zantholeuca | reverse complement strand
AAGATACTGTAACCTGTCCTCACTGAATAGAGTAACAAGAAGAGTTTATGCAGCCCCCCTTCCCCACCAGAAATCAACAAAAAAGGCTTTACAGATCATCATTCCACACCTTAAAATATTTTAATGCAGCAGCTAAGGCAGAGGAGAAAGTAAACTAAAAAGAAACAGACATATCTACAAGCCACACTGTGCACTGCTGTCCAGAAGTGTATGTAAAAGGGAGCTGTACATTATTTATAGTTAAGAAAGCAGGACCTCAGATGGGAATTGAATTATTAGATACAGCTTATTTTAGTTCCAACTTGTTCTCATTTCATGGAAGCCATGCCCTGCAGTCATTTCAGAACACCCTGTTTTCTTTTATAAATTAATCACAGTAATGTGCTCTGCTGTCAGACATCATGGAAATACCAGACCAGCTGACAAACAGAATTCTTACCCTCATTTTCAAAGGTGACCAAATTAGTTCTTTACAAAGAACCAATCAATTGATAAAGATATATCTGTCAGTGTTCGTAAAAGGTATGTTTGGAAATGCAACCTCTATTTTAAAAAATCTATGAAACTTGTGCTAATTCAATGTACCTAATGTTATTTAAACAAGGAAGCAAAGCCTGAGACATGAAGGATCAGGAGTGGTGAATCTGAAAGATCAGGAGCGGTATAAGGTTGACGAATGCTCCAGAACCGTGAAATGACTCAGGCTGGATGGTTGATCTCTAGCCCAGTCTCATGCTCACAGTAGAGTCAAGGTTATTTAAGACTTTTTGCACAGCTGGGTCTTGAAAACCTCCATGGATAGAGAATGGATGTGGTAACTAGAAAATATGTTCCATTTAAGTAAAAGCTTCAAGTGTCTCAGGAATATTTAATTTCAAATTTAATTAATGTACAGTCAGACATACACAATGACGTAATATAGTAAGCAAAAATGGTACTAAGCTGTGCAGAGACATTAACTGCTGAGGGCCACCTTACCTTACTTCAATACCTATAAAAGGGGACTAAATTGAACTAATGAAATCTGTAAGTAAGAGTAGACAGGAAGTAAAGAGTAAAAGGATGGTGCTGGAAATATCAGTGAAGAATGAGAAACAGTATTAAAGTATGACAAACATGGTTTGGTAACTAAAGTGAATTTGGTAGAAGGCCAGATAATACAAGATGGGATGATACTACACTAAAAGTGAGCTAAGCTGCAGCAGGGCCCTGAGGGAGGCACAGAGGGAAAGTGATGCAGCAGGAGAAAGAACTGCATGTTTATGGGAAGGAATCATGTTTGAGAGTCAGTAAGATGACAGGTCTTGTCTGCAGCTCAGGTAAGAAGCCATCTGGAATAATCTACTCAGTCCTGAGAAATGGAGTATCAAGCATAGAATGAGATACTAAGGGAAATTCAGAGAAGTACAATGAGCACCACAAAGCCACTGACCAGACTGCTTTGCATGACCATCTACCTACTCTCAAGTGCTATTTTCATCACTACAGATTTTACACTTGTGAGGCACGTGAAGTTGAGATAAATGATCTGGGTAAGTGGCAAGGAGAATGAGCAGCTAATTCCAGGGTATGGACCAAGTATGGAAATGCAGTTTGGATAATAAGAACTTAAATAAAGTGGAGTAAGAAAGGAAAGTATGATTTTTTTTTTTTCTGAGTATATGACTGTGTTCAATTCGACAATCTCCCAAGACACATTTTAGAGTTTCCACAATCTAAGACATGTTGAAGAGTTGCAAAACGTTCTGAATACTATACAGTAGTAGTAAACAAAGATAGACATAAGGTACATCAAACCAGTAGTGCTAGGACCAGAACAGAAAGAAATCCTGCTTTAACAGCAACAACCAATCAAATAATCTTTGCATCACTAGTGTTCCATGAAAACATTAAACCTGTTCTTGCATTTAGTCCTCTTCATCTCTTGTCATTGGAACATAAAAGTATATTGGAAAATAGAAGTAAGGGAAAAAAAAAAAGCCCAATGCAAAGCAACGTACGGAATTATTCTTTCCCTAAAATCCTTAAAAAATACAACTTAAGTTTAGGACAAAGGAAACTTCTCAGCACAACTTGGTTTATGCTGACAGATCTTCGTTACTATATTACTACTTCTTATATAAATTAAGAGCTCTTCAAACATATCTCTGGTAAGAATAAAGTAATTGTGCCTGAATTCTTCAGAAGAGTCACACTTGTCATAAATGAGCAACACCACAGAAAAGCCTGTAGATGCATTAATCGGATAGCCTAGTATAGTTTTGATTGGCATTCTTAGAATCTTGCTTTATGTCAGCATTACTCTGGCATTATTCTGGCTCACCATGCAAGACACCCTCTGAATGACTGCCCTTCCTCTCCCCTTCCTACTGTGGGGAAGGAGGCAAACAAGCAGATGGAGGCTTCGCTGCCAGAGGAGTTAAACCCAGAGAAGCACCCTACAGCACTGAGCAGCACAGAACACTCTCAGGTGAGAGAATCCAGCAGAGTGCATTTAGGGCACTGACCCTCTCCCTTCTTTCAAACATGCTCAAAAGACTAATTTCATGCCAGTNTGAGCAAGAAAGAGGTTTGTCTTCACAGGTTTGGCTAATGCACAACTAATTTCAGAGAAAGAAATGAATTGGAAAAACATTAGATATAAGCCTGTTCCTTTATTCTCTAATGGCCAGAAGACAAAATGACTTATGAGTATAGCACACAGAGGTCACACTGTAGCTTTTAAAAACGCATCTGAACTTGAGTTTTACCTCATCCAAAACATTCTTTCTATCAGAGAAAACTGACAAAATTTCTCCCATATTCTTTAGAATTAAACCTCTGTTTTTCAGTGGGAGCTCCAATGAAGAGAAAACACTAATGAAAGGCAAAACCAAAAGCAAAGCTAACTGTCAAACCATAGAGGAAGCCAAGAAAAGTATGCTTTGGAAGCAAGCCCCAGAGACTATGTGAGCACAAATCTTGGTTCTTGATCAAGTCTGAACTTTCCTGAATCAGTGGAACATGTCCCCCGAGCAAAGATGAAGGGGGAACACTGTCACCCACTGTCAGAGAATGACAGCATCTTTCTCCTTCTGAAAAGCTTTTCCAGAATGGGACTGTCTCAGCTGAGATACTTCAAGGAAACACCTATTTTGTCAGTCCTTATGACAATCCTTTATGAGCTCCCTGGAAAATCAGTGGGTCACAGTTTAAGTACACTTCCTTGTTATCACCATCTCCTCCACATACTCTCCTACTTCTATGCTGCTACTTCCCACCTGCATGGTGTTTGGAGTAAGTCACAGACAGAACTGCTTACTTGTGCCTTCTGTTCACGTCACTCACCAGGAATGTATCCATGATCTCTCTCTTTGCCTGAACTCTATCTCTCCTGGAGTAGGAAAGCTAGCACCATCCTTCTGACAACACTCATTAGCAAGACAGAAGGTCTCACTCTGCTTGCTTTACAGCAAGATTCTTCCTGAAGTTTCTCTCCATCACTTTTCATTAAAGACCTGCTTTGTACTTTTTTCATCTAGACTGTTCCCATAATTCCCCTCAGAGACTTAAAACAGCACAGAAAAATCCTGTTGTCTTCACATCCTAGACTGTACCACCTCTCAGAACATCTTTACTGTCTCTGTGGTGAATATTTTGATACTGTCTTCACAGATGTTTAATTCAGATATAGAGTTCCACTGGGAAGGATTAATTTTTGCCTGTTTTTTGAACTACTGAAGCCATCCCTTAGAGGAAGGAAAAAAGTTATCATGTGGGTAGGGCTGTAACAGATTTGCCCAAAATTAAGTCTGAAAATAAACACAGTGTACCCAAATTCTGAAAAGCAGAATGTGTATTCTAACAAGAAATGAGCAAGTCTGCTGCTAGGGCTGTGATCTGTCACTCTCGGCCTCCAGATGATTGCTTATGCTTCTCAGGGTATCCTGCCCTTAGGGAGGTGAAACTTATCCCCCGAGTCACAGACTGCGTGAATAACTGGGTTGGGGGTGTTAATAAAAGAGAGTCAGAGGCAGCATGTGAGCAAGCAAGAGTGACAAGATGTGCATGCCAGCCTCTCCAGGCACAGTGTCCCAGTGACAGCTGTAAAAAATGCAGTGAGTTCACGCAAGAAAGAGGAAGAATGCACAAGAGGAAGGCCTGTGGACACGGCTGAACCTCTAGACAGAACATAGGAGCTCTCATTGTTCACCCTGCTATAGAATTACACAATGACAAAGGGGTGGAAAGGGGGGTCTCTAACTGTATATTTTGGCTGGAAATAGAGAATTTACCACACTGGAGAGGAAAGGCAACCTATCTGAGGCATTTAGTATTGATTAAAACCCTGCACTTGAGAGGAAAGAAGGACAATAAAATGTATACAGTCAATTGAATACTCTGCATGGAAGATTAAAACTATTCCTTAGTCCCTGCTGTAACTGGGCTGAGGTAACCAGTACCACATAATCTAATATTGACCAGGACTAGAAAATGTACTGATTAAAATAAGAACACCTGTGTCCCATCTGTGCAACAGCTGCCCTTGTGATAGCAATGAAGGAAGTGAATAATGCTTTTGAACTTCTGTTACTGCTGCTGTAAGGTGGAGAACTTACATAATAATACCCTGAGTGGTAAATGGCAAGTCTGACTTCTCTAGGTCCAGAGTGGCAAAGAGCACTATACTCATCACACCTCCCACACTTACTCTGGGTCTGGAAAGACCCTCCTTTAACAGGAGAAAAAAAGGACAGGTGGTGGCTTCTTCTGTAGGTGTGAAGTTTTAGTTTATACTGATTCATACAGGATGGATACGGTGCTAATGTAAACCAGCCCACACACTTCCAAAAGGAACTGTGAAGAAAACCCCAAACAAACAAGTTCAGACACACCGAAAGGCCTGCATCAATAAAACAGCAAACTAGATACAAAACAAAGCAAGAGGTGTTTGCAATGTTACTTACACGATGCCAAGGAATACTACAATGAAGGAGTCCATTGCAGTACATCTTTCTTTTATTGTAACTACTAAAAAGCCTTCAAACATAATAACAAGGTCAGAGATTTAAAAAAAAAAAACTCAAACCAAAATAAAAAAGATATATCTTTGGAAAAGAAGAGATTATTCTGGTTTCCCAAGAGCATGTTTTGGAACAGAGCTCCCTCCCAACTTCCACAACAACAGGAAAGTAGCTAAGCCACAGGGAAGAAGAGGAAGAAGAAAATCCCACACTGTAAATCTTTTCTGGCCTTGACTCAGTCTCCCAAAGCAAGTAACAACTCTTTCACAAAACAGGTAGTGTTTGCAGCATTCTTCAGAAACACCAGGCAGCTCAAAGGCTAGACATCTGAAACTGAGGTCCAAAACTAATCCTGTTCTGGACAGAATGTGGCATGGGGAGATTCCTTACTCCTATCACACTGACATTAGGTAAGAGTGAAATGCACTGCCCATTTCTCCCTTCTTTATCGTGGGCTTGGTAGGAAGACATTTACCTGTTTGAGCAGATTGTGTACAATGTGTCACAGCAGCATTAAGAGAAGGTTCCAGGATTTTTCACCATTGCCCTTTATACTGTTTCTCCCAAGATGGAAATAAACCAAATGCATTACAGGCTGCTGGGGCTGGCCTGTACTAGCAGGCAAAAGGGCAGACTGGTGAGGTTTGCTTTGTTTTCTAGTAAAACCATTTTTTTTTAGATTCTAGAGTTTTCTAGAATCTAATGAATGAAAAGATGCAGAAGCATGTTAAGGCTGTAACAATAGCTGTTATGCAATGATTGAGATTAAAGAGGAAGTGTTCCTTGAAATTCCTGGGGTTTTGNACTTGAGAGGAAAGAAGGACAATAAAATGTATACAGTCAATTGAATACTCTGCATGGAAGATTAAAACTATTCCTTAGTCCCTGCTGTAACTGGGCTGAGGTAACCAGTACCACATAATCTAATATTGACCAGGACTAGAAAATGTACTGATTAAAATAAGAACACCTGTGTCCCATCTGTGCAACAGCTGCCCTTGTGATAGCAATGAAGGAAGTGAATAATGCTTTTGAACTTCTGTTACTGCTGCTGTAAGGTGGAGAACTTACATAATAATACCCTGAGTGGTAAATGGCAAGTCTGACTTCTCTAGGTCCAGAGTGGCAAAGAGCACTATACTCATCACACCTCCCACACTTACTCTGGGTCTGGAAAGACCCTCCTTTAACAGGAGAAAAAAAGGACAGGTGGTGGCTTCTTCTGTAGGTGTGAAGTTTTAGTTTATACTGATTCATACAGGATGGATACGGTGCTAATGTAAACCAGCCCACACACTTCCAAAAGGAACTGTGAAGAAAACCCCAAACAAACAAGTTCAGACACACCGAAAGGCCTGCATCAATAAAACAGCAAACTAGATACAAAACAAAGCAAGAGGTGTTTGCAATGTTACTTACACGATGCCAAGGAATACTACAATGAAGGAGTCCATTGCAGTACATCTTTCTTTTATTGTAACTACTAAAAAGCCTTCAAACATAATAACAAGGTCAGAGATTTAAAAAAAAAAAACTCAAACCAAAATAAAAAAGATATATCTTTGGAAAAGAAGAGATTATTCTGGTTTCCCAAGAGCATGTTTTGGAACAGAGCTCCCTCCCAACTTCCACAACAACAGGAAAGTAGCTAAGCCACAGGGAAGAAGAGGAAGAAGAAAATCCCACACTGTAAATCTTTTCTGGCCTTGACTCAGTCTCCCAAAGCAAGTAACAACTCTTTCACAAAACAGGTAGTGTTTGCAGCATTCTTCAGAAACACCAGGCAGCTCAAAGGCTAGACATCTGAAACTGAGGTCCAAAACTAATCCTGTTCTGGACAGAATGTGGCATGGGGAGATTCCTTACTCCTATCACACTGACATTAGGTAAGAGTGAAATGCACTGCCCATTTCTCCCTTCTTTATCGTGGGCTTGGTAGGAAGACATTTACCTGTTTGAGCAGATTGTGTACAATGTGTCACAGCAGCATTAAGAGAAGGTTCCAGGATTTTTCACCATTGCCCTTTATACTGTTTCTCCCAAGATGGAAATAAACCAAATGCATTACAGGCTGCTGGGGCTGGCCTGTACTAGCAGGCAAAAGGGCAGACTGGTGAGGTTTGCTTTGTTTTCTAGTAAAACCATTTTTTTTTAGATTCTAGAGTTTTCTAGAATCTAATGAATGAAAAGATGCAGAAGCATGTTAAGGCTGTAACAATAGCTGTTATGCAATGATTGAGATTAAAGAGGAAGTGTTCCTTGAAATTCCTGGGGTTTTGTTTTTTTCGGTTTTTTGGGTTTTTTTACCAGAGAACTTTATTACCGTTACCTGTGGTGACAGAACATTCTGCACAGGCCCTGCCACACACAGAAAACACCTTTGTAGTCTCATCCAAGACAGTTGATTCTCTAGATTAGAATATGCAGAAACTGTTTCCCTCAAAGAAAGTGTATTCAGATGTGTGGTCTAAATGCTCATGTTCATTGTGATAAAGTATTATCTCATATTTTTATTTGTTTCTAGCTCTTCTGTACTGTCAGGTAGGTTCACATCAAAACAAATTCACAACCAACCTGTATTTGGCATTACAATAATTACAATTAAAAGGACTGATAACTGAAAACAGGTCTATTCTTACAGCTGACCTCTGCTATGTTTCCAGCTGGAAATGAAATTATAATGCAGATCAAAATACAATGGTATAATTTCTTTATACTCAGTAAAATTTGGTGAAAAGCCCTTTTTTGAAAGATTGTTCACACCCTATTTGCTGCAACTGGTACTTTAACAAAAGTGCCAATGATTATTTGCTACATAACAACTTTACAAATAAGACATTTTGAATTAAGGAGTTCAATATGCTATATTTATTTCTACTACATGACTGCTGTAGAAAATATTCTGAACATTTTCTATGAAATAAGCTTGCTGTTGTTTCCCTTGTATTAGTTGTGGGGATGGAGGCAACTAAAAGCTAGGGAGAAACTTTCAGATCAAAGGAAAAACAGATTTACTTTGACATGAGGTTTTGTTTGGTTTTCTTTTTAAGACCGCAAAGTTTCCATGTAACTCTCTAGACCCTTCACTGATTTATCCTTCCTAGTAAGTCAAATTATTTCTCATTTTTAAAGTTTCAGTGGTCAGCTCAGTCATGGAATTCATCTCACCTGTACATCCTGTATATGATCTCATTGTTCTTTTGGCTGGAGTTCCCACTCCCAAGACCTCGCATGTCTGAAATATTTGTATCGAGGCCGATTCATTATGACCCAGCATCACAGGCACATCCTCTCCATGTTACCTTCAACTACCTCTGACCCACAGGGTGGCAATCCCAGCGCACAGCTGAGACAAAGGGTTTATGGTTCATAACCCTGCTCCCAGAAAACCAGCCAGCTAATTATGCACCTCCATGTTCACATAAACATAAAGGTATTTACAGCGGAGGAAAAAAGAAATACGGACCCATGTTTTAAGTTGTTGCTCCTCCCAATTAAGATCATACAGAGGTGAAACACGCAGGGCGGAATCACTTATTATACAAAGCCCATCGCTCTTACGCTGTACCTTAGGTTTAAAAAAGTTATGTGGCACCTGCCTGAGTCTCCCTAGATACTTGTCCTGTTAGAAAGGGAAAAAAAAGCTTCAGCCGCAGAAAATGGCGGGGGCATAAGAGCCGCACACGGCCACCATCGGTGCGCCCTCCTNTTCCCCCGGCCCGGCCCGGCTCCCCACGGCCACAAAGGCAGAGCCGCGGGTCAGGAAGGGCGCGATGCCGACTGGAACGCGGCGCCCGAGACAGATAAAGTTGTGGGAGGCGGAGAGGGAGACTCCAGGGTGGCGGGAGCAAAAATGCTTTCGTGTTCTGCCCTCGCCATGGGACACAACAACTACCCCGTCCCAGTTCGGGCGAAAAACCAACCTAGATAAACTCACCTGGAATAGACCCTTCTTTAAGAGGTGTATTTCTGCCTGTGGGTATTCAGCTGTCCCCAACGGGAAGAGGAGATGGGTGGGGAACAGACGCCCTGCTCGCAGGAGTCCCTTCCAAGCCTGCCAGCCCTGCAAGGCTCTTCCCCCCCACTAAAATATCTCCTGACAAAATCGACATGCAGGTAGTTATTTCAGTAACTGTGAAAGCCCTTCCTTTCTGGAAAGCCTTTCTTGTTTCGGAATCTGTGTGTGCACGTATATGTACATACCTGGGAGAGGAATGGGCAAGAGCTGCATGCCCTGAGAAGAGAGGAGTGGCCGACCCGACCCAAAAACTGCTCCTTCAAGTGCGACCTGAGGAAGTGCTGTGCTCCCCAAAGAACTTCTTCAAACAGGAGGAAAACCTTGCACTCTACCTCCTCCTTCTTCATCTACAAACCTCAGGCTACCCCACATACCCTGCAGGGCCCAGTAAGAAAAGCCATCAACACCCTCTCATCAAGTGTCTGCAAGCATCGAAGTCCAATACTACAGAGGCATTTTGCATAAATCTACTTCTCTCGGGACATTCATTTCTCTCAGTACCTTATGCACAGCCTCTGTTTTCTCCAGACACCTACTTCTCCTTCACTTAAAATTTGTAAAGAATGTAACGAAATGCAGCAGAATACTGATTATTTGTGAGACCTTCTGTTTTCCTGTTTCTTTATGAAAGCTCCTTATCCACATGAACAGGAAACCTTGTGGTAATCAGCCTCCTCCTTTTTGTTAAAAACACTGATGCTGACTGCCTGGGAAGCAAAAACAAATCCATCCTGAGTTCAAAGGCATTTCTGCATTCCAGTTGTTTCTCTGACAAGGCTATGTTACAGAGCAGCCAATATTTTTTTCAATAGCAAAGCAGCAAACTGCACTTTAAAACCCCCCACAAAGACATTAAACAAAGCTTCTAATTTCTGCTGCTGCTGGAGAACAATGCCCTTACCTGAATACACTGCTAACTTGTCCCATTAGCAGTGAACAGAGCATCTTATGTCTAACAAGATCTGCCATTTTTTAATCAGTGAAGCTTAATGAAGCATTAGCTCCTTCCACACCCTCAGTCTCTGCAGTATAGGAAATACCTCAGCTTCAGCCTTCTCTGATTCTGTCCTCCTGCTCTCAATCAGTACATGATGAACATGTGACAGCAGGACTTCTCCATCGAGACTCATCTCATATCAATAAGAGCTTTCAGAATGACCCAATCCACAGATTACTTTACGTCTCAATGGTACTTTGCAGACCTTATCTGGAGACTGGAGAGTGTTCCCGTTGCGTATCACATTTCCAGATTAGCAAAAGATTTATTTGCAGGTGCTCACATTTGTAGTAAATTCCCAAGTAACAAACCTACAATAATAAACAGGCATATGCAACAACAGAGAATAAAGCACTGTACAGTTCAGCATAAGGTTAGAAGTCACAGGTTAGAAACAGAGGAGAAAGGGAAACTATTATTTCAATCTAAAAACATGCATATTAACCTGTTTTTGCAGTGCTAAGTATCACTTTGATAAAACAGTGCTACATTATTTAATGAGGCAAATTAGGCCACGGGATTCTTCCATTTCAAGGGGCATACAGAACACACTGTAAGAAGTGTTAATGCCCATAGGAAGATGCTCTCCTTTTCTGTGAAAGCTATTGTTGTCATCATTGTTAATGCAGAAATAAGAAACCATGAATATATGATATATGCATGAGGATCCTAAATCTTAGCAACAGAAGACCAGTAAAATGAACATATATCATTGTCATTAGTCACCTTACAAATGTCACCATATTAAAATCCATTCCAATCACAGTTCTGGGTTGCAAATCCTAACAACATAGCCAACTTAAGTATGTTGTGCATGATCCTTTATATTTTAAAATGCACATTACTTTTGACTGATCTGCAAGCCTTTGTCTAGTAAGACAACTACTATTTTTGTCTCCTTCCCTATGGTTTAGTACAAAACCATTACAAAGCTCTTTCCTATGGAAGGAAACCACTCCAAAGGAGTCAATAATTTGCATGAGAATGCCCATCTTGTGCGCAAATCATCACAAAAAATCTGCATGAATTGGCACTGTGTGGCTGGATGATAAATTTCACCACACATTTCGTTTGAATATGAAAGACAAGTTTCAATCCTGACCTATTTTACTGAACACTGAATTCCCTAAGTACATACACTTGCAAATACGGAGTTAAAAGCTGGAGCACATGAATACTTTTGTACAGATACATGTTCCTGTTACAAGAAGTAATTTGAAAATTTGATTGAACATTGTAAAAAAATAATTTTGTTCATTACTTCAAGATAAGCAACTTATTTAAACAAGACTCAATTATTTGACAATACTTCCGTAAATAAAAGCTGCTGACTCCACAGAGCCTCCTTGGACAGACTGGTTTTAGAGCTTATAATCTTACCACCAGGTAAGTGGCACTGGTAGCCATTCTATACTATCCTTCATCATTTCTCTGTAGCTGCTTTGTCCCAAAGCTTACCCAGACCCTGCCCCTGCCCCAAGTGCCATACCATGACTGAGCAGTGCATTTGTGATGCATGCCAAGTGCATTTCCAATTCCCTTCTTCATAACTGAAAGCAGCATTCCTCTGTTACTCTGAAGAGCTCTTCTGGTTACATCATCAAACTGTGGTATTTTAAAAGGTTGTTTAGATCATATGCAACACTTCTCAGGATTTACTTGCTTCAGACACTTGCATGCTCAGAAGCTTCCATCTGATTTTTCCCGCCTTTGTTTCTGTGCCACAAATAATAAACCAGCTGAATAAAGGTGCTTAAACTGCTTTCTAATACCTAAAGTGAAAATCTCTCCCTGATACCCTTAAGTGTATCCTCAAAGAAACAAGGTTCTGAGCAGCATGCTGACATCATGAAACCACTTTAACAGACATGTTTTGAAAGAAGCAAAACTGAAGCTTCTGGTTCACACCACCAGCAACAATCAATTCTCCCACTCTCAGAAAGAGCTTCTGAAAGGAAATGGTTAAAACTTCACATTGATAGTAGAATGAAAGAGCCAAAGCCAATGAGCACGTGAGTGTGTATGTTATGGCAGAGCAGCCTCTGAAGCACTCAGGTTTGGAAAACACTTGACATGCGACACACTGAGGCATCCTGCCAACCAGTAATGATAACCCTAAAAGATTTAAGTAGCTATAACCACTTCCCCACTTATCCAAAATGTATGTGTTTATAGCTAACAAATAAGTAAAACTGTAATACTACAGTAATCCTTGGGCACCTTGCAAAAGAACTAAGCTCAAAAATAGCCTCTGTAGCAAATTTTCATTTTTACTTTTGGCCTTTAAACCTTCTTCCTATTCTTCTAAGTGCAAACTGAATTTCAAACATGTTTTTTAATCATTACTTTTAAAAACTGTATTTTTGTTTCAGAGAAACTAAATTAATATCCATCCAAACCACCCCAAACATCCAGCTAAACCATACAGACAAAACCAGCAAAGGGTGTCAGAGGAAACAAAATAAAAGCAATAGCTCTACACACAAATTTTCTTTGTATGGATTGCAACATATTTTTCATAACTGGAATACCATCATTGGAATAATAATCAGAAAGATGTGCTGCTGTACCAAAATCCTGTGTTATGCTCAGTGCTTCTGAATTATATTAGAACAGTTAGCAGCTTCATCTGACCTATTTATGTTCCCTCTTTTAATGGGCATAGCTTATTCCAGAGAAGAGCTATGCAGACCATCTGTCAGAAAGACATTTTAAAAATGTTTGGAATATGTAAAAGGTAACAGTGAGTGCAGAGTTTATTAATTATTGCTATTAAAAATAAGCCTTTGCAGTATTTTTTAAATAAGCTTTATTGAGGCAAATTTATATACCATCTCAAATGAGGTATTTATTTGACTAAGGAAAGCACCCAACAGACTCAGCATTCTACCCCAGACCCTGCAAAAAAGAAGGGAAATCTACCAGTTACTAATTAATATTGGGTGACAATCATTCTACCCAAAGCAACTCTACTATTTGAATTTTTCCAAATAAAATTAGGCATTCTAAGAGACAGATAAATTGAAGCAGGGCAGTAAATAAGTGCATAGAGTGATGCTGACTGAAACCTTATTAAAATGGTAACAGTGCTCTAAAATGCATCCATCTCAGTCTTGTCTTTCTTTGAAAATAATGTCTTCCTTTTTGAAAAGAAATGTGCTTGGCAAATCAGTTATTTTTGGGAGGATACAAACACAGGGAGAGGAGAGCCTTCTCTCTCACGAAAATGGGAGACAGCACTGCAGTAATGTTAATTTGTTCAATATGACCAGCAGATTTTAATCTGCAGGACTAAAACTTAAATCATATTCAGGTAAGCTAAAAAAAATTATTTTCTCAACAATTAGGAGTTCTCTTTTGTATTTTTATATCTCTATAATTATGTAACAGTTTTTACATATTTTGTGCATACAAACTGTCTGAAAACTTTGCCTTTTATCTCTCTCTAAGTAATTGTCATGCAAACAGCATTAAACTTCTGCTACTCAGGCCTCCAGATTTGGCCTAAAATTGCATGCACAAGTAAATTAATGTTTGCAACTGGTCTTGTAAAAATAAAGGGAGCATGAAGGTTTACCAAAACAAATATAGAGCTACTTACACATTCCTGGACTACAAAAAGGCCTTATTTTCAAGAACACCAAATACATCTGATGAAACCAGGCCAATCCTATACTCCCAGTGATGGGAATAGTCTAACACAACCAGCATCACAGAAAAAGCTTTCAAGCAGCTGCTTGAAGTTTACTTCAGGGTGACCCATCTACTTTGTTCTTATTTCTGTATTAAGAACACAATAATATATAATAGTAACAACATGTTGCAAGTTGTAATACATGTAATATACAGCATACACGATACATAATAATAACAACTTAATTCTGCATAACACGCAATTTTGCACTGTGTTTTTATTATTCCTATTTCCAAACCTGACTGAAGTGCCTCCTCAGTTTAAAACAGGTTCTACCAATTTAGCTTAAGTTAGTCAGGAGCACTTGAATTTCTAAAACAAAATTCTATATTTTCTATACCCCTTTCACCCCCACCACCAATTCAATTCCATGTCATGCAAGTATATAATTTTTAAAGTCCCATTTTCCTTACCACATTGACCTATGGGAAAGCTCCTCATGCCCTGGAAAACAGGCAGCTCTATTACAGTGTCAGCCACACATGGGTGCCAAGATGATTTGGGTGTGTCGGAGATAAACAAGTATGGACAGTGACTGCATGGAACAACTGGTTGCAGTAGAGTCACAGAATTCAAAACCAGAAGAAACAGTGATGATCTAATCTGACCTCCTGCATAACACACAGGCTGTATCACCCCACCTAGCAATTACCTGCCTCTGTGACAAGTTTGATATGGTAACTCACCGACACTGGTTTTGCCAGATCCATTTTGAAACATTCACCTACAAAGCTAATTTGACGCATGCTGCATCAGGCAGGTCCTGCACCTCCCAAACACACTTCTCAGAAGACAGGGGAATGTCCTCTTCCGGATCCCGTGATTAGTGGCTCACGTTGCCACCCCATTCTGTGCTGACAGAGCAGTCCCCACTTGCACAAAGCTGCCGGATTAACTCACTCTCCAGCAGAGTCATCGTCCGTCCAGTGCTTCATGAAGAGCACATGATGCAACATCCAAGCATCACCACCAATACACACAAACCTGCAGCTCTCCAGGCAGCACAGAGCGCCCAGTGCCCTGATTCAGTTCAGGGACTTGAGCCCCACCTCAGAGCGAACCCCTGGAGATGACCTGGGGTAGTTCCCTGCACAACTTCCCTGGCTTCCACAAGCCTGGTAAGAGCAAGGTATCTCAAAGTGTTAACACCTAAATGAAACAACCCATGCAAAACATTTATTCAACTTCTAATTGGTTTTGTCATTGTCAGGTAAATTATTAACTAGTAGACACCTACCTTTTCAATACAAACACTGCAGTAAGTTTTATGTTGTGCACATTTTGTAAGTAGAAAGACATTATTTTTTATTTCAGAGACAAAACCAATTTGACAAGATCAAATTGAGTTTTCATAATCTTCTTTAAATTCGGGGTTGTACATACTTGCACTTTTACATGAATATTTCAACTAATTTGTTTGACAACCGGACCCTATAAACAGAAAAATGCATTTAAAATAGTTTTAAACTCTTGTTTTCTTTGGAACACAGGATTTTCTGTGTTATATTTTACAAATATTTTTTTATTTTAATTTAGTACATTTCTAATACCCATCCATGGGCATTCAGATGAGAAAATCCCAGAAAAACATTAACTTCTCTTTGCAACCTACCTATGTTCTCTGCTCAGAATTCACTCCTTCAATATTTATCATGAGCCGCACCGAAAGAAATTAACCAAAGTTGTCTACCTCAGAAATCTACCTTCAAGTTATCTATCCCTCCTGCCCTTGCAGTAGTAATCAGCAGATCAAGCATTACACAGAAAGCTTCTGAATACTTTGTATACTCTTGTATACTGTGCCTATCTTCCCTGTCATTGCACTGAGTAAAAACTGCTTGGAAGAACCTCCAGCACTACAAATTCCTGGGAATGTGCTGACAGAACTTCTGAAGCACAATCAGCATTAGAAAACCCACATTGCTGTAACTGCGCCTTTCAACACTGCACCTTCTCCTTCTGCCTCCTCAGGTAACAACAGCTGAACTGGCATTCTATCTTTCTTTTCCCCTGTTGCTGTATGACTTGTAAGTTACCTACTGTATTCAATTCTGCCTCATTTATCACAAATAAAACCACCAGTCAAGTTCTAAAAACACAAGCATTTCTGCAAGACATAGAATGAAACCACCAACTGCCTTTTATACCACGGGTTTTCTTTTTGAGTTACACGTGGCCTAGATATTTAATACTGATATAAAACTGCAAAGACAAAACCCTTAACAAAATACAAGGGCTTTTCTTATGTCATTGATGCATAGATATGGGGGGTTTTGGCAGCTTCCAGTCTGACAACTGTCATATTGAGGGACACAGTATATCAGGTCTTTGTGTCCTGGGAACATTTCTGCTTAATTCCTGTTCAACATCAAATTCAGTTCATAACTTTTTGAAAAACATTTTCAGCATTTACCAGAGACATACTCAACTTGAAAGTGTGTAATACTTACAAGGTTATAAACTAAAGACAACTGTTGTGTTTGGTTTTTTCCAAACCCATTAATCCTTTGGGGAAAACACTCGTGGCATATCTTTTCCTGTGCAGGAATACTGTTTCCATCGTTCTAATTTTTAGATAAAAATACAGAGAGCATGCAAGAGCATGTAATCCTTAAGCAAACAGAGAATTAGTTTATTGGCCAACAGGCAGTAAGGCTTGAAAGAGAAGTTTTCATCCAAATGTTCTGATCATAAGTCACTGATCTAGTTGTAAAAAGTTATCCAAGTATTCTTCTAGCTTCTCATTTTTTAAATACTTTTAAGTTGTACTGACTTCATAAATCCATGACATCAGAGTGTTTTCCACATTTCAGATGGGGAAAAAGTTTTAAATAGATGCATGGTTGAAATAGCAAGCTTGTGTGGATGTCAATATCTCCACCTTAACCACAAAAAAGAAGTCTTCTGGTGTTCAGAAAACTTGGCATATAACAACTCTCTCACTGAAGTTTTTATCACAGGATAAAAGAGGTAATGTGGATCACAGCAGATGATTGTAGGGGTTTAGCTCAGCTGTTAAGAAAACAGCCTTGTCTCCTGTCCTTTAGGAATCTGCACTGAAATACAAGAACACTTCTTGAAACAAAACCGGCCGCTGCATCCGTTCTGAGCTGTGAAAGGAGGCCAGTGGCCCTGACTCACATTCCCAGAAAGTGAGCCGGTGCAGCTCAGGCAGTTCTTCCCCCGAGCCGACTTCTCCTATTACCTCCAGAGTACAAAGCTCTTCCTGAGCCATTGGAGCTCACAGCCATCGGCATGAGTCACTCCTGGCTCCCGGCTGCATCACTATGTAACAATACATACGATGAGAAGTTGATTGGATGTCCAGCTGAGCCAGACCTCTTACAGTCAGCAGCATCCTCACAAAGGCAGCAACAACAGCTGGACAGTCTCAGCCATAAATGCTCACTCTGTCTGAGAGTATGACTGTGAGCTCAAAATAATATCTTTTTAAAATGCTTTTGCCTTTCCCCTAAGAGTTTCTCATCCTCTATGTGCAGATATATGCAAATATACTGCGTTTATATATATGTATGCACATATATAACAGCAGTCGCATGGTCTGCTCAGGTGTGAGATAATAAAATAATTAAGTAAATTTTGCAGTTGCATTTTTCAATATCAAATGTGACTCTTACATTCCTTATTTACTACATTTACTGAAAAGTATCATCCTGAGAGCTTCTGTACCTCTTCCAGATCACTTATATTCCCCTTGTACAAGTATCACAGAGGAAATGGATTCTAGGCTAAATTTAAGCCTAAATTGAAGCCAGTAATTTGTCACCCAAAACTATTACTGCAAAAAGATTTTCCCATTACAAATAGCCCCACTTTAGAGCAAATTTCTCACAGGTGTCACAAAACTATTCCCTTTTACGCTGTTGCATGAGTACAATTACTGTTACAGAGAAATCTCCCTGATGATTTTCCTCTTATGTTGTGTCAAAGCTTTTCACAGAATTATTCCAGTACTTTCATGCATGTAAAATAGACTTGTCTGCACATCCATTAAACACTTAGACATACCCTAGCTCCTGAACACATTTACTTTAATAAGCAGTCATATTAACCTTACTTCAGAGTATTTTAATAAACAAACATTTTTTTTTAGGGAATCATGCTCCCCTCCTACTACTATCCTTCACCTGAACAACTTACATCTTGAGTTTGGAAAACAAATGGTTTTTCTACAGCTCTTTGCCAAAATAAACCTGTATTGTTCTTTTCTTTTATTGCTATGTGGTTCTCATTTACAACATTCCCAGTAGTGTCTAGTAAAATCATTATTGATGGTAAAAGCAGCAACTACTCAGGTTAATATGCATCCAATATGTATCACCTTTTTAAAATCTTTATAGCAGCTGGGCATTAGTCTGCCTGTGGGAGGTGGTGAGCAAATGCCTTTACATTGCCTTTTAAATTTTGTTTTCCTTCTCTCTTCTTCCATTTCTTCACTTATTAAACAATTCTTATCAGTACCCAACCATATCAATTCACTAAAGAAGGGCAGAGTAAGAAACAGAAAAACCATGACCCTGAGGAAGCACTGTTTATCAACAGCCCAAACCATTATTAGTGTGTTATCTGCACTGTTTTGACTAAAGATCTAAAGGACACCACAATATAAGGTGCTATACCTCCCTCCCACCCAGGCCCAGATCAAGAATGAAAAATTCATGTGGACACATCCAGTGCTGAGACAATAAAAATATCTTCAACTGTAAAATAAAACAAGGAGGAATTGTTATGGAAATATGTTTTAAAAATGTTTTGGGGGAAAGTGAACAAACACGAAACCCAGTGTGCTGTTCTGAGGGTGAGGCTGTTAAGTGACAGCTAGACCAGGTATGCAAAAACATCAGTGAGCACAAAATAAAACAAAGGTGAATGGCAAGGACAATCCAAGGCTAGATCAAGCAAAATAATCAGACTACAATAAAGAGGTGACTGTTAAGGAAATCCTGACTGTTAAGGAAAAGAAAATCAAGGAATGACTCTTTAATGTCTCATAATATAAAAACAAAGTTGTGACACTGAAAACAATTAGATGTCAGGTTCAATACAAACAAAAAAGGACCTTCACACAATATGCCACTCATTTTTTGGGACCACTGCCCCGCCACACAGTCGATATTTGCAGTTTACAGGGATTCAAAGAACTCTTTCATTAAGGCAAGAAAAATCCTTCAAAAACCATTAAGCAGAGGGGCCTATCCCCAAATTTCTGAGCTCTAGCTCAGAAATTTCTCTGCTGGAATTTGGCAGGGCACAGCACTACCTCACCGCCTTACTTTTGAACAAAGCATCTATTCTCATCCACCATCTGAAACACAGACCATGCAGTAGTTTGTCTTCTCATCTGATGTCCTATAGGTTTAGGTCTTACAGCTCAAAAAATTACCTTTGCAATTATCAATTCAAATTTTGCAACTCCTCCAAGATCGTTTTTCTTGTTAAAGAAATTCCATTTAAACATGGAGCTCTCAGTCCCACTCTCACAGTGTCTTTCCAGACCCTCACAGTATGTGCAGCCAATCAGTTCAGCCCAAATAGGACACAGTGCCTTGAAGGCAGATGAGCAAAAGCTTCGAGAGGCAGGGCAGCCACTAGTGAAACAGAAACTCTGCTCACAAGACAGGAGAGTGCCAGCCCTGCCCCTGCTTTCTGCCTGGAGCATTCCACGTCCTCACCCAGGCCAAATCCTTCAGCTTGCATGCCACTTGTTTGACTGCTGCCTGAGCAGGCAAGAACAATTTCTGTTACCTCACTTCCCCTCAGATTGAGTATGACTTGTTTTCACAAACAACAACAAACTCTAGGGAAATACTGGTTGGAAAGGGAAAGAATCTGAAAGAGCACAGAGTAAAGAGAAAAGGGGAAGAAAACAGATGGAGAGAAGTTATTTATGAAAATGGCAGTTCAAGTCTAACACAGTACAGCAGAAAAAGCAGGTGATGAGATCAGTGATCAATCAGCAAGGAGAGCACTTCAGATATACACAGGAGAGGAAGGTTTGTGTCTACAGAAGAAAAATGTTTACTGGTATGCCAAGAATGGTACTGTTTCTTTCCATAATCAAAGAAACCAAGGCTAAAAGAGGGAATCTAATCAAGAGGTAAAGGAAAAAATCTGCATGGGGCATTCTCCAGAGTAGCTCAGCAGCACAAATACAGATATGAAAACTATTGACAAAGTGGAATGGCTTTCGCTCACAGCCAATAAACCAGGCCCTCAGGACTACTGCTCCTGCTATCAGGAACATTTTGGTTGTTGATGAGATTGCCATGATGAGAGTGGTATTGTTAGAAATACTTCTGGAAGAAAGGATTGTAGCTGAACTGAGACCTAATTAGCATGGATGAGTAAGCCATGTAGCAGCACTGAAATCAATACTGTTTACGCCCCAGTCAAAATTCAGCCCAAAGTGGGTTAACTGAAAGATAAATCTTTAGTAAACATACAAGACCTAGACAAGTTATTACAAAAAATAAAGTCACACTTCCTTCTTGTGTGTAACAGCAGATCAGAAGTTTAAACATCACATGAACATTGCATCATTAAGAGAATTTCTACCCCGTGATAGCAGCAATGATCCACTAACACTAAATAACTGCACTCAAGTGAGACCAGAAGCAGAAGGATCCTTTAATCAATAGCCAGCAGAATGAGACATTGTAAGTGTGAATACCTTTCTTTCCATTTATCTATGTAACAATTTCCCTCTTCACATTTTCTTCCCAAAATAAAGCAATGGGTCTCAAAATGACCAAAAGAAGACAATTTGCTACCAACTTTTACACGGAAGTATTCAAAATCTACTAAAATCTCCTCTTAAAATGCTACATTTGACATTGCACACTATATCTGGTTACAATTCGTTAACTACTGGAAAGTGAGAAATGAGAACATTTACAGGATATGACCTTCTACTTGTTACATTCCATCTGTGCAGCCAAGTCTTATGAAACATCATTAAACCACTTTTGTTACTTCCTTGTTACTCTGATTTCCAGAAGGAAATCCTGCTCAAATCCAGGCAAATTTTCTTGACAGCTGTGAAACTTTAAATAGTGTAGCACAGTCTATCCTTGCTAACTTGGTGGTAATTTTGAAAGGAACAGCTTGAGACATTGTGATTCAGAAGTAAAGCTGAATCAGTAATTAGGAAGGTTTCGATACATGCTCTGGTCTAAATTTGCTTTGTGATTATTTAACCTGGTCAGCATGTCTTAAAATGCCAGAGCTATCTCTGACTACACTACACGTCAGAGATCTACTTGCAATAATGTCATCTCATCTATGATTAACAACTCTCTAGTTGGCACTGGGTTTTGGAAAGTTGGTTCAATTTTGAAATTTTAAAAGGCAAACTCTTCATTCATTTAAAGTGGCTTAATAAGCTCTAGTTGTCTTGATATTTTATTTTCATTGGTACCACCGGAAACTACATGTAATTGTCAGCATCTTTCATTCTTCAAAAAACAAAAAACCACTTTCTCTTCTTCTGCCACATCAATCACACAAGAAAAGCTAATGATGCCCTGTCAAATTGACAGAATTAAAGAAGTTATCCAGGCATAAAAAGCCTTCGTCTTCAGTATTCTGCCATATTATCCTTCCCATCAACCAGTACTGTACACCTAGCTCTTTACAACTCATCTAGCAGTTTCAAGATTAGTCCCTAATCTCATATAAAGTTAGCATGTCTAGAACTGCAACAGCAATAAAACATCCAATCACACAATTTCAAATGACACTCAGGTAGAGTTTCTTTTCAGTGAGGTTCAACCAGAGTATTTTTTCAAGTAATTAAAAACCCAGTACGTATCCAACTTCTGTCATCAGCTAATTTTTAAAATGTAATTTTTCACTATGTTTTCATGAAAAAAAAAATCAAGTCGCAGAAGAGCTGGCATTATCTACTTATTTTGGCAAAATTTTTACCATATTAACCGTGAAACCGTTAAATATAATTGACAAAATCTAGTTCATTCTGAAAAAAGTATTTAATGTACTGTTTTTTGAAAATAATGTCTGGACACTGCATCTTCCAATCAAATGTGAAACAGTTTATGGAAAATAGCCTGTCTACCAGAATGATCCTGAGTGCTCACCAAAGACCCAGAGAGTTATGAAAGCAAATTTCTCATTCTTTTGAACAGTTTTCTGTTACTCTGGAAATTCCTGAAATCAAACAATTCCCCTCCCATATGAATACAATGTTCCTGATTGCTCGTTAACAATAATCAACATTTACAGCTCATGAAGTGCCTAATACTGGGACATTAACTGCTCACTTCTACAATCATATTTCTATTAGTGGGCAAACTACAATAAGAGGTAAGCAAGCCATTTCAAAACTAATTAACCAAGGCAGTATGCCAGAAAAGCAAGTAATGCTACACTAAGGTGCCAAAATGACCTAAAATGAAATCAAAAGTTTTACTGAAACTTAATCAGTGAAGAAAAAGGTTCACCACAGGATGTCACAGAAAAAAATCCTACAACACATCCCTAGATCCTACATCAAACAGACCCCTCTACCCACCAACTCATTCCCTGTGCAAGGGAATTCAAGTCCTGTGATTTCATGGAAAGCATCATGAAAAAGGTCAAACATAACATGGGGACATTACAGAAGGAATACAGAGCATATGAGAGGAGGCAAGAGGTTTTATGCAAAAAAGATCCATATAATGAAAGATTTTAAAAAACCCTTCCAAAGGAACGAGCAGCAACAACAAAAGCCTCCCAACCACTTTTGCCCAACTTAAATATGTATCAGTAGCTTGGATATAACTCAGGCTCTCAGGAAAACTACTAACGTTGATCTTCCTGACACTTCTTATTTTCAGAATTACTTTAAACTATATTTGAGACTTTCAGTACTTCACTCATAACAAGGTTTTAATTTACTTCTGAGTACAACTTTGTTTCTTAAGAAACCTTTATAAACACCCAGCCGACATGCATAAAAGGAAGCTGCTTCTTAAATGCTGCTCTTTTTTTTCAGTCTTAGGTTCCCTTAGTTCCTTTAGGAGGACTATCCCCAGAAATATTTCCCCTTATCAACAAAAGTTTACCAGATCATTTTTTGCAGACAAATCTCCTGAAAATACACCTTGCAGTAATTTGTAACTAAGCTATGTGTTTTTGACAGCATAGGTTTTATTAAGCACCACCATGCAATGTTTCTCTGGAAGCTTTACATAGTCCATTGAAGATTCCTTTTCATTCTTTCTACTTTTCTCAATTTCTCAAATTACATTCTGTGACTTCCTATTTCAGACAGAGAAAGCAGACATTAAAAAAAGCTTTGATGACACACACTTAAGTACATACTACGTTTGGAGTTAAAAACCAGGCTTATCTTCCAGCCTACATTAAGTATAATGTAGGAACTCACACTCAATTTCTCCTACATAGCAGATTACTTTACATCTAAGAATTGGTGGTTAAAAATAAAATCAGTAACTGAGAGAAGCCAACAGCAAAGCATGTGCAATACTAGAACAGAAGCTAAATGGATACAATGGATAAGTATCTACCTATCTCAATATAAACACGTGTTTATTCTTAGTAGAGGAAAAAGGGGTACATTCGCTTTGCTCCAATTTACCATCCACAGCTGCTTGCTGAATTGTAGGACTGTGCCTGAAAATGGTGATTATTTTTCATGGAGATGGTATCATACAATGATTATGGTATCTTTTGGGGTTTTTTTGATTCACCACTGGTTATCATTATTAATTATCTCAATCAGCCTCCATTTCAATGATACACTCAAGGGCAGGATTACCATTGAGAGGGAAATAAACAGGCTGAAGAAGCGGGCCACCAGTAACTTCATTAAATTCAGCAAGGACAAACGCAATCTCTGGCAGGTTAGATGAACTAAACTCTCAATAGACCATGCTAGGGACTGACTGACTTGGAAACCATTGCTGAAAAGGGGCTGGTAAAAACAAAAAAAGGCTAAGCAGGTACCCATAGCATGCAGCGGCAGCAACAAGGACTAATGGTATTCTGAATGCAGATTGCAGATGAAGCTAGGCGAATATTCCCATTTACTCCGTGATCTTTAGACCACCCCTTGGAAGTGTGTGTTTAGTTTTGGGCCTCACAGCACCAGAAGAACATTTGAATCATAGAGTCATGGAACGGTTTGGGTTGGAAGGGACTTTAAAGATCATTTAGTGCCAAATCCCCTGCCATGGGCAGGAAACCTTGCACTACACCCTGTTACTTGAGACCAATACAGCCTGGTCATGAACATCTTCAGGGATGGGGAGTCCACAACCTCTCTGGGCAACCTCTGCCAGCACCTTACCACCCTCACAGTAAATAATTTCTTCCTAATGTATAATATAAACCTACCCTCCTTCATGTTAGGGCCACTCCCCCTTGTCCTGTCATCCAGGAACCCGAACAAGCTCAGCCAAGGGCCAATATGATGATCAGAGTGTTGAGCACTTGAGGAAAGGCTGTGAGAACTTGTTCAGATGTAGCTTTGGAGAACCTCATGCAGCCTGCCAGTAGTCATGAAGAGGTTAGCACAAAGATACAGCCATGCTCCCTGCTGAGGTGCATGGTGGGAGGACAAGAGAGAACAAAAATAAGTCAAAACACAGAAAGTTCCAGACAGATGTGTGGAACAACCTCTTCCCTGTGAGGACAGCCAAGCAACAGATGGGGTTGCCAAGAGATGCTCCATGAAACCGAATCTGGCAGAATTAAGTCAGGTCTCCAGCTATCACTGACTCTGTATTAAAACACCATTCAAATTACCCTGTATCTATAACCACTCATCTTTTAATTGTTTAAGTAAGTATTCAAGACCCTGAATGGCACTAAGAAGTTGAAAAAGAGGATTGTTTGCTGTGGCTTCTGTTTTGTTTGGAATTATGGGATAAGCAGAAGACACTTCCAGCATCACCTCAGCTGGATTCACAACAATAGAAACATCTTCTTCTGCAGAACACAATGTATTTTATCATCACGAATGGCTGAACTGAACATGAGAAATATTTGCATAAATAGATTTTATTAAACATCCCCCAACACTTATTTACTAGTCCCGCTGTGTAGTTTTTGTAAAATTATTTTAAATTATTTTAAAGATTCTTTTCTTACGGAAAGAGCCAGCTTCTACTTAAGAAAGCCAGAACAAAAGGGGATGAAAGAATAGAATACTTGCCACATAGAAAAGGCTTTAGATCTCTGGATTACTGGAAAGGAATAAAAACTGATTTTAAGGTCTATATATATGACTGCATTAGGGTTATTTTACTAAAGACTATGATCCCAAAACAGGAGATAAGAGGCTGAATTAAACAATCTAGACTGAGACCTGTCATTGAGACAAAACAACTAAGATATCCATACAAACACAGCCACATATAAGCAGTATGTAATTTAAGAAAACTATTTCTCTCACTAACCTCTCCCCTTTCTCATGAAATATACTGATTTAGAATAGCTAAAGAAAAGACATAGAGACAAGTAGGGGAAAAAAAAAAGTAGCATATGACACATTTGTCCAAAGGGGGAATAAAGAAAAACCTGAAAAGTTCTTAGACTGTTAAATTGAATGGATATCTTATTGCACTTGTTCTGCACTCTGTATTTGAATTACATCCTTCGGCAACAGCAGCAAAATCTCAAGGGCTGGCAAAATAAGTTTCTTTCAGTACTTTCTGTTCTTCTGGTTGACTATCATCACAGCTAATGGGTAGATTAATATCAGAAGGAATAAAAATAATCAAATCAATTATCAAGAAATAAAAAATCTGCTGAAAATCATTGCATGGAATTACCATGAGTTAAGCCAATATATGTGTGTATGCACACTGAGCAGTGAGATATAAAAAACGAACAAAAAACCCACCACCAACAAGAACAAAAAAACCCATCGGTATACAGATAACATCATATTCTATTATCAATTCAGGATTTTGCACTTGAACAATGATACAAAAATAAACAAGAAATATATGAAGTTTTATTTCCTCAAACACAGGTACTTTCCCCATGGGCAATAGTAGTTATTTATATTACTTTAGTCCAGAAAGCTTTCCTAAGAATCAAAATTTCTTCTTAAGTTACAGTGTAAGGCTTCTCTACCAGTTTTGGTGGTGTTTTTTTAAGCAGTAGCAGGCAGAATAAAGACTACAATTGCACTCTGTTTTTTGCACACATGTTTGTAATTTTCAGTAATAATAATGAAAGGTCTAATATCCTCTAACAGATCAGAGTTTGGACCACAGAACAAAAATAAATAAACATGCTTACTTTTGAAATATGGAATTAGCGTTATGAAGACAAACAAGCATGGGTTTATGAAAGGCACGTCCTGCTTGACTATCCTGATCTTCTTCTACAAGCAGGGAACCTGCTGAATGGATCAGGGAAATACTGTGGATATTATCTGCCTGGACTCTAGTAAAGCCTTTGGCACTGTCTCCCACAGCATTCTCCTGGAGAAACTGGCTGCTCATGGCATGGACAGGTTCTGTGTCACTGGCTGAAAAACTGTCTGGACATCTGGACCCAGGGAATGGTGGTGAATGGGGTTACATCCAGCTGGTGGCCGGGCACCAGAGGGGTGTCCCAGGGTCCAGTGTTGTAATCAGTGTTTAATACCTTTATTGATACTGCAAATGCCACTGATTTGGGTGGGGGTGTTGATCTGCTGAAGGGCAGGAAGGCCCTGAAGAGGGATCAGAACAGGCTGGATCTATGGGACAAGGCCAATGGTCTGAGTTTCCTCACAGCCAAGTGCTGGGTCCTGCCTTGAGGTCACAACAACCCCTGCAGTGTTACAGGCTGGGAGAAAAGTGTCTGGAAAGCTGCCTGTTGGAAAAAGATGTGGAGGTACTGGTCAACAGCAGCTGAACATGAGCCAGCTGTGCCCAGGTGGCCAAGAATGCCAAGGGCACCTGGCCTGTGTCAGCAATAGCAGGGCAGCAGGAACAGGGCAGTGACCATCCTGCTGTGCTGGGCACTGGTGAGGCCACACCTCAAGTGCTGTGTCCAGTTCTGGGTCCCTCAGCTCAGGAAGGCATTGAAGGGCTGGAGCATGTCCACAGGAAGGAATGAAGCTGGAGAAGAGGCTGGACCAAAGTACAATGAGCAGCAGCTGAGGGAGCTGGGGGTGCTCAGATTGGAGAAAAGGAGGCTCAATAAGTCCTTCACACACTCCACAACTCTCCTAACAGGAGGGTGCAGCGGTGGGGGTCGGCTCTGCTCCCAGGGAACAAGTGACAGGATGACAGTAAACGGTCTCAAGGGGAGGTCTGAGTTGGATATAAGGAAAACTTTCTTCATGAAAATAGTTGTCAAGCATTGGAACAAGTTGCCCAGAGAAGTGGTAGAGTCACCTTCTCTGGAAGTATTTAAAAGATGTGTAGATGACATGGGGACCTGGTTTAATGGTGGACTCAGAACTTCTGGGTTAATGGTTTTACTCAGTTCTTAAAGATTGTTTCCAGCCTAAATGATTCTATGACAGGAATGACATGCACAAATGCACATCACATTATGGCTAAATCTAGTTTTAGCTCTGTTAAACATTCAAAATCAAACATTCTTCTTCTCTTTGAAACTTATTTTATAATACAACACAAAGTATTTGAATGCTAAAATGGCAAAAGTAAGTACAATTCTATTGGTTAATTCAAGATGTCCTAGGACAACTTTCTCCTTAAAACAATGAAAACATGCAAAAAATGGTTTTCGGCCTCTGGCCTCAACAAAATAATAAAGGACACATAGTTTTGATTCACAAAAGTAATGCCTCAGTTATCATACACTGTTCTATCCTTTAAACAAACAACTTTTCAAACGACTACTAATCAGTAATGAGTTAAAAATTGAGGGATTTACATATTCCCCAAACCAAAAGATTACAGAAATGCTGATGAAAATGCAACCTACTAGTAGGCGTAAGCTTCCCAAGTCATGGAATCTTTAGCAACTTCCCATGAGAGGTCACTATACAAGTGTTTCAAATTTTGGTGAAAATTCAGCTGCAATGTAGTTCCCCCGGACAAACACTAATTTCTAGTCTTCTAACTGGTTTTGCTAGTTTTTTTTTTTTCACCCTTAATATGTTTCAATTATATGGTTATTCAGACAGGTTCCTGTACCTTATAACAGTATATGAGTGGAAAACCAAATACTTTTCTGTTGGACTTTGTCACTCATATTTTTTGTTTTTTGTATTTCAGTGAGATTTCCCACTCTTCATAAAAATTCATGGTCCTGTTTTTCTTAATCTGCCTGTTGTTTCATCTTTACAATGATGATCATTAACTAATTGGTACAAATCCCTAACTCATAGCAAAAGGACAAAGGCGGCCTCTTCTCCTCACAGTGAAAGCATGAAAGTTGAAATGATTTCTTTCAGCATTCACAAAGAGTTCTCTTTCATAAGGCAAGTGCCCTTTTTTTCTCTGTTTGTGGCTGTGTACATCTTTATATATGAATGCTGTTGGAGAGGGCTTTAATAGTCTTTCAGTAAGAGGATGAGAAAAGGCGTTAAACCAGAAGTCTTTTTTATGAAGAGCACTTAACAACTCCTGAATTACAGCCAGTGCAATTTCACTGCAGGAAAATTGTTCCACTGTATAGGCCAGAGAATATCTCATCTTTTTCTATATACTCTGTATACTTGAGTTTCCTTTTTATAAAATAACTTCTAGTGACTGTGGCACTATTGTACATATGAATCCTTTTGCAAAAGGAGGCCTCTTGGACAAGCAAAAAATCTAGTGGGAAGAATGAGAAGACAGCAGACACAAGGAAATAGTAGCATGGTATTAACAAGCAGAAGAAACAGTGACACAAGCCCATTACTATCCTGTTCAAGGCTTGTCTAGCCAGGAAAACTGTATAGCATGAGAGAAATGTTTTAAAGGCCAAAGTTACTGAGTATAAGTTATTTGGTAGACTTATTTGGTCCTATATTGTATTTATCCAGAAATTTGGGTTGTTTTTCCTTTTTTAGGTCACTTCAAATTGCTTCCAAAGCAGAACACCTCAAAACCAGAAAAGGGCATGTTTCAACTCAGAGGAGAGTCTCACCCAGGCAATTCTACCAGCATAATTATAGCTGTTTAAAAACAGCAGTGTACTGGCTAACAACACAACTGCCTAACAGCCCTGTGTAGACAAGCCCTCACTGTTTTCTCACATATAATATGGGAATAACTCCACTTTGTTTCATTACAAAGGTGTTTAGTAATTACAGCACTCNAAAAAAAAAATTCCTGTCTGTAGCAGCCCTAGAGTATGGTAAATCTCTGTTTAGCTAAGGGTGATGTGTCTTGTGTGGAAATACTGTTGAAGTTGCTGTTCTCCCAAGTCATCTGGTAGGATCATTAAAACAAAGTGACTTGGCACTAACCAGAACTGAAATTGCTGCTGTGGCTGCTGCTGCCACTGGAACATTCCCAGCTTCAGACACCACAGGTACATTGAAGCCAGGCTGGCACACAAGGGGTAACCAGTAACTTATTAACACACCACACACACAGGAGACTATGGAAAAACAAGACTGCTGTAGTTAGTCTTTAAATGACCAAACCATGGCCACAGAAGCTCTGAGGTAAATACACTTGACAGAGACTTCAAAAACATACAGTTAAAGAACTAAATACAGCACAGATATACTGTATTACTTTACCTCTTTGCTTGCATCTGAATCATGATATGGAAGCAATCTACAGAAATTTTTTAAATTATGAAGAAATCCAGTTCCAGTTCTGATTACCCTTTGTAGAAGAAGGTAAAAACTTGGGCCAGAATAAGGATGTCCACCTCAGATGTGAAACGAACCATCTGAACCATAGGTGGCTCAAAAAGTTAAAATATCCTTCATGTGGACAAGCAAACAGATTCGAGAGGACCAAGGACCAAGAAAACCCTGAAGGAATTCAGAGGACCATCTCTTCTGCTAAGTGTTGGGAAGTGTTTTCTGAAGAAATACATGCAAGAAAGGAGAGAAGCTGATTTAATTTACTGTTTTTCACTACTTTATTAGACACATATATTAAAAGTGTATTTAACCTTCTATCTTCAGGTATTTCAGGCCACCAAATTAGCACCCTGGCTACTTATAATTTAGGAGCTATTAATTGCTACATGGAGAAAAGGAGAGCGCATACCAACAGATTTCTTGTTTGTTTTTATGTAGAGGTTAACATTAGACTGTACCATTACTTTCTGAAATGTTACAATGAAATTTAGGGGATTTTTTTTTAACTGAAAATAAAAGGTGAAGAAAGCTCACTTCAGACAGGATTACAGTCTTGCAGACATTTGGAGAGACACATCTTGGAATCTGCCTCCTGAAATACAAATTTGGAGTATTCAAATAGTCTAACAATTTCCCATTCAAAAAATTCATCTATAAAGAAATACCACACTTATTTTGAATTACAAAAGGTGTACTACAGCATCTAGAGACTCCTGTCTGGAAGGGTCCTACTATTGCTTCTTGGCATTTGAAGCACATTTGAGGTACAGGTACTTTCAAAGGATATCCAATTTCTTTCACAGCCTAAATACCCAAAAGTCACAGCAGCAAACCAGCTCACTGATGCGAGGTTTGGGAGATGAGCCATAATAGGGGGTGTGTAGGTGCATCACTTTTAACAAAATCCCCAAGGGTAGGGCAGGAGAACTACACACAGTAAATAAGTATAACTCATGTTCAAGACCAAATAGACGGTCATGTGTAAAAACACTCAATGGAACTATATAATCTGTAGATAAAGCACTATGGTTTTGTCAGCACATGTCTGAACAGATTCAACTCTAAGAGGATAAATAAAATATATATCTCTCCCACTCTTTTGCTGCTGCATCAGCTGCAGGCTTGAGCACAGTATTAACAATTAAACCCATTTAGACCATGACAGTCTCACTGCAGTCTCACTTCCTCCTCTCCTACCTCTAATTACAAATTAATTTTCCTTAGAAGTGCTATGGGTCCTACTGCTGCCCTTGATGGGTATCAAATCACAGCCACAGATAACACCAGTAACCTTGTTACCTGCAGGTACAGGTTAGGATCACATTGATCCAGTTTGCTGGGCCTTGGCCAAAGGTCAGACATACCTGACTACAAGAATCTAAGCCTGAACTGGAAGACAAAGTACTTGAAATTCAGCTGTACAAATTCTACATAACCTTGGGCTTGGTGTCGTACATAAAGGACTGAATTTCCTTTCCATCTGTCCCTTATTCCCCTTGTTTTTGATTAAATCCTATCCAGTGCTGTCAGAGACTGAAATATTATAGTTTATGACTTAAATATTTTCTAGTTTTAAAACTGTGTTACAAAAGCTGTAAAGAAGAGTAGCACACCCTGCATGGACTAAGGCATTACACTGCCCGCTGATGAAGATAAGACTTCTGGGGACTTTCACAAGAACATAAAGCTTAACACCTTCTAGGATGGGGACCACAGCCCAGGGCTATCAGCTGCACAGTCCCTCCCATGAAGGGCAGCGGGGAGGAGAGGTTTTGGGTGTGTTGGAAGAGCCTGTGGACAGAAGTAACTGCCCAGCCTCCACAGTGCACAAGAGTCCAGCTGAGGGGTCCCCCACCGGGTGGGGAAGAGAGAAACTTATCTGCAGCAGAAGGGGGTGACATGCCCAGCACAGGGGCCCCCCAAAGTGGCCCCCCAGACCCGGCAGCAGAGAGCCAGAGATGATGCAACAGACCCCCAGTGTTGCAAGGGACAGTGTCTGAAGCTAGCCCCTGCAAGAGAGGAACACGGCCGTTCCCACCTGGCCCAAAGCGTATATTAATCCACAGGACTCTGTACTCTTTGGCGTGGGGCAGCGTGTGTCATGGTGTGTGGCAGCATGCAGCCACATGGCCACGGCACTGACGGGGGACCTTCACCACCAGCAAGACCAGATGGAGGAGAGCAACAAGTCATCGGGACTCTCAGATGGGAGACAGGCTTCCACCTAACCCTTGTCACCTCTTCCCTGTCTCCCCAACCCCCCACGCACACTTCTCTTCCTCTTTCTTTCTTTCTCTTTCCTTCTCTCTGCCTCTTTCACTATTAAATAAAATACACCATTTTTTTGGCAACAACATTTAATCTCGTTTCTGGGAATATTTAGAATCTTTTAAGTTCTTTCCAGTTTATGCACAGACTCTTAGCTTTCTTTGCTTTTCTGGGTTTAAACTGGATCATAACAGGTGCCTGCTTTCTTAAGCAACAGATTTTAAAACACCCCAGAAATTCGTGAGCTTTCTTGAAAGGCTCATGTGATCACAGACAGGAGTTCATAGTGTCTTCCCATGTATCTACTTTGCATATTCAGTGGCGTATTACTAGCAGGAAAAATACAAATAGCAACAAATAAAAAAGCCAAGAGGACACTCTGCACTTTAATTCAATAAGTAGTTTTAATTTTCAATCTAAACTACTGTTTTTAACCTGTACTGCCCTCTTTTTAAAATTAAGTCTGTTAAAAAAAAAAAACCAACAAATCACATCTGGATGCTTCACATAAACATAAGCATAAAAGGTAAGTATCTTCAGAAAATACCAACTGTAAAAAACACTGTGTCCATTAAAAGAGAGCGAGTTCAGAAAGAGAATTTAAGCAATTTGACTAAAGCTATTTACAGAACCAATGGTGAGTCCATGGTGAGAATTAGACCATGGCATCTCAGTGGCAGCGGTGTATAACCTCAGAGTAGCAAAACTTAATAGGCCAGGAATAATTTCATAATTGACATGTATAGCTAAGTTTCATTATTTGCAAAATAGGCAATTCCCCAGGATTTATTTGAGAATAAAATATATATTACTAGTTTTAAAAATAGATTTTATGATGAATGAACTATACAGTAGTATTTTTACTTTGATAAAATAGTTCAATTCAAAGCCCGAAAAAGTCATTGTAAGGATATAGACGTACAACTTTAACTACCTCCCAAGTCGTGCAACAATTCATAATATTTGTTTTAAAATTAAAAAGCCAGATGGATGCATGAGTTGACATAACTATTTTTATCATGTGGCTCTGCTGCAGTTTTGGTTTTCTTACTATGTTATTACGTCATTATAAGACAGAGAAAAATTAAGTGTAGGCCCTGTGTGCGCTGCATTGGACAATCCCAGAGCTTAGTATCAACTCAGGGCATCAAGTGTCACTCTTTTAAGCAATCTTTTTAATAAAATTTGTGTATCACTAAACAGGACAGCTGGAAAATGGCATTCAATATTACTCCATAATAAATGGAAATGCTGAGAAGTTAATTTAATGAAGAAATATAGAGAAGCATCCAAAACCATGTGACCTTAGGATATTTTTTACTGGACAGGATACTCCAACTGTACAAGAAGCATAGTAACTCCTGTGAGGATACTTCCAAGGTAACTGGACACCTTCTCATGATGAGCTTGTGGCAAAACATGTAAGGGAAAAATGGTCGCTGACATTTTTTTTTCCACATCTGGTTTTTGGTTTGTTTTTTTGGTTTTTTGTTTTTGTTTTTTTTTTTTTTTTATTGTATTTTTTTCTTTATTGGCAAAAATGCAAGCTATGGAATAATGTTAATAGAGCAGGTTGACTGCTACTCAGAAGACGCTCTCAAAGTAAATATCAATGCAATGAGCTACTGACCCTTCCGCTACCTTCAGAAAGTGAAAATATTACAGAACCACAGAATAAGGCGCGTTGGAATTTACACTGAAAAGAGTTAACTAATTCATGCCATTAACTTCTAAACCTCAGGAAGCTGCTATAGACAGGGATTAGTTCAGTGCCGTAAGCACTCCGCTTCTGACTGGGAAATATTCTAACCACAGCAGAGTGGTCTGAAGTAAGTCCACTGCAGTCTAGAAGAAATTATTTTTCTTCTAGAAATGCTGCATACTTGCACAGGGAATGTCTGGACTGCAAGAAGTAAGTAAATAAAACTTACTGACCCAACTGTTTCTACTGGAATAAAATGTACATAAGCCATTGCTGTGCTAAATGAAGCCATTGCTGTGCTAAAACCAACCAACCAACCATTCCTGTGTTTAAAACAAACCAACCAAACAATAACATTATTTATTACATGTTGGTATAATTAAGTTATATTTATTGAAAGAAGATTGTTTTATACATTTTAGAAATTATTTCTCTACGATACTTCTGCGAGTTCTACAAGCTATATTTTATTTATCAGTGTTCCTTTTTGTTTGTTTTAATAGACCTGAGACGTTTCTAGTGGCAAGAGTAGATTTACATAAGAAAATAACTCTAAGTTAATAAAAAGGCAAAAAGTCCACCTGGTTGAGACACCCAGCAGATGAGTTTGAGGACTTTCATCTGGAAGATGGGTTGCTTGCATTGAACTACTAAGTACATTTGGAATAATGACACTTTGTGTTAACACTTAATTCTTCAGAGAAAGATCTGAAGAGGGTTATACTTTCCAGAGCACTACTTGGCCTGATGTGCAGTCTCATTCACAGACTCTCTGCCTGGTATTGCAAGCAGGTGGCATGAAGGGTGCCACAAAGCAGTAAAAGCATTGGGAATACTCTGCTCTCTTTCTTCTGCTACCAGCAAGAGTCTGGCTGGAAAAAAGTAACAATTCAAGCCAATGACAGATGTTTCTGTTCTGATTTGAAGAAACTGTGATAAAAAAATACATTCCCAGGTGATATGAGATGGATTCTAATACAAGTGACAAAAAGTTATGGGTAAAAAGTAGCCAGTTTGGAGTTAGAGCAGCTATGCTGATCGCTAAGTTATCACTTCATAGTAAGCACACCCAGTTTGTGTTTTTAAGGCATTTTCCATAACACTCCCTAAGGTGTCTACTTCACTCTTCATTTAAAGAAGGTTTTCTGTCCTTGTGTCCCTATCCTGCTGGGCATGCCAATATGTACAAAAAGAGGGGTAAAATGTATCTAGTTATTTACTGCTTTGTCAGTCTACTTGTGATTGGTTTCCTCAAACATACTATCAAGCTTCCATCACATCCTTAACCAGGTGACCAGAGGTAAACTTCAAACCTCAAAGAGCAAAAGAGATTTGCATTTGGCACAGCATAAGCTTTCACGGACTATACAATCTCTCCGAAAATATTTCCAGAAAAGCTAGCACACTTTACATGGAAGGGAAAAGGGCAGGGGAAGGCAAGGAGAAGGGAGGGATTTTCTTGCAGAAACTGATTTATGGCGCTTTGAAGGAGTTTTCCATGTGGTATGTCAATATGTTTTTCTGCACTGTCAAGTAAAATATAGTTGGAGCTTAACTTTGCCTTCTTCATTCGGGTAGAGGAAATAAATGGGAACTCCCCACCAGGTGTACACTTCAAGAGTTTTGACATCTACCTTAGCCAGCAGTAAAAGTGATAGCATGTTTTTAACTATCCTAACTATGACAACCAACTCAGACATCGTTGTAGGTTAACTGGCAAGAAGTGGTAGAATAATTGACTAAAAATACTGCATCCTTAAAGGTGTCAGATTAGTCTACTAGTTAAATAAATGTGATGCATAAATATGACAACTTAGCTTTATCTATTACAACCTTAAAAGCATCAAAGTAAATTCACATCATTTTGTCTCACAAAGACTTTAAAAATCTCAGAGAACAGAGTATTTTATTTATGTGTCAATATAAAAGTCTGTGGAATGGCTTGTGGAGCCTCCAAGTCACCAACTGTGACCAACAAAAAACTGTATGGGATGAAATCCTCTGATTTCGCAGAACATTTAGTTGCTGCATCTCTGTCAGACTAAATCATTGTTACACCACTGACTATGGGAAAATCATTGTTAAAACAGCTGATCAAACAGGTACTTAGAAGAGGAAAGAAATGGACACGTCTCCAGTCAAAAGTTCGCAGCAAGCAATACCAACACAATACACTAGAAATACTCAAGATCAAAACAAGAATTAAGCAACACTGAACAGTACTGCTTTATGTCTTATATTAAAGTATTTACAAATATACTTAAGACCCATGTAGATATTTAAAAATCTATTTCTTAAAAAAAACTAAAGACAGTCTCTGTGATTAAAAAAACAATAGGGAAACAGTAAGCTGAACACAGGTATTGGAGGATACATATTGTTCTGAGAACAAGAGTAGAAAGCAGAGAAGAGCAGAATTAGGCATTGTAAATGATCTGCCAGGCACAGAGGAAAGAGAACCTGAGGATCATTTCAGAAAGAACATAACTCTAAGGTTCAGTTGGGAGTTTATGACAGACCAGCCAGGCTGCGTTTCAGCCAGATGTCCTACCTGGATTGTCCAGAGTGCCCTAAAAGAGAGGACAGTAGTTCTGGTGAAGAGGGATTTAAAATTAAAGAAGCTGGGCTTTAGACAAAGTGAAAGCAGAGGCACCTATTGGAACAGCAGCTGCCCACAGAGGTGGTGCAGACAGCTGGCAAACAGCAGCTTCTCAAACAGCTGCAGTAATACAGGCAGGAGCTGTCCTGTCAAGATCCTTAATGTAGTACATGTGAAACTGAAGGTTCAGCTAACTATTGAATGCAGTAGGTTATAACATAAGAATCAATAGTCAAAATGCTGAGAAGGTTCAGAAATTCCTTAAATTAAAAAAAAAGAAAATACTATTAAAAACAAGATGATGACACCAGATCTATCAAGATTAATTACTGCTTGGGAGAAATGCCTAACTCAATGTATTTTACAATTTGCATATTTCAGAAAGTTTATTTTACACTAATTAATTTTCTTACTGACTGCTGGAAAGAAAACCACCTTGTATAAAGCAAAAAGCAGAGAGGCCATGAAATCACACTACTGGAAAGGGAATTGACAGGAGTCTCTTTAGACAGACTCCTCTCAAATAATAAAAATTAAAAAATAGAAAAATATTACATTTCAGGGTGACAGAGTCCCTTTAAATTAAGCATTTACTAATGCACTTAGTCAAAGTCCACAAGATAAAGCTCTAGCAATTAAAAAAGAGTTTACTTCAAATATGTACCATAAACCCAAACTCCCCTGATGATTAACTGCATAACTGTGGCTCTTAAGAGATATAGTTGATAAGACCAAAAAGACATGGCTTGTGCAAATTATGATTTCTCATGACTTGCACAGACCTCTGACCCCTTGAAAGCCATGCTGATTATACCAGGGTAGTTTTTATGAAATAAGTATGACATGCTTGTTTTATTTTATCCATAGTTTTCATCTCCATCAAGACCAATCACTGTCTGTTAATGATAGTTTATTCTTATGTCAAGCACTTTGGTTATTCTTTGCAGATCAGTCATCAAGGGAGAGAAGCTCTCTGAAATATTTGCTTTATTAAGATAGTGAACTCTCTGTAGTTAAGAAAGCATGATGTAACCATGAGGCACAGATAAAACCTGGACAAAATTCAATGCAAAATAAATTCTTAATTGATTTGAGATTAAACAGACATTAATATAACAAACTTTTTGAGAGAACCAAGTGCCAAGGAGAGATGTTAGATCATGTACCCAAGTTAAAGACTGTCGTCCCAAGAACCTCAGCCCAAACTACAAAAGCA
>VZTN01031536.1:296323-336122 GCA_013400515.1 Erpornis zantholeuca | reverse complement strand
AATCATTCTGGCATCACAGGAGCTGGGTAGTTTCTCCAGGAGCTTTTCTGTCCTGCTAAAAGAAGTAAAGCTCGGCACCCTTGGGTACTTCCACCCCAATCTTTGGTTGTCACCTCAATGTGGCAATGCTGGGCGAGGAGCAGAGCAGCAGTGAGGTTCTCCAGCCTTTCCCGAGCCCTGGGCAGCCGGGACAGGGGTGCGATGCTTTTCCCGAACCTGGTGGTCGCCCTCCAAGCTCTGGGGGATGCTTCTCTGCCGTTGCCATGGAAATGCTGCGCGGGAGGGGGGATGCGAGATCTGCTGCTGCCATCTCCTGGAGGAGCCGGGATGGCGAGGGGGGGTTAGGAAGAGCGCGGGCAAGTCGGAGATGTTCCGGGCAGAGCTCAGCCTAAACCCGGGCAGGGACACTGGTACCGAGTGGTCTGGGCACAGCAGAGCTCCCCTGGGGGCACCGAATGCTGGCAGAATGTCACCCTGAATTCGCGGGTTCTGCCAAAAAAACCCTAACACTTCCAACTGCCATGACCTCAAATCATAAAGTCATTAAAGCTGGAAAAGCCCTCTAAGATCATCAGTCTAAACATTAACCCAGCACTGCCAAGGCCACCACTGACCATGTCCCCAAGGGCCACATCCACACAGCTTTTAAATCCCTCCGGGGATGGGGACTCCACCACTGCCCTGGGCAGCTGTGCCAGGGCTGGACACCCTTTCCATGAAGAAACTTTCCCAAACTTTCCCAACCTGAGCGTCCCCTGGCCCAGCCTGAGGCTGTTCCCTCTCCTCCTGTCCCTGTTCCCTGCCAGCAGAGCCTGACCCCCCCGGCTGCCCCCTCCTGTCAGGGACTTGTGCAGAGCCACAAGGTCCCCCCTGAGCTTCCTTTTCTCCAGGCTGAGCTCCTTTCCCAGCTCCCTCAGCCTCTCCTGGTGCTCCAGACCCTTCCCCAATGTCATTTTTGTCACAAGGGGCCCAGAAGTGCTGCCAGGGCTGGAGGTGCCCCAGCAGTGCCAGCACAGGGGACAGGCACTGCCCTGGCCCTGCTGCCACCCCAGTGCTCAGACAAACCAGGATCACGCCCAGAACTGCCCACGTTGTATTTTGGGAGCTTTGGGCACATCTTGTGCTGGACTGGCCTCCCTGGGAGGACCCTGAAGGGGTGGTGAGCTCAGCCCCAGGATGGAGAGTGGCTCGGAGGTGGCTGCTGTAGGAAGAGAAGCTTGAAGGAGTTAATGCCACCCTCGGTGCACTGATGGAAGCGACAGCAAGGGAACAAACGTGGCAGCACGGGGTGCAGATGGGAGGGGATGGGTGTGAGGTTCCTCTGCCTGCGTGGAGGCACCACAATGAGCGTGGGACGTGTTGGAGCTGCAGCTCAGCCTCGTTTCTCAGGGTGACGACCAAGAGCTGCAGCTTTGCTGCACTTTTCCTTCCTTTCCCATCCTTCCCACCAGCAGGAGCCACGGGGATCAGGGATCCCAGCCCACAGGATGGAAGCTCAGCCCTGGGTGGCTCCTGGACATGAAGGTGACACGAGACACGTGCCAGGCTGTTGGATGGCACAGACACAGCGTGGGGCAGGAGATGGGGACACAGCCTGGATTCCTGTCAGGGATCATTTTAGGGACAAGGTGACAGGAGCTGGAACATGGGGTTGCCTGTGCTGATGGCCAGAAACACCGAGGTATTAAGTGATTTTCAATGAAGAAGCCTGACCTCGTGCTTGGTCACATCACCCAGGGAAAGGTGTCCTCAGGAGCTGTGGGATGTCCTTGTCCCACCCTGGGGTTTTGCATTGGAGCAGATGAGAGAAATTTGGATTATTGGTGCTGCCAGCTCAGCTCCAGCTGCAGCCAGCACCTCCTGCAGGGGTTGTCCCATCCCAGCCTTCTCCTTGCTTGGACATCCCTCGGACACCTGAGCCCTGTCCTCCCCAGAGAGCTCAGGCAAAGTGGGAGAAGTTTTTCCAGCATTCCAGAGGAGCCTTTCCCTAGCAGGAGGATGGGGAACAACAAAGCCACACCAGTGACCCCCAGCTCTTCTGGGTGTGGGAGATGCTCTGAAGGTACCAGCAGAACCAGGATGTCCACATCCTGCTCTGTGACTGCAGCACCCACACTCTGCAGCCCAGAGTGCCCTGCCAGGCTCAAACAGGGCTCCTCTTCTGCTCTTCATTCCATGCTGGCAGGAATTTTCCCTTGAGGCAAACCAGGAATCTCTGTCCTCTGTGGGGAACCTGGATCCCCCTGGCCAGGAGGTGTTTTAGGAGGTGCCCATCCCTCCTACACTTCACATCTGAGCACACAACCAGATCCCCTCTGCAACCATTTTCACCTTTTTTAGGTCATCTTGAACAACCTTCAGGCCACTAAAAGGCCTGAAAAAGAGGGACCAAGGGGAATTGTGCCTCTCTGCTGCTGGGCTGCATCCCACAGTGCAGGTCTTAGGGATAACCAGCTCAGCTGGTTCAGTTCACAAAGGGAAGGGCAGGTCTTGGACTCAGGGAGGGAGATGAACTGGGTTACTGGACAATGAATAAACCTGGAGCTGTTCCTCTAATCTCATCACCCAACCAGCTCATCCCAGTATGAGAAGCCTTTTGAAGCATCAGTTTAGTCTGGATTGGAAGGGACCTTCAAGCCTATCTCACTCAGGGACACCTCCCAGGATCCCAGACTGCTGCAGGCTCCATCCAGCCTGGCCTGGAACCCCAGGATGGGTGAGGAAGGCAAAGCTGAACCTGGACCAGGTGGGCTGGGAACCCCCAGGTGTGGGGTTTTATCCCAGTGATGTCACTCTTTGTTCCACCTTGTCCCCAGGGAGAGAAAAATGTCACTTTTGATGACATTCCACATCCATCCAGAGAGATCCTGACATGTTCTTTTGTCTTTAGCCCAGGAAGGAGCTATTTCCCCCTCCTTTGTTTTACTTTTTCTTTTCTATCAAGGAAGATGAAAAGAATTAAAGCCCCAACCCTGCAGTGCTGCAGGCACTTCCCTGAATATCAGCATTTTATTTGCAGGGATCCCTGCAGCCACAGATTGGTATTAATGATCTGGATTTGCTTTTGGGGTTAAAAAGAAAGAAATCTGTGAATGCAGAACGTGGCTGTTCCTGTGCTAAGGGGAACACTGCAGCCTTGTGATTCACTGCCATCTTGTGATATTTAACATTCTCCTAAAATGATGAACATGCAACATGAATTAGAACAAAACCCCAAACAAGGAAAGAAAAAAAAAATCCAAATCTGTTCCTAGTATCCATAGTTACAGAGAAAACTCAGAGACCCTGAGGGTGATGGGTAAAAAATGAAAAGTTGTGACATTTGTTTTCTTTGGAGTTTTCTTTGAGGAGATCTCACCTTGTGTGTTCTGGAGAAAAGGTTTCCAATCTCATTTTTCCTGGCCTTTGCCTCGGGGTGGAATGGCAAAATTAGGACAAGCTTGTTCCAATGAGCTCATAATTATAAAAATACTATTATTATTATTATCATTGTTGTTGTTATTATTATTATTATTATGATTATTATTATCCCTTCCATGTACAGCCAAAGCACGTGGGGCAGTCCTGTGCTACTTCAGAGGGAAAATGTGAGGAAAAACGCTGCATAATGCATGGCAAAGTTTACCAGAAAACAGGGAATGTAGTTTTTTCAGTGTCAGGTAACAGGAGATGTTCCACCCTTTGAAAACTGATGAGAGCAGATCGGACAAAGCAGCAGGAAGCAAAACATCCACACCATCCTGCCTCCAGCAACGAGGGGCAGTGGGAGGAGCTGCCCCTGCCCACGGGCTCCTTTTGATGAGTGATTTGCATATGGATCATCCCAAAGCGAGGAGGTCAAACTCTACTGCCCAGAATTTTGCTGTGTTTACCATTTTTCCACTGCTTTCCTGCCCTGTATTTGGTGCTGACTGTGCCAGAGCATCAGGGCTTAGCCCCAGCTGGCAGCTGAGCCCGACAGAGGCACGGGGGCATGGGATGAGGGAGGGAATCCGAGGGGTAAAAGTGAGAAACCTCATGGGCTGAGACCACAGAATGATGGAATTGTCTGGGAAGGGACATTAAAGCCCATCCAGTGCCACCCCTTGCCATGGGCAGGGACACCTTCCACTGTCCCAGGCTGCTCCAAGCCCTGTCCAACCTGGCCTTGGGCACTGCCAGGGATCCAGGGGCAGCCACAGCTTCTCTGGGCACCCTGTGCCAGGGCCTCCCCACCCTCACAGGGAAGGATTCCTTCCCATATCCCATCCAGCCCTGCCCTCTGGCAGTGGGAAGCCATTCCCTGTGTCTTGTCCCTCCAGGCCTCTGTCCCAAGTCCCTCTCCAGCTCTCCTGGAGCCCCTTCAGGCCCTGGAATGCTGGAGGGAGATCAAGACAGTTTAATACCTGAACACCAGGGGAAGAGGAACACTCCAGTGCCCACAGACTGTTCCACCTCTCCCCCAGCACCCTGAGCCACCATCCTCACCCCAGTGGACACTGGGGACAACTCCAGCTCAGCCAGGACACCCAGGGGTGTTCCCTATTTCAGTGCCAGCAGGGAGGGAACAACTCTCCTCCCATATCTCTCTGGGATATATGAAATGTGTGCTCTGAATTCACTCAGTGCAGTAATTTCAGGGGCACAGCCCTGAATTTGTTCCCCCTCCACCTCCACAGACACAGACTGCAGCAGCAGTGTAGGTTTGAGCTGCCTCATTTATAAACCACCCAAACAAATGGCCTGAAGCAATTGTGTTCCAGACTTTCAGCTGCCTCCGTGGACTTTGGATGTGGATTCCTGAAAAACACCAACAGCTCCTTAACAGAAAACTGAGCTGCAGTGGAAGAGTGGTGGCTGTTCCCCAAGGCACAGGGGTCAGAGCATCACCACCCACCTCTCCTCACCTCCTACAGCCACTCAGGGAACTCAGAGAAGTGGAACAATTCCTTCTAGACAGAGCAGAGTTTGTTCCACAGGAGTTTTCAGCAGAGTTAGAAGCTCACTTGTGGTTTCTGTTACATTATTTCCTCCTGGCTCATGGAAGTGCCCAGCCTCACAATTCACATGCAGCAAAGCACCCCAAAATGAGAGAAAAATGAGTTTTCCTGAGTGCTGAGAGGATGCAGCTGAGTGAAAAGAGCAGGAATGGAAATGGTGGGAGAGGATTAGGAGAGCAGAGCAGCTGCTGGCAGAGCTCCACAGTCATGTCTTACCCCAACTGTCCCTGCCCATTCCTACCACAAACCTCTGCAATTCTTTCAATATTCTTGATTTTTATTACAAGAGCAGTTTAAGACAGAACAAAAAAATAATGGCAAAACCAATTTTTTTTTTAAATTTAATATGAAATCCATAAGTAAGAGACTTTACATGCCTCAAATGTTAAATAACCTCTTTGCTGGCTGTGGTTGTACAGCACCAGTGATGTGCTGATCTTTCACACCAACACATGGTGCTGGTGGAACTCCACTCTCCTGCACTCTCACATCCAGCAGCAGTGCAGAGATTAAAAGGAAATGTTTCCTTCCATTGGTTTATTGCTGCCTCATCCCTCTGATAATGTGGCTTTTAGTCTACTCAAGTTATCTCTAAGCTTGGCAGAGACAAAACCTCATGTCCTCCCCAATTTATCCACATAGATTCTGCTGATTTCAGAGAGGAGAATGAATGAATTATTTAAAAAATAAATATTCTTAGCCAGGAAATAAACTGACCCGTACAATTAATACATTAATAATCATTAACTTGGAACATTAATTGCATGACTCAGAGTGTCTGAAGCTTTTATTTAAAAACCCCCAAACCTTCAGAACACAGAGGCCACGGCGTGGGGGTGTCTGAGGCCACTCTGAGCTGGCTCTGACTTCAAAGGATGAATCACCAGGATCTGGTTGGTATCAGCAGAACTGGCCTGCACAATAAATGAGCTGAGTTAGCCCTTCCCTGGAGGGGTTTCTGTCTCGTGGCTACAGGGAAATGATGCAGCTTGTCTGCAAGCAAACTTTTTGTATTATATAAACCAAGGAAAACATATTTATATAGCAAAGGTTTCCTGAAATAGCCCCTGGAAGTTTTAACAACAGAGCAACCATTCTTTCCAGAGTTTGGGGATATGTTTCAGCAAGAACAAAGACACACTTAGAATATTTTCTTTTTACTCCTTCTTTCCAGTGTGGATACAGCAGCCAAAACCTACACACCTGTGGCTGTGTCCAACACAAAGTTAAACAGCTCCACAGTGCAGAGCAAGCCTGGAGAGTCTGGAAGGCAATCAACCCCAAATCTATTTGACACAGACATCAGAACCTGCAAACAATAAAAGGTTTCTTTATAGCAAGGGGAGAGTGACTGCCAAGGGATGAATTACTCATCTCGAAGGGCTACAGGTGCATCAGTGTTTGAGTTTCCTGGCCAGTCTCTTGTACAATCAACTCTCCCATTCAACACCAGCTCTAAGAGGAAGAAAAGCAAAACTTGTGAGTTTGCAGCTGATGCTTCCCAAGAGCATCCTACCTTCAGGCACCACCAACAGGCTGGGGAGGCTCTTGCTTGCTTTTAATTAGGTGGTTTATTCATTAAGAGGTTAAACTCCTGCAGTGCTTTTCTCAGGCCATGGTTGGAGGCACAGCTCTGCTGTCAGGCTGGAGGTTGATGAGGGAGTTGCTGGCCTGGGCCAGCTCTGCGATGGAGACTCGGCCTCGCTGCTTGATGAACTGGGCCACGGCTGCCATCTCCTCTGCAGTGATGTAGATGAACTTCCCCCTGTCGTCAATGACACCTGCAGGGCAAAGACAGGAGCCTGCAGTCAGCACCTGGGCTGCCCTCAGTGCCCGACAGGCATCACTCACTGCTCTGGGGAGGGACGTTCCAGCTGCTGAGGCAGCACTTCTTATCTAGGCCAGGCTGGCTTTTATCTCCTGGCCACTGCTGGGTGCTGCAGCAAGGCTGTGCCAGCAGCCCAGAGCCCCAGGAATGCTCATTCTGATCAAAGGAACATGGGCACTGTTCTCTTCTGGGCACTGGGCACAGGTGGCTGAGCTCCACAGCAGCTGCTGCAGGCACCTCGTTTTCATGGCATCACAGAATGTCCTGCAATTCCAGAAGGGACCCACCAGGATCACTGATCCAGCTCCTGGCCCTGCCCAGACACCCCAACAATCCCACCCTGTGCCTGGGAACACTGTCCAAATGCTCCTGGAGCTCTGGCAGCCTTGGGGTCACGACCATACCCTGGGCAGCCTGGTCTGTGCCCCAGCACCCTCTGAGGGAAGAACCTTCCCCTGATATCCAACCTAAATCTTCCCTGAAACAGCTCCAGCCATTCCCTGAGTCCTGCCACTGTCCCAGAGAGCAAAGATAAGTGTTGCCCCTGGGGAGGAAGCTGCAGAACTTGATGAATCTCCCCTCAGTCTCCTCTTCTCCAGGCTGAACAAGCCAAGTGCCCTCAGCTGCTCCTGGTATGGATTCCTCTCCAGACCCTTTCCCATCCTCACAGCCCTGCTTTTTTGGTGCTCATGCTCTCAGCTCAGGCAGCTGGTGGAGAAAGGCAGAGCTGGAGGGCACTCAGAGCCCTTGTGAGGCCCAGCTCAGCTTTCCAGCTTCCCCTCTGAAAGGGAATGGAGCTCACTTCCCATATTTCTGTTGCTCCAACCAGACTGAGAATAAAACTTTGTTCTTATGTATTACCCCAAGGCAGAGCCTCCCTGGCTTTGGGCCACAGCCAGCCAGGACAGCACACATCTTTATCCTTATTCCAAGCACTTTTAGGGCATTTAAAAGGGCATCCACATGTGCTTGCTGAGAGAGTTGTTCCCCAGCCATGAGCTGACAGGATCAGGTCAATAAATGTTTGTGCTGGCACCTTCCCCTAAATCACCCTTGGAAAGAACGAGGCTGCCCAGCAATAAACCAGCCTTGTTCACACTCAGCCTCTGCTGCCATCCCAGTTTGGACTGGGTTTGGTATGTGGCTGGGAAAAACACTTCACTGACTCCAGCATCCTGCAGTGCTCTGGGATGTTTGCCTGTCCCACATGCCCAGTCCTGGCTTCAGCCACCAGGCTTGGAAACCACCCCGAATCACCTCAGTGATCCTCTCAAATTCACATTTCAGAGGGCCCCATTTGCTGCTGGCTGCTCAGCAACCCCAAAAGGCCTTGAGTAGATGGGTAAATCAATAGAGTATCAATATCTAGCTATCAAATCTTAAAACAGGAATGACACTGGAAGGCTGTGTCTGCCACAGGGAAGGCATTTTCTGCACCACCACCTCTTCACCAGCTCCACAAAGATCCCCTTTGTGCCTTGGCTGTCACCTGTCAGGGTGCCATCTGCCATCAGGTCCTGGATTCTGTTAATTGCATCCTGTGCAGAAGAGAAAAAGGAGTAACAGACTGATCAAAAGGGAAGCAAAAAACATTTCACACGTTCAGATAAACTACAGAGGTTTACATTTAAATCCCTCAGGGTTAAGGAATTCAGTACTCCCACATGGAGGGATGCAGTTAGCCCTTTGGTCTTAGAGGGATGAATTTTTTTTGCATTTTGGGATGCTCAAATTAAATTCCCCCGTCCTTTAAAAGAGACTTTTATTGCCATTATTTGGCTGTTTCAAAGAACAGGGGGTTATAGGAATCTTCCCATGGAAAGGCTGTGCAGTGCCATGAAGTTCCATGAAGCACCCTGAGGTCCTTGCTTCAATAATTCCACATTTTTTTTAATATCTTTTCCTTCTCCTTTTAGGAGCAAACCTCTCCTACCAGCCCAAAGCAACAACTTGTTGAATTTATGGTTGAGTTTACTCTACAGTTACTCCAAGCATGCAGCTCCACTGCACCTTAATGATTGGTTTCTGCAGTTCTGCCTCTCTCTTTTCCTTGTCCTTATATGACTGCAGAAGGAAATTATAATTTAGATTTTAACCAGATAAATTCCTTTAAGTAACCCACTGCACATTTAAGTGGAGTTCTGGTTTAAGAGGGAGGCAGGGGCCCAGCAAAAATTAATACTTCCACCCCAAAAGTCAGTGCTTACCTGTGTCCTTAAACCCAGGTGTGAAGCCAAGTCCTCCAGCTGGATAACCTTTGTTTTCTGTGGAAACAAACAAGAGCTAAGCTGATGAATGAGAAAGTTGGGATTTCTCTTTTTCCATCCAAATTAAAAATGCATTAAGCAGACAAAGCAGAACCTGTCCCTGTAACTAACTTTTCCTAGTAAGCACTTTCCTCTGATGAAAAACTCAAATTACCTAAAGCAGTGAGCTCTGTGGAAAGACTGAGTGCTCTGACCCACTTAGGGCAAGACTCAAACACATCTGCCAGCATTGATCCAGGACTTTTCCTTACATCAGGATGAGCACAAGGAACAGCCATGGCTCTGCTCCCCCACCTCCTGAGTTTCTCAGCTGCTACCTTTAATTTCCAGTGTTTTATCAAGATGCCTTTTTTCTCTGAGGGATGTTTCAAAGCACCTTTTAAAATGATCACTGGTGTGTATCAGCACTTACATAAAACCCAGGCAAGACTGGCAGCATTAAGTGCTTTAGTCTGTTTTACTGATGTCATGTGTATTAGTGCCATAATAATCTCCCTAAGCAAGCCAACACCTTATTAAAATTGTCACTGTTGGAACTGCAAATTGTCATTTTGCTTTTGACAGGTTCTTCCTGCAGCTTTTCTCAGTCAGGGCACAGCCACCACTGCTCAAATCTGGTTTTGTGCTTCTCTGTAGCTCCAGAGAAAACACCTGCAGTGCTTGTCTGGAGCTACTTGGTTCCTGTTTCCTTCTCTGCCAAAGTTTGAGGAAATCATCTGTTTAGCTGCAAAAGGATGCAGTGTTCATAAGGAGCTTGGGAAAGGCAAAACTGTTGGAAAGCTCAGTTAATATTCAGGACTACATTCCTAAAATCCATGTATGTACAGCCACAGGAGCTGCATCTCCATCAACAAATTAAATACTTCAAACAATAAAGTCCTTTGTTTCTGGTCTCGAGAGCACACTGGGAGGCCACTGAAGAGATAAAGAGAGGCTGAAATAGATAAATCTCTTTCATTAATAAAATAAAACAAAAAAAAAAAGAAAAGCCACACAGGGATTTAGCAGTTGTGAAGTTCGATGCAGCCAAGCTAGAGAACTGAATACCATGGACTGAACACATGGAACTGGAACCAGTCCATGGAATTCAGTTCTCAGAGCTGGGAACTGCCAACATTCGTCACATCTTCTTTTAAAGGGATTGGGGATTGGGTTGGTGTAAAGCCACGTGAACAAGAAAAACAGGACTTAAACCTTCCCTTAAAGGTATTCCCCCTCAGTGACCACATTTAGTGGAAGCTTTCCAAGACAGATCCTGCTGGGAATGAGAGCCTGAGGGGCTGGGGTGGGATTAGGATGCACCCCACACACACTCTGGAATACAAGGACAATGTGAGGTCCCAAGAGAATAAAACATGCATCATGCTCTAAAGCCAGGTTTAACTTTCCTTCAGCAACAAAAATGCATCCACATTTCCCTGAATTAATTTCATTTTAGGGGTGATGCTGCTGCTGTCCTCATCAAGGGATGAAACAGAGCAAGAGGCTGCATTTTAATCCCAACACTTAAAAAAATCAAGTGTGGGGTGAGCTGTCTCCAGTCAACGATACCAGCATGAGAAATGATTCAACAGAAAAGCTAAATTCAATTTTATTTTTTAAAAAATGCCAATTACTCTTAATTTATACATTTTTTTTCAGACAGCTAGGAGCAGCTCAGCACTGCTTCCTGTCAATGGTTTCGGTGAAGAGAACAGATGATGAGGGCAATACATCATCTATACATTAAGCAGACTTTCAAGATTAAAGAAAAATACTTAAAACTTGTAAAAGAAAGCAGTGCCCCAGTTCTGCAGCTCAGCTCTGCAGAGGAAATCAGGTGTGGAATATTCAGACTTCGGTTTTCAGCCCAAGTTTAATTTCTCTGATGTCAAGATAAGGTGACTGATATAAAACTTAGTGCTGAAACACTGAACTGGGAGTTTGTGACTAATCTGGTCCATCCACCACAGCCACCAGGGCACTGGGCAGAGTCTGCCCTGGCTGTGGCATCCCTTGGAAAACTCCCAGTGTTTGTGGAAGATCCCAAGGGACACTGGAATCTCCTTTTTTTACCTACAGAGGTAAAAGAGAGGCAGAGAGCAGCCCAGCAGAGCTTTGGAGGGGCTCTGCACTGAGCTCTTGTCCAGAACTGCCTGACAATCACTCCAAAGGACTCCCTAAGAAGAGTTATCCATGAGGCAAATCTGTGAGTCCAGGAGATAAATCTGCTCTAAATCCAGGGTTTTGTTGGGATAATGGACATGCAAAACAGGCCCAAAGTGTGAGATTTTGGAATACAAAATGATTAGGAGCTCACTAAGTATCCAAGTGATTTGCTTGCTAGAGAAGCCTTCCAAAAACATGCCACCCATCCTGAGAGTTCAGATTCCAGGAAGGGGAGAAAGGAATTCATTAGGAAAAAAGATTTGCATGACACTCTTAGAGCAAGGGAAGAAAAATGCATCTGACCTTTGATACAGCAACAGTGGAGAGAGTTTGTCCTCACAGATCAAAAGCACAAATCCCCATGGGCACAGCCTAGGTTTTAGATACCCAACCATACCATGGGAGGAAAGGGAGACTGACACACCCTGTTTGAAACAACTGAGCTGCTTCTCTAAAAGCCCTGTGGAACATTAGGACAACCTTGCCAACTGCACAGATAGAAAAAAGTGAAGGAATCACAGGAAAAGTCAGGATTGAGCTTTCCAGTGCCAGTGCTGGAGGCCCAAAACCACCCTCGTGGTACAGCAACTCTCCTTCCTGCTGAGCTCACGTGGAGAGACAGCTTTTAAAATTCTGCTATGAACAAAAAAGCCTGAATGCCCCAAATCCCAATGCACAGCAAACATTGCTGTTCATAAACTCTGAGGGTGATCCAGGCCTGTCTTTGTAACACAGGGCAGGAGCCACATCCTGCCCCAAAAGCCAACACACAGCTGGCATTAAACAATTTTTGCAATGATGAATGTGCTCGTGCTGGTTCAGTAAATAACACTTAGAGAAAGTATCACTCTCGTTACTTGTTGAATATTTAAGTAAATGAAAGAGGAAGCAAAGATTTCCCTCTTTGAGAAAAGGGATTTTACATCATCTAAGGAGAAAAAGCAATGGCACCTTACCTTAACATACTCCAGGAATTCCATAAGAAAGCTGCGAGACTGAATACAGCAAGGAAAAGAATTGTTATTTCAAATTCATGAGCATTAAATGCATCAAAAACTTTCTGAGTATAAATACTATAAAAGTGTTTAGATTCCATAATTCAGTACTGAAATACTGAAGTGTGAAGAAAAATCATCTAGATTTAATCTTAACGAGGAATTTCTGACAGGTATTTTCTGAAACAGAAAGTGGCTCAGGTACAATTCAAGCATTTTCTGAAAGGACAGCATACAATATTTTATTCTTCCCATCATATACACCCCGAAACAACCACGCCTGGGTGAGTCTGAGCATGGTTAAGTCACACACCAAAGCCATTTTGGGTGGAGGTAAACCCAGAGTGACTCAGGACACAGCTCCTGCAGGTGGCCAAGTGCAGCACAGGGAGGCTCAAGCATCTCAAAGCCATGCACCTGAAATCCAGTGCATTAACAGGGGCAGCTCCATCCCAGAGGCAGTGCAAACCATGCACACTGAAGTTAACAGGAGATCAAGTTACTCTGCAACCCTGGAAATCAATCAGCTTTAATTAACTGATGAGCTCTGGAGCTTGATTTTCAGCACGAGTGTTGGCACAGCAGCCCCAACAACACGAGGCAGAGTCAGCTTTTCTAACAGGATCCTGAAATGCTTCAGTGCCCCAACCACCACGAGGCCAGCGTGGCTACTTAATTTCTGTCTCATTTCTGCTGGCTCCAAATAACTCTGTCCCTGTTATTATTTCTGAATATGACTTTTAAATCACCTGCCATTAAAGTCCTAACTCCCCACCCCTGCCAAAGTTATCTCAGGTTGAGATCCAGGCATCATCAACTGCCTGCCAAGCTCTTCTAGGTGAGGAATACTCTTCTCTGTTCTGACATCTAGAAAGATTAATTTCTCCTTGACAGGCAGCTGTAGGAACGTGGACAATCAACACATTCCAGCTTTAATGGGTGCTTGAAGTGGAACACATCAATATTTAGGGATAATCTCATCTCCTAACAGGACAGGCACAGATTTTTGAAGGAACTGTCGATAAAAATGTGCATTTTGCTGTTCACTGCATCTCAGGGAATTTCCCATCACCAGATACAACTTCTCTTGGTGTTAATCCTGGTGTGATGAAGGAATTTTTCTTGATGGGAAGGGTTCCACATGAGAACTTGTAATGAGTCAATGCTGCTTGACATTAGGCACAATCTGCTGTGCTCAAAGCCACTCTCAGTCACACTAAAGCAAATCCATTTAATTCCAGAGTCTATTCAGCAGAGGAGCAAATGCACACACAGCCCTGAAATAAATCCTTCCCAAGAAATGCACTGGACAGCTCAAATTGGCAGCTACAACCCAAGAGCAATTCCAGGATGTGATAGCAAATAAATTGTGTCTAACAGGTTTTGAGCAGACAAAACAAGAGCTCTGCCTCCCACAGCAGCAGAACTTTTTCAGGTTTGCTGTGATGTTCTATCAAGTATCACATTTCAACCACCATCCCCAGCAGCTCGGCAGGCAGCCACAGGAGCAGCAGAGTGGGTTTGTCCTGAGAACTCCCTTATCAGAAGCCTTTTGAGACAAGAGCTTGGTTTTTAATTTGATTTCACAGCAGCTCTCTTGGTGCAGAAAATAAACCCAAACCCAAGAAATTGCCCCCAAGGTCTGTGGGCACTTTCAAACTCCAAATTTAGCTTTGCTGCCTCAGTCTCAGTGGGTAAGGCAGAGCTGCTGACAGTGAGAGATTACCTGAATCCCAGAATGAGTTTTATTTCAGCTCTCACACACAGGGAGGACAAAACTCATTTCCAGCAAGAGACATTTCCCTGAGAACTCTAAAATAACCTGTAGGAGTCTGGTATGAGGAACTGCAGCATTCCCCAAGAAATATTCCAGGCTAACCTGTGCCACAGACACAATTTAGCTTTCACAAGCAAAAAACCTTTGGCTGACTCCTACTTTGGAGTTCATTTTACACAGGACAGAGTGCAGCAAGTCTAACAGGAGAAGGGGAACTGCAGAAGCAGCCTCACATACCTGCTCCTCTGTCATTGATTCTTCAACCCCTTCCTCTTCCACTATGAAACTCTCCTTCAGCTTCAGGTACTCTTCATACTCCCTCTTCTCCTCTTCCTCCTTCGCCTTCCTTTTTTCCTCTTCCTGGACAGAAAAGATGACAAGTGATCAGTTTGCTCTTTCCCAAGTCAGGTTTTAAGTGAAGCAACATCTTCTTTATCTGCAGCCAGCACATAAGAAGTTCTTAAAATGAGTCTAAGTCACCCCTTGATGGCACAACCAGTTTCAGAAGCCACCCCTGAGGCAGTGACCATCTCACACCCAGGGCTGGCTTCCACACCAAGGCTGGTTCTTCCCAGAGCTGAGAGAGGGCAGAAAACCACTCTTAAATAGCAACCTGCCTGCTTCATTTGCATGAACCTGCTGCTTCTGACAGGAAATCCCTGCCCCTCCCTGCACTTCGATGCAATAGCCACATTTTGGTAAGTGGCCCCAGTTCTGCTCTGCCACTGCAGGACATTGGGAAGCTCACAAGGAACAGTGGAGTTACATGGTGGAGAGGAAAAGCCAGCCTGTAAAAGTTTCAAAGTAAAATCAAGTTTTCGAGTAAAATCTTTCGAAGGAGAACCTTCTTCCAGCAAATTGTGCCTCCATGGGATGTAAAGGACCAGGAGGAAAGGCATGATTGTATTAACAAAAGGGTTTTTTACCCTTTACAATGTTTGATTGTTAAACAAAAGCTTCAGGTTTTGCTTTTAGTTATCTGCAATAAAAAAAACCCCTTCATTGCTGACCCCTGAAATAAATATTAAAGCCTTAAGCCCACCTTAAAGCATCTTTTGACCCAGAAAACTCCAGCATCAGGGACATGGTGATGCCTGGTTCTGTACAATTCACACCTTCACACAAAGCAAAATGCTGATTAAAGGTTTGGGAAGGTGAAGGATTCCTTGGAAAATGTTTCAAATAACAACAGCTTTTTATCGGGAAGTCCTAAATTTGAAGCTTAAAATTTTAATTTTCATTTAAAATTTGTTTTGCTCTTCTCCAAGAGAAGGCTGGACCAAGTCTGAAGGTTGGTTACGATGATCTTTGAGGCCTTTTCCAACCGAAAAGATTCCATGGCTCACACAGAACAAAAATGTTTCCTTACAGGACAGTTTCTTCCACAGAGAAATTTATGTTTGTGCAGCACCTGGTACAAAGAGATTCCAAAAGGATCTGGCCTCTGGCTCCATCACATTCCAGAGGCTGATTAAAACAAAACAGATGAGTTCTTCAAATTTCAGTGACAATCCCAGGACATTCCTCTGCCATCAGCAGAGAAATTTCTCTTTTAAAGAACAATGATATTGATTTCTAAATGATTGCCACGCTACACCTTTGACATTAATATGGTAATTGCTTCCTTAAATAGCTGGAGTGTAAATATTTGCTCCCTTAAAACAGGGACAGACAGGAACACATAATTCAGCATAAAGAAAAATATCCATCTGAAAAAAGATGCCACGTAAGGTACCAGAGATGGGGATGGAAGAGTTGCCCTTCAATAAAAAACAAGGAGTATTTTGTCCCAATTTTATTTCATCAAATTCCCAGAAAGTCAGGAGAAAGAATCCTGCCAACATCCAAGAATGAGAAAAACAGGACTGAAAGGCTCTTAGTGTATCTGCAAAGCCAAATCCATTTTTAAATTGCTATCTCATGAAAAATCTACAGGTCTGAGGAAGCTCTTGAGACAAAACAAGATCATTTTTGGGTCATTCATCACCATGACAATTAATCCAACAGCAGATTTTTTTCCTTATATGCACTTCAGATGCCAAGAACAACATAACCATATTTCATCTGGAGGCAGCAGCAATTGTTCTTTTCTTGTAAGTGCATTAAATTTCATCTTGATCCTGGAAAGACAAGAATAATGCTCCTCCCCTAGTCTATTAGAGAGGTTGTAATTCAGCAGGATTTGAAATGAGGAAAAAAAACCCCAATCACAAAGCCTCAAAATCACTTTGGTAAATAATTTCTAGATGGTTCTGCAAAAAAAAAAGAAGAAAAGATCAGAAGTGTCCCATTTGTAATTGAGAGCAACAATAACTAAAATACATTTTCTTGCTTTTGGAAGGTCTAACAAATGAGCAAGGCTCCTTCCTGTGGCCCTTCCTTCCCCACCTGAAGAACAGCACCTTGCATTTTTGGGAGGCATCCTAGCATGTTCCTATCAGCACTTCCACTCTCAATACAGGAAAGCAGCTCTGCTGTGACTCTGGCAAAGCACTCAGCTGCCAGCCTCTCTTTTGCCAACAGGAATTTGTTTTCCAGATGCTAAATTTTGATCAGCAGAGCACTTCCAGGTGCTCTGAGCCACTGCTTTTCGGTAGCTGAAGTGTGTCAGCCCTCAAAGCTTCCTGCTGGTTGTAGCTTCCTCTATAACATTAAGCATTTCCAGCTGCTTTTTTCATCTAAAAATTAAAAATTCATGCAGAGCCTCACATGCTTTACAACCTCAATTCACCTATGATTCAATCTGTAGGAAAAAAAAAGGATTTATCCAAACTGTAGCTTGGTTCAGAGCAAGAGGAGATGGCTTTGAACAAGTGCCCAGGGAGAGGCAACGTGGAGGCTGAGCAGGGGAACCCTGGCACGGTCAGGATTCCTGGGAATATTTATTCCCAGCTTTTTTTTTTGTTCCACCATCTCTCCAACCCTCTTCTCTCACATGCTCATGGAGCAGCTGCAGGGTGAAACTCAGGCAGCAGCATTCCCACAAAACCCAGCATGTCTATACAAACTGATGCTTTAGGTTTTAACTTTGATATTTTTCAAATCCTGCACTGCTGGTGTGACTCAAGTTTTCTGTAGTTTGTTCAGTGCTGTTCTTTCATGCTAAGATAGACATAACAAACTTCTAACTTGCCCTCCAAGGACACTCAGAACAAGAACTGCAAACCACAATCTTGGGGACAGGGGGGCAAGCTTGGGCAAATTCCATCCTTGCCTGACTTCTGCTTGGGGAATTGATGCTGAGATCCAAGTGGGAAGAACTCAGGAGCTGTCCTTGTCCATGTTGGGATGCACTGAGGCAGGAGCCTCTGGAGGCCAGAGTGTACCTCTGAAGGCCTTTCCAATCAATCCCTCCTTGATTCCTTGATTCCTGTCTGCTCTCTGTTTCTAGGGAGCCATTTAAGGCATCACAACAACCCAGGCATGGAAACACCCAGGGCCCCTCGGGGTCTCCTCACAGAGCTGAGCCCAGGATCTCAGTCACACAGAGCCTCAAAGCCACATTCCAAACCCCACATCTGTTCCGCTCAAGTTCCTTCTGAGCTCGTGGCTCAGAGCAGAGAGCAGCTGGGCCACCCCACAGCCATGGGTGGGGTGCTGGGGAAATCCCAGCAGATGGAAATTTGCTAACTGCAGATGCTCATCTTCAGCTGCCTGCTTTTATTTTCTGGGGTTTTTTTTTTTGAAGCAGGTTTGCCTCTCTCCTCTCCCATCCAAATGTAACCCAGACTGGGGCCTTGAGCAGTATAAAGATTTCTTTTTGATCAGTTTATTCCACTGCATGTGAAGAATAAACTATCTCACTTTGACCACACTTTAACTGAACAAATACATAAATAAATGAGTTACTCAAACCTTTTTTCCTTCTGGTCTTTTTCCCACCCAGTCCCCCCTGCCCACCAAGGACCTGGATGTGCTGTGAGGCTCCTTTCAGATCATCACCCTCTGTTTGTCTCTTACCTTGATGCCAGGGAATATTTCTAAACATGTTCCTTATGCCAACCTTTTACCAGGTGAAACCCAAAGCATCCCAAAAACTCTCTTAGGCTTTACAGCTGGAAGCACAACCTGATTTTTGGGATCACTGAAAAATGCTCAGGAGTTCTGGGGGATGCTGCTTGGGTGGAAAAGATCTCAGTGGTAGTGAGGAAGGCAGAGGAAACACTGGACACTCTTGAGGCACCACCTGTTCCCTGTCATTCCTTTATTTGTGGCTGTTTCCTTAATTTGTAGGATGAGCAAGAGCTGAATGTTTTGAGGGTCATGGAGCACAGAAACCCTCCTTGTACAGCATCCAGTTTTTGTATTGTCAGTGCAGGCTCTGCAGGGACTTTGCAGTGAATAATTTGGCACAGAACCAATGGATCTGTAGAATTCCTGCCCCACTCACTGCTTAGACAGAGTAAGTGTCCTTATCCCCTCAAAACCAGAGGAGAATGAGGTTTTTTTGGAAGCTTTTCAACTTGTACTCCCTTAGGAGAAATTAATTTTGAGGGAAGTATACACACTTGAAAACTGATGTTTCAACTGAAATTATGGAGTGGTTCTCCATCATTTCTGCATCAGAAATGCACTCTTTATGTAGGAGAAATGGATACAAATATCAAACAGATAATGAAGAGCTCTGCTGAGAAACACACAAATCTTGATGTTCATGTAACAAAACAACTAAAACTTGATTCCTCTTCTCACATGATCAAATATCAAAGAGGCAAAACTTTAGGGTCAAACCTTCCAGAGGATCCTTGTGTGATCATGGCTGACCCTCCACTCCTACAGCTCTGAAGATCCAGACCATTTTTATTTAGGCACTTAAAATGCAAATTTACCAAAATCTCTGTGCACAGGCAAAGGAAAAAGAGCTTTTAATGAGAGCAATCTGCCAGGTTTTGTCTGAAGACTCTGTTTTGCAACATCAGAGGAAGTTCACTCTCATTGATAAGGTGTCAGTTGGTAAACCCAGCTCACCACCAAAAAACTCCAAGAGTGAAAGGGAAATCCCCAGGGTAAAGCAGAGCTGAAGCAAATGCCAATTATAAAGGAGCTTCCTCAGGCCTGTAGCCAATCAGGTCAGCAGAACACTGGAAAGGAAACTTGAATTTAAAAATACATGATCTGGTTTGCAACACTCAAGCCAAGGGGCAACCACATTTTATTTGTACGTGCATACAAATGTACTGAAATAGAAGCAGGGGGTGTTTTTCTCAAGACCAAGCAAGATTTTAGCCCCCAGAACTCCCTCCAGGTAGAGTTGCCACCTGTCAGCACAATTTTAGTAGCACTTCTTGGGAGAGAGACTGAAAAAAGAGGTTCAAGTGGAATTTAGCTACCAAAGGTGGCTGTGCTTGTTTGGGGACTTGCCACTGTCAGTGTACCTGCAGAAATACTCTGATGCACTCTGAAGGGGAAAATGAGGTATCTGACAACTGCAACATTTCTCAGGCAAACTTCAGTGATAAACTCTCAATTTTTTGTGCCTTGAGGGGATTGTATAAACTACAGCAATGTCAGGGACCAAAATGCCTCTAAAAAAACCCAGCTCCCCCCTGGTTTTTATCTCCTATCAGCCACTGGTTGAACTAACTTCTAGAATTTTGCCTTTGCACCTCCTAACTTAGAAGGGGAATGGAATCATCACTTGTGAAGTCCACGAGGTGACAAGACATCACTCGTGGCAATGAAGAATTCCTCCTCTAGAGGAAAATAAATGACATTTTATCCTATGATAATAAACCCAATGATCCTCTCGCTGCTCACTGAGGCTGTTCCTCTCCCATCACACCATGAATCCACAACGAGATTGGAAATAAAAGATGTTCTGAACCTAAGGACAGGCTCTGCCACCAGGCACAGCAATCAAATATTCACTCAGTTTGTTTCCCCTGCCATCCCCTGGCCAAGGCTCAGTCACTGAAGGTTTATTGTTCACACTCCCTGTGCTGCTGCTGTCTTTGCAAGAGCTGGAACCTAAACATGGACAGCTCTCCAATTGTTCTGTTTCCTCTTAAAGACTCCATGAAGACATTTAAAATTACTAGAAAACACCTGAGCATGGACATTAAATATTGTCAGACACATTTAATTTGATCCACACCCAAAACGTTCAGCAGTTAGCAGATTATCAACTTAGACACATGCAAAAAAATTAAATATTGAAAGGATTTTCCTCTGAGAGGCAGAAGAATGTTCCTAATGTAGCCTGATAAATACTGGGAAAAACAAATAATCAAACCAAACTAAAATAGCTTAAAATTACAGAATTTAAATAGCTGAGGGAGGTACTGGCTAAAGTAACCACCAAGCTGGATTCAGGCATTTGAGCAATTTTCCAAGCTCTAGGAAGTACTCTGTGGATTGTTGTGCACAAAATTTAAAATTAATTAATTAATTAAATAAATAAACTTAGAGCCTTAGTTTGTATTCCTCTTTTTCCCTGAGCCTGGTGAAACAGAAGTGAAATACTGCAAATTTAAAACAGGAACAAGTAAGAACTTCCTCATTCAACCAAAAAAATCAATTACACAGCATCCTTTCAACTCATTATTCAAGGTTTCCAGAATAGGAAATTCTCAGAACTTTAGGAAAATATTAAAAAAATAAATTTGTGCATCTCTCTTGGAAGGGAAGCTGTGGAATTATTGGTCCTCTGGAAGTTTGGTCAAGCTGCTTTGTAAAGTCTCAAACTATTCTACATCTCCTGATGTTGTAGCACTGACATTCTCCCCCTCCAATTTCTGAAATTCAAAACTTCTACTGATGGAAAGGAAATGAGAGCTCAGAAGAGAAAGGATTTGGGGAAAGAATAACCCCAGAGCTAAATGGACTTTCACATAAAGACCTCGTGGATAAAATCTGTATGTGTAATGTATAGATTTTTTTTAAAAAATTTCTTTATCCTGCCTTCATGCCCTCAGCAGAGGCAAGAAAAAATTGTGCCTTCCTTTCCAAAATATCACCAGCAACACACACACCCCACTTACACAACCTGCACTTGGAACAAATTAAAATAAATCTGCTTCCTACAAACCGGAGACACAAGTTTCCAAAAAATCCAAAAAAATTCACAGTGAGAGCTGGGAGCTGCAATTTTTCATCTCAGGACTGTGCAGAACACCTCTGTCCTCTCCTCCAGAAGAAAAACCACCACACAACTTGCAGCAGCACCAGAGCATGAAGTTCTCAGCCAGCAGCACTGATGGCCTTGAGTACAAAAAGCAGCTCTGGACTCAAGTTTTCCTCCCTCACTAATGAAAAGTATTCAAGCAAAGCATTTCAGTTGAGCAGTACCTGTTTTTCTGGGTCACTCCTGCTAACATGCACAGCTTAGGAATCTTTAATTGGGGAGCACATGCAAATATACACAGAATTAGAATGAAACCATAGCATTTCACACAGCACTTGCAAAATCAGTTGCTGCTGCCTTTCACTTTGTGCCCTGCTGGTTCCAGCTCCAAGGGAACAGGGGAAGTTGTGCCATCTCCATCTCCTCATCTCCATTAGGAGACACTCAGAGCTGGGCTGGCCCTGAGGTCCAAATCCCAGCTAACTTTTTTCCACCAACCACCACACCACAGGAACTGGTGTCAGAGAAGAAAGGAAGAGAAAGAGGAGAGAGGAGAAGAAGAAAGAAGGAAAAACCACACCCAAAAATCTCCATCTTGTCCCTATGTAATACATAGAGCAAGATCCTAAAAACTACAACTAAACTCTCTGTGGTTCACTAAACAAAAATCTCTTCACCTCTCTGGTGCATTCAGGTTCTCCCAAAAGTGGAGGGAGCTTCTCCAAAAGCCTAGGTCGCTGGCTAGGCCACTTTTGAGGAGCTCTGGGGACATAAAGAAACCACGAGAGGAGCAGGAGAAGCTTTCAGGCTTCCCTGGACTCTGACACCCCAGAAGCAACCCCAAAGCCCAGCCTGGTTCAGTATTTCCATCCATAAATCCAATTTTTCCCACCTGTCTTTCCTCCTCCAGACGAATTCTCTCCTCTTCTTTCCGCCTTTCCTCCTCTCTTTTTGACTCGAGCTTTCTCCGTTCTTCTCTCTCTGCTTCTTCAGCCTAAAATAAACATTATGCAAGCCAAGCCTTACTCTTATTTCAATACAGACATTTTTAAATTTCATATTAAGATACCACGAGGGGGTTTCTTACCACCTTTTAGATGCCTGCTCAGAAAGAAACATCAAAAGGAATAATAATAATAATAATAAAAAAAAAAGTCATTATCATTTCACTTCCCCTCCCCTTCAGCACATTCAACATTGTGGTAAATTTAGAAATTACCCTCCTCACTTGTCTTATCTCTATCTCAGGAACAGTTTAACTTTGAATGTGCTTATGAGCTTATTACTAGAGTGATATTAAGCAATGTTGTGTCATGGCATTCCATTTCTTCTCATCTGAAGTTTAGTTAGAATGGATTCTAAGGAAGGGAAAAAAAAAAGATTTGGAATACAAAGTGTAAAAATAATAAGAGCATTCAAATGTATCATTAACCTGGGCAGAATCTCTTGAAGAAAAAGCTGTACTGGTCACTTGAAATTATTTTATTTTTGTTTTTAAGCCACAGAGATTGTTGCAAAATGAGGGGAAAATAAAAAGGGTGTTCAGTGTATTTTTTGAAGATTTTTTTTTCCAGACTCTTCAGGATACTTAAATTTGAAAATATATTGAAAGGATGAGCAGAAAATATTCCAGTGGAGGATGTGGCTTTGAATGTTTCAGAGAAAAAGCCCCATTCAAGTAATTTATCTGTCTACATGGGAAAATAAAAATCAGTGTGTTTTAAAATGAAACAGAAGATTCCTTGCTCCACCAACTGATACTGATCCAACTTCATTCATCAACTTAATTCATCCAACTTTACTCAGATTTTTCACAAAAAAAAGGGATACTGAAATACAATGTGTATGGAAAGTAACAAGAAAATGATGAAACACTGATTGAGTGAGAAAAGGTTCATAATGGAAGTTGATATATAACCAATAATTAAGTTCATTACCAACTGCTCTATCTACTATGCTGGATTTAAACCTCAGGTGACATTAAAATTCCCAACTTGGGATTTCAGAAGCTTTAAAAATGTTCATACAGAAGAATACAGAGCCTGATAACAGAACAACTCCAAGGAACCAATGCACAAACTGCTGCCTTCCACAGGCACAGCTCAGAAGGCTGAAAAGCCTCCCTGCAATAAATAAAACCAAAATGCTTTTTGGGTCTGTAAAAACAATAAATATGGCTAAACACAGAAAACCAAACCAAGTTTTTGCACTCTGAGAGCACCTGAACCACTCCTCACCACTGCCCAGGGTGTTACAACACCACCATGGGGGCTGGGGTGTATTTTCAAGGGGAGACAGTGCTGCCATGAAGCTGAAGGCAGTGGAAACATCCAAGAATGAGCACAACTATTCAAGAGTTTAACTCCTCTCCTCCCCACGAGTCTGAATGGAAAGAAAATGAGACACTGTTTTCCATGGCAGTCTTGGGCCAGCAGAAGCTGAATTTACATTTTTAAATGTAAATTTTTCAAGTAAAACAACCATTCAGTGATGACACTGCCTTTGCTTTTCTGGGCTGTCTCTTCCCCAGTTCTCTGCTGAGCAGTTCAGGCTCTGCTCAATACGTGGCAGGAAATACTCACCTCTCTCTGTGCTTTCCTGGCTTGTTTCTCTTCTAATTTCCTCTGCTTCTTTGCTCCAATTTTCCCAGACACCTGAACTTCTGGCACCTCCTCAGCATCCTCTTCCTCTGCAACATTGCATAAATGACAAATTTTAAATCATCTGTAAAAAAAGTCCCTCGGAGAAACTTCAGTGCTGCCTAGGAAAGCAGCAGCAGATGAAAAGGAGACACACACACATTTCAGACAAGACCTTTTAGATGGAAAAAGGAAAAAAAAAAATCACAGGAGACTGCCAAAGCCACAGAGCAGAAGTAACAAGGCAGACACACACTCAAGTGAAGGCAGAAGTACAAATTTCCTTGATCCTTTGAAGGAAGGCTTTTCATAAATATTCCTTGGCTTTCCACAATTAAAAGAGAGACTTTCTCTGATACAGAAATTGTGCTAATGGCTGTCATTATTTATCTGCTCAACAATGGCCTGCAGAGACTTTCTTCCCAGTTACCCTCAGGCTTTGCACAGCAGACATCCATTGAAAAAGTGGGATTCAGAGGCACCCCACTCACCCACTGCTTCCAGCCTGCCAAAATTAACCTTTCAGGGATGAGGGGAAAAAAATCCTTGAAATGCAAATCTTGGGCCTGCCTGCAGGAAAATGACATGTAAATATTTGCCTGTTGTATGACAAATGGTTGTTTACAGAGGTGAAATATGAAAGAGTTATGCTCAAAGGGTGTGCAAATGAGGATTTCTGCTCGCTCAGGGGCTGAGGAAGAAGAGCTTTTAAAGGGAGCCACTTCCTCCCTGCCCAAAGCTCAGGAACATTTGGCCACTTCATGTGCTGCTCTAAATCTGTCCTTGATCCCACCAGAGTACTGGGGACTGACCTCAACACTCCAGGAGAAATCCTCACAAACACCATACAACATATTCACAGTCATGGCAGGATCAAAATGAAAGATCCTCACCCATGGATCAGCTTTTTGGGTAAAATAATTGGTACTTTGAGCATCCCCCTTGCTGTTCTGCTCGATGCTGACTTCAGATCCAAACCAGAATAGATTTGGCAGGGCTGGTGCCAGGATGTTTTCTGGAGGGAGCTCTCTCCAGAGCACCTGGTCCCTTTTCCAGGGAACCCAAAAAGCTGCTCTGAAAGGAGCATATGGATGAATGACACTCCCCCCTTCTTTTATATGCAGAATTAGGTTGGGAACACTCCTGTTTTACTAATTCCATCGGGAATGGGACTATGGTTAAACCACCAAGACATCATGAGAAATAAATCTATCTGAGAGCTGTGTAGGTGGCTCTCAAATAACTGAGCTGTTTTCAGGAGATGGAATTAAGATGAGCCTGGTTGCTGAGTTGGGCTTCAGAGAATTCCTGGAGTCTGACTACTGAGATGATCAAAACCATTCCCCCTTCCTGCACCACACAGAGCAAGGAGGGAAACTCAGACCTGACACAGTTGCTTCTGTGATTTTAATGATGCTTAAAATAACTTTATTTATATTTTAAATACAGCGTCGAGGGAAGTTCCAAACACAATGGGTGAGCACACCCAGCACTAGCAGTTATTACTCCAAAATTAATTGTTTAGAAAATTATTTCTTGCAAACACCACAAGTATAAAAGCCCATCTGTGACACTATTCCACCTGAGGGCTTCTCGGATTTAATCTATATTAAGATTACCTGAGCAAGAGATTAGGCAGAAATCTAATGAAGGTTTGCTTTTAAAGCTTTTTTTTTTTCAGTCCTGGATCAAGCACGCCTTTGTTGCTCAGGAGCATTTGTTTTCCTCCTGTTGGAAGCATTTCATGTGACCCCTTAAGCACCCCTTCCTCCAAGCTTTCTCCAGTGTGTGGAGTTACAGCCAACAAAAGACAGAGCTGGTGATGCAGACACAGCATGTGATTGAGCAGAGCTGGAAAGGTCACCAGAGAACAAACCTGGCTGCAATTAATATCTACTAAATAAACCTGAACGTGCTGACAGCAACATAAACACACAGTCAAAGTATTTGCTGAATCAATTTGTTGTTAGAGCAGAATAGCTCCACCAAAAGCAAGAGAGGGTGCAGCACACAGGCAGCAATCCTTGATTTCGTTTTAATGAAGCATTGATTGTTTCAGCAGCTTTTAACAACCACTTCTCACACACTCGTGGCCGTGACAACCCTGGGACACTCCACGGGGGGGTCAGTCCACAGGAACTTGCACTCCATCTGTGCCCAGCTCTGGGTGTAGGGAAGATGTTCAGTTAATGGGGTGTGAAAGCAGTTTGGCACCCCAAAAGTGCTGGGGTGGGGCAGCCTGTGTTTGTGCTCAGCTGGGAAACCACACGACACTGGCATCATTAAAACTCAAAGAGAGCAGGGTTAGGTGGGATATTGGGAAGACATTTTTCCTCGTGGAAGTGCTGAGGCCCTGGCACAGGGTGCCCAGAGAAGCTGTGGATCCCTGGAAGTGCCCAAGGCCAGGCTGGATGGGGCTTGGAGCCACCTGAGACTGTCCCTGCCCATGGAAAGGGTTGGAACTGGATGATCTTTAAGATTCCTTCCAACCCAAAGCATTCTGTGATTTCCAGAGCCAGTTCCATCTCCAAGAGTCAGAAAGCAGAACCAGTGTGACATATTCTGCTCTACACAAACGTGGGTTGCTCAGCTGCCCAGCTGAGAGAGAGGTGGCTTCAGGGAATCTTTGCTTTTCCATAAGGTTTTGGACATACTGACAGACAGCACAACAGGCAATAGTTATCATTCACATAGGTGTCTGAATTTCTGGAAATTCACAAAATTCTTTTTAAAAATGATTCCCCAGTACTATTGGAAAATGTGCTGGAGTGCTGATGTTCACTATCAGGACAGAAATTTTTGCAGAATTCTGTACTGTGCACAGAATAGACAAAATCTTCCAAAAGAAACAACCACCATGAGGTATTTTAAGTTATCCCAGAATGGTTTGGATTGGAAAGGACATTAAAGATCATCTCATTCCAACCCCACTGCCACTCCCAGCTTCCACCAGACCATGTTTATTCAAGCCCCATCCAACCTGCTCTAGTTGTCCTTGTCTTGGTTCCTTTTAAATTCTGAGTGAAGCAAATGGATTCCCATCCATAAAAAAGAATGAGAGCTGCACATGTGGCTACTCATGGAAAGTCCTTTGGGCACAGCCAGCTGCTTTATTTACTATTTATGCAGCACCTAACAACAGGAGTGAGAAAAAGGAGAGGGGGAAGAAGATCCCAGACAAAACAAGCAGCTCATCCTGAAAGCAGAAGATGTTACTGACAGCATGTAATTAATGTTCAAGAGATGTGTGACACCAGCCACTGGGAAGGTGTGGCCATTCCCAAGTGGTGGGACTAATTATGGGCTAGAAACTAGTCTTAAACTCTACATTAATATCTACTTTAATTTGGTACCTATCCACTTTAGAAACTGAACAAGAAGCTTGGGTTTATTAATCCGAAGCCACAAAAGCAGGGCACATTTAGAGCAGGAAAGTGCAGCAGACACAAAGGACTGCAGACCTTTAGAGCAGAATGTGAAGTTTATTCTCACTTGGCAGAAGTGAGAAACCACACACCTCCCCCCCTTGCACACCCTGGCCCTGCCTGAAGGCATCAGACACTCACTGGGGGCACTCTGACAACACCAAACTCACTGGATGAGTAGCAGCAAGTCAAAATTGACTTTTGATTCACTGGTTGGGATATTAGTCAAAGTTTTAACTGTACTAGAAAGGTTTTCCTACTGATTAAGCATTAAAATAATTTCAACTACTACGCCAATGAACGCAGCTCCATTTCACAAGAACAGCGTGGGACCACATCACTGCTTCTAAATTTACACATTTTCCAGATCTTTCAGCACTCAGAAAAAGTGCTTATTTTAAGAGATTTCAGCACAAACACATTCTCCTTGAACTTATGCACAATATCCGTCACTCAATGGGGATGTAAAATTATTTTTATATTATTTCCCCCCAAAAAGCAGCAGAAAACACTCATGCAAGATTTTTTTTTTAGCTGCAAGATTTGAATGCTGAACTTAGATGCTACACGAAGCAATAAAGGACATTTTAAAATGTCCAATTATTATGATTTTAAAAACTTTAAAAACTTTGTTTGGTGCTTTCTTTCTCAATAGTGATTAACACTCATAAAGAAAAAATGAGAGATTCTGATCTCCAAGTCTTATCATGCAAAAAAAAGAGAGGAAATTGATTTCATTTATGTTGCACTCATTAACTTTTCTTTATCATGTTTTATTTTACAAGCTCGAGCACTCAGACTGTCAAAAGCTCTTGGATTTATCATTACTGATGCTGTGGAAGTAAAATAATTTAACCAGATGTTCACTGTACTGGAGATCCCAACACCTGTGCTCAGAGAAAAGTCTGGCAGATGTTGGGATCTTTAACCTTTTGGAGTTTTTTATGTTGCTGCCAGAAGCAGAGAGCCCAGAGTTTGTATCAATTTGGGGTAAATAATAAAAGCAACCTGACAAAACCAGATTATTTCTTTGAGGGAGTCCTTACTTTCTGTTTGTTAAAAAAAACCAAGACCCACTCCAAATCCCATTTTTTGGCAACACTTTTTGCAGCAAGTCAGAGAGGTCAATTGGAAGATGTGATAAATGAGTGTCTTTCAAAATTAAACCCCTGAAAAATACTCCCTGGAAATGTGCTGGGCTGCTGGGGCTCTCCTGGCATGTCTCTCCCTCTCACCTCATTTCTTCACTCACACCCCCACCAGTCCCAGAGTGTTGTCTGCTGTGTTGGACACTTTGGAAAGTGCTGCCATTTCTTAGACAAATCTGTTTCTTGCTCACCACATCATGATTTAGGGCAGTTACACTCAGTTTCTCTCTCCCTCATATCAACAGCAGTAAGGTTTTGGCCTGAGACACCCCTCCAAGTGACAGAAAAACCCAGACAGCAAAACCTGTGTCCCCCTCCCAATCCTGGGACAGGCTCTGTGCCTCTGCCTCTCCACAAAGCCCTTGCATGGAGAGCCAAGGCAGGCAGGTTTTCTCCCTGAGTGTTTTCACAAAGTCACTGTCAGAAATAAAGTCCTCCAAGCAAACACATATGCCTCAGATCCTCACCCTTGTTATTTTTACCACAGCAGGATCAAGGTGACCCAACCCCGTACCTGTCATTATTTTATCCTCACCAGTTTCTGTCACTTGATAGGAAATGACATTTTTGATGTAGATGTTGGATGGATGGGTCACAATTCCAAAATGCACTCTCAAGAGGAGCACCTTCTTCACCTCTGAGCTCTCTGCAGTGGTCAAGGACAACGAGCAGGTTTGGAGGGATGAGCTCAGTTTGAGAGCTGGACAAGTGTTTTTTCTGCACATGATCAGCAACCAAGCAAAAGCTCTCAACAAAACGCCCTTATGTCCACCCAGAGGTGAGCAGAGTTCAAGTGGATGCACTCAGAGCATCAGTCAGGCAAAAACAAGAGGCAAGCACACCCTCCTTGGATGGTAAATAAAAGGAATTTGAAATTAGAAATGAGGAATGCTATTTATTTACACTAGCCCATGCCCCAAACAACCCTCAGTCCAACTCCAATTTATCCCTTTTCCCACTGCTTAGCTTGGCCTCTCTTGCCCTAAATGATTAATGCCTGAAATCTTCACCCATTTATGCCTTGCAGCATTTTCATCTTGGCTGTAGCCAGTCCACAAAGCCACCTCTGTCTGGGTTCAATTTAAATTAAGACACACGGAGTTAATTAAGTCTGCTAGCTGGGATCTCAACCCAACCACATGAATACACAACTCTCCTTCCAGACTCCTCTTCCACAGGGAGAGGAGCAGCACCTTGCTCCAATGTGCAGAGAGCACAGAGGCTTTTAACAAATCACCCAGACTGCAGAGGGCTGCAGGAAAGGCAGCAGTGTTGTGGCTGGGATTAAATTGAGCAATTTAAGGCAATCAAAATAATTTTTCTAAAGCCAGCCCTGAAAGTCACGCTCAGGGGTCTCAGCCATTTTGAGAATTACTTTGTCACCAAGGAGAAGCACCTCCCAGCAATCTCTGCTCATTCACAGGTGCTGGTGTTCTCCTGACAGGTGACCTCCTTGGAGCACTCAATGCCCACTGAGAAATATAAATATTGCTCAGTGAATTGAGGCAGGGTGGGCATCTGGCACAGCCCACATGGAATGAGGAGCCCCTGTGTGGGTTTTCCTTCTGGGAGGAAAGTCAAGATATTTAGTGCTGCTATTTTCTGTCTGTGATAATCTATAATTAATTTAGAGGTCTTACCCTACCCCAGCAAGCTGAAGAATTACAACTTGGTTTAGCTTCACTGGCGATGGGTGTAGATTTGAATACTGAAAATGATCATTTACTATCCCTGTCTGTATTAAATGACTCCTTATCCAGACTTGCAAGTAAGATTTCAGCTACAGAAGGAGCAATTAGAAGTTTTCAAGGTTTTGATCTTCATGCCCAGGGTTTGGGGTTGTTCTTCCTCCCCCATTATCCTCTGAGAGATTTGAGTCCTGGCAGCAGCTCAGCACAGGCAGCAGAAACCGTGGGCTACGACTTTACCCTTGAAGCTTCTTTCTCATTCTGGAATTGAAATCTGATTGTTAGATGGAAAACAGAAAACCCTCGTGCTAACCACAACTCCAAAGTCTGCAAGTGCTGCTTTGGGGACATTTCCTAGAGTCAGCAGAACTGGCTCCCAACAGGCAGAACTCTTTGGTGGTAACAGCACTTCCTACCACAACCTGACTCCACTTTGTGACCATTACAGGCACGGTCAGAGTGTCCTCACACCCTCCCTGAGGTCAGTGCTTGGTATCTTGCAGTGTGGGGCTGGTGAAGAAATCACTTCTTGGCAGAAGTCAGAGTGACACAGAGCAGGATCAGGCAGCTTTGCCCAAAGTTCAGCACAGGCCCAGAGTGGAAATTCCACACACGGAACAGAAACTTACCAGTAAAACATTGCAACAAATTCGAACAAACAAACAAAAAAAATCTGCTTCAGTTGCAGATGTTCAGAAATTTTCAGAGCATTTACAAGGCATGAGTGGAGAAAGCAGACTGGCTTGGGTTTGGTGTTTCTGCCTAAATGGCCAAATAACTTTGCTCTTCCTGCACTGCCTGGCACTGCACTGGGCTCTCTCTTCCCATGGAGTCAGTGAATTCTTTAGCACAAAACTCTGCTGTGGAGAGAAGTTGCTATTCCAGCTGGTTCAAATGCAGGCAGCAATTAGGCAAAACTGCTCTATACTGAAATGACACAGAGAAAATGCAAAAAAAGGGGATAAATCCAAGAGCAATTCCACATGTCCACAGAGAGGGCTTTAAATGGTCCTTTTGTAAGGTGAAAACCCAAACCCCACACTGAGACAGGTAGCTCAAGGCCAGGCTGAAGGATTTGCAGCACAGAGGGTGGCTAATCCCAATTAATAATGGCCACTGGTCACTGAGCACCTCAGTGCTGGGGAACCAGGGACAGGTGCATCTCTCCACAGCTCTTCTGCTCAAGTCTGTGCTCAGTCTCCAAAGGCTTTGGTGTTGCTGCTGCGCACCTGTGCTCAGCCACTTGGAAAAACCATCCCAAAATATGAATAAAACCACCCACAGAAGCAGCACAAAACAGAAGCAAAGAGCAAGAAGCCGTTTTTAATTTGGGTAAGAAATTAGAGAAAACAAATAAAAGAAGGCAAGTCATTTCAAAGGGAACTTCATGCAAAAGCAGCAGCACTTGCATCTGATGTACAGAAAGCTGCAAAAGAATTATTTATAAAGCCCAATGACACAGATTCCTCTATTGCTAAAGTGACAAAGTAAGATAAGATAAGATGAGCTGTTTGCTTTGACAGCTTCACTGTCGGCCTTCAGCATTCAAACTTTTGATGTCTGGAGTTGAAAACCAAATATTTTTAGATTCCATTTTCTTTCCAGGATGTTATCACATGAGAAGAAATAACCCAAGTTGAAAAGTTCACACCTGTCCATTCTCCATCTGTGAAAGTGCTGAACATAAATTAGCTGGAAAAGCACATTCACCTGCCAACGTGAGGCTTTCTACAAACTGCAGGGCAAGAAAAGCTGAACAAAGTGCAAATAGTCCCTAATGAAGGCATCACAGAGGTGTGTGCTCAGTGCTTTCACCTCCTGCACACCACAAAGACAGCCTGATCTCCACTGCAAACTCAAGTGCAGCAGAGCCTGCTTGAGCAGAAAGCCTGAACACTTCACCCACGATCTGAAAGTAGAAAGAATCCAGGGAGGTGAATCATGGTGATATCATCTCTCCAGCAATAAAGATAATAATGTGTGAAGCTTCACCAGAAAAGGGGAGTTATACTTACAGGGTGTAGAAAGATGTTATTTATCACCATATTTTTTTGTCTACAACCACACCACAGAAATGTAGCTGTGAACTGTAAATCCAGCACAGGATTTACACAACACATTGCCAACAACCTGCTGGCAAAATGCTGCAGCCTGTGGTGATCTCCAGGTAATCCACGTGATCCTGGCCACCCACCTGGATGGCTCCTCAGAGAGAAAATACCACATTTTGCAGAGATTACATTGGGGGATTAATACTTCCCACCAATTTGCAGGAAATCAGTATTTTCTACTACAGCCTGTTATTCAGTGCAAGGTATGGATTCTGTTTCCCCAAATTTAATTTAATTCCCTGCATGGCTGAGCAGGAAATACGAAAAGCAGTTTTTAGGAAGGATGGGAAGAGTCTGGCAGCACAAATAGCCAGGATTCACCTGAGGAGGAGGCAGAGGTTAAATGTAAGGAGCACTTAGAGAAAATGGATGAAGCAGGCAGAGTAGAGAGATTATGCTATCAGCAAAACTCAACAACTTCCCCCAGGAGGCAGCTGCACCCTTTTCCCCAACCTCAGCATCTGCTCTGAAGGTTTGTTGCAATGTTTGCAAGAGGAGCTGATGCCAGTGTTACCTTCCAGCCACTCCTCTGCCTGCTGGGCTCTCCTCTGGGCCATCAGCCTGTTCCCCATGTTCCTGCGGCGCCTGGGCATTGCCTCTCCTCGTTCCTCCCCGTGGGGCCTGGGCCTGGCCCCTGCTGCTGCTGCTGCTGCCACATTCTGCTGGTGCTCCTCGTCAGCTGCAAGAAGGAAATAAAAATATTCCTGTTCAATCTGACTCCTCTCCTTCTGCCTCCGTTCCTGAGTTACCAAACAGCAAGGACACAAAAGTGCGTTTTTCTTTCTGAAGTATTCAGGTTTGTTTTTATTTTGTACTTGTGTGTTTTGGTTTGAGATAGAATTTAGGGGAGAAATATTTTTTGATAGAAAGTAGGATTACAATCACCCCTCCCCCCATTAGGTTTGGGAAGAAGAAATATTTCCTCGGAGGAAAATGCAGAGGGAGACACTATTTATTTTACAAAACACACTGTCCCCCCTCCCCCACACTCACCTGACCTTAACTAAAAGAAAAAAGAGACAAAAAAAAAATTCCTCTAAACTGTTTATTTTTTCCTCCCCTCTCACACACAAAAAACCATAAAATTCATTTTCTAAACATAAAACAAACAATATAAAATATATTATATACCATAAAAATCACTCCAAAACATTGTGTAACTTAAGATTCATCTTATTGAAACCTCGAAGCATGAATGTTTCAGAGAGGAATATGTAAATCATTATAGGTGAAACAAAACCTGAAGAGCAAACAAGGATCACAAATAACAGCTGAAATAAACACAGTTCTGGGGTAACTTCATTCTACCTCACTGATTTAAACTTCCCAAAACACAGCTCAGGACACACACGACACCAAGGGTCACTGCAGCTCTCACTGCCATCCTCTTTGCATATGCTGCAGTTACTAATTAAGAGCTGGCAAATGAGGAATATCCTAACAGGAGCAGCTGGGAGGACAGAACCAACCAGTGGGTTCATTCCAGAAGTTTTGCAGAGAAAACTCTCAGGCAGGGCTTTTTTTTTGTTTTTTAGGCCTCCCATTGCTATTAACTGTGGCAGTCATGCCAAAAAAACCCCAGATAATGCTAAAATATCATCATCCTTGATACCTGCTTTGCATATTCTGTTGATAAGCCTAACTGGTATTTGTGTACAGTGTTACTTGCTCAATCCTGCAAAGTATTAACTCCTAAGCCTTAATTCAGGCAAATATTCAAATGGTCTCATGGAAAACTGCAGAACTACTCACTTACTTCAACTCAGGACACATTTATTTCGTGATCTGTTGGATTATGTTGTGTCCCAGCAGGAGCACAAAATATTTTGCACACTGTACCCAGCCTCCAGCAACCTCTGACCCAAACAATGCCTCCCTAAAAAAAACCCTCCTATTAGCATATCTCTGATCAAAAAATGAGATTCATTATGACTGAATCTATGCAGCAACCAAAGGTGTGCCTGCAGCTCACCTCAGTTATCTCAGTCTTCAAAGCACTGCCTTTGGGACTGATAAGGACACAGCTGCAGCCCCGAGCTCAGCAGGGCTGCACAGCAGAGCCACCTGGGGCAGGGCTTGGCCAGCTCAGGCTGCTGCAGCAGGGATGTGGCAGGGATGTCAGCAGGCCCCCCACAAACGCCAGCCCCAGCATGCTGTGACATTTGGAACTGAGTCACTGCACTGTCACACTGCTGTCACCCTCCTGGTCACATCCACCTCTAGGGACAAAACAGGGCTGTGAGAAATCACCGAGTGCAGGCTCCAGAGATGTCACCATTCTGCTTCAAGGCTTGCCCAGTGCTATTCACAGCATGATAATGCTTATTTGGAATGCTATAGGAAACATTTTCCTGCAGAGGCAGAGCAGCAGATCCCTTCTTGGACTCTGATAAATGCCAAAAACACTGCAAAATCTTTTTATACAAATGCAGTATTTCTCTTCCTAAGTTCTTGAGATATGCTGCAATTCAAACCTCAGCATCCTTTCACCTGCAAGCTTCAATGTCTCTCAGTAATTCCAAAGATGGTCCTGCCCAGCAGATCAGCTGTGCAGTTCCAGCACTCATTCATTCTGGTTTTGGTTCCTGTTGTCCTGTGAAACAGAGACTGCTTTGCATTTTATGAAAGAGGAATCTATTTATAAGCCATGTATTTATTTCAAACCGAGGAGCTCAACCCTCACAGAGAGAAACACGTGAACCAAGCACTCCTCTTTTCTCCATTTAATTCTCTATGGGAGACTCAGTAATTCCTCAAAGAGACCAGCATGGACTGAGCTGAGGATGTAGAAAACCCCAGCAAACCTGACCCCATATCAGGGTCAAGCACACAGGGACCTTGTTGGACAGTATCTGTCACATCTCCACAATGCTCACATTAACAGCAGAAGACATCCAGCCACTATGGATTGTCATTTAACAGGAAAAGAAATGTTTTAATGAAGCTTTTTTTTTCCCTTCCAGTCCCTAAAATATTTTTCCTGACTGCAGTTTCTTTTTCAGCAGCACAAAGCTGGCTGAACGTGAGCCAGTGGCACCTGGCTTGTGGCAGCACTGGGGTGGCAGCAGGGCCAGGGCAGTGCCCATCCCCTGTGCTGGCACTGCTGGGGCACCTCCAGCCCTGGGGGCAGTTTTTGAGCCCCTCCCAACACGAGACACTGAGGGGCTGGAGTGTGTCCAGGGAAGGGAACAGAGCTGGGGAAGGGTCTGGAGCACCAGGAGTAGCTGAGGGAGCTGGGAAAGGAGCTCAGCCTGGAGAAAAGGAGGCTCAGGGGGGACCTTGTGGCTCTGCACAAGTCCCTGACAGGAGGGGGCAGCCGGGGGGGGTCAGGCTCTGCTCGCAGGGAACAGGGACAGGAGGAGAGGGAACAGCCTCAGGCTGGGCCAGGGGAGGCTCAGGTTGGGTATTTAGGAAAAACGTTTCCCCAAAAGGGCTCTCCAGCCCTGGCACAGCTGCCCAGGAGCTGATGGAGGGATTTAAATCCCCGGAGGGATTTAAAAACTGTGTGGATGTGGCACTTGGGGACATGGTCAGTGGTGGCCTTGGCAGTGCTGGGGGAATGGTTGGACTGGATGATCTTAGAGGGCTTTTCCAACCTTTCTGATCTGAGCATTCTGCAGCTTCTGTTTGCCAGGCACTCAGCTGGGCAGTCATTTGGAAAACATGAATGTTACTCATTGCATTTCTTCCTGTCCTTCTCAGGAGGAGGAGAAAACCCTCATTTGCTCTGCTGTAACACACCTGGACCTGGTCCCTCAGGGGTCAGGGATTTGCCTACGTGACTCCAGACACAGCATTTGTTGCAGAATGCTGAAAGTTAAGCTGTGCTCTCTCTCCCCCTGAGCTGTGTCACACACTGATGGCACACAGAGGGGAGGCTTCACAGAAGAGAGGACACATTTAAAAATCCCTTTTGCTTCTTCTTGGAACTGGACTGAGCATCAGATCTGAGCTCAGGAATGATTTGCTCTGGGGTCTATCCCTGCTGGGGTTTTTTTTCACCCCCTCCTACAGCACAGGGCGAGGTCTGGCTGCTGCACTTATCTGAACACATCTCTTCATTTTCCTGTAGCTGCAGAGGTCTCAGAAGTGGCACTCCAGGCTAGTCAGATCATGCAGAGATTAGTCACACAAGCACTAATTAGCCTTGAACCAGAGCCATCTGAGTGAAAATTAATGGCCAGCATTAAAGAGGTGAGACAAGTTATCCACAAGCTTTGCAGAATGTCAGGCCAGACTAAATTAATGAGATAAACCCCTCGAATTAACAGGTAATACAAATAAAACACTCAACAGCTGTCTGGGAAATGGACACGGGCTCAGTTTGTATTTTAAGCTGCAGTGTCCAGGGTCTGACTCAGCCCTCAAAGTCCAGGATCAGCTCTGTGCTTTGGTGTTCAGGAAGCATCAGTGCAGGCAAGAGATTATTTCAGCTGACTTGTCAGCCAGGGCACAGCAGCAGCTTGGAGACTCTGGCTGTGTCTCCTTCCCAAAGGGAGAGAGAACTGAACTGTGCTCTGAAAGCAGAAATCTTTCCTAATCTGGATGTCAAGCACCACTGCAAAAACCACCATGGAATCTTTCAGAGCCCACATCAGGACCTCATTTTACACTCTCCAAGCAGAAATCTGTCCCTTCACAAAATCCTGCAAACTTTTGCTGACAGCAAAGATGTTTTTCTTGAGAAGCAAGCCCTTGCCTATCACAGCACCTTCCTCTCAGTTCCATCAGACAAGTGGGAAGCACCTGGCAGGTCTGGAGAGTGCTCAGGGCAGCTTCAGGGACAGAGCTCCACCTGCTGCACCCTCACACGTGGTGGCACTTCCCACCACGCTGGTGGCACCATCCAGCACCTTCTGCCTCTGTGCAAAACTTGTGAAATTCAGAAAGGGATTCAAATCCAACAGGTGGAAGCTTCTCAGGGAGGTGTTTTGGCCCACATCATCACAAAGAGAGGTGGCGACCACATGAAAAACCAAAAATGCTACTTTTTATTCTTCTTTCATTTTCAGCAGAACAAGTCCAGGCATGATCCTGCTGGAAACACTGTGCTGCTCCTAGTGACCTCTCAAAGGAATACAAAGGTACAGGATTTACCTCTCCTGATCCTTAGCTCCCTAAAGCAGGCAAGTCTTGAACGTTTTTAAAAGGCAATTTCCAAGAGAAAACATAAAAGGAAGCTGCTGTGATCCCAGTCCCTGCACGTTAACAAGAAAAGGTGAGTGCTCCCACCACTTCTTTAAGTCACATGTCCCTGGTTTCAAGTCCTTTCCATGTGGCAACACAGATTTATTGGCAGAATTGTGGTAGCTTCTATTTCCCACCTGTGAAAATGGAATGGGAAAGCAAATTCCTGCTTGAAACTAAATTTTGTAGCTATTAAATACACCACAGTCCCAGTGGCTCTCAAAAATAACTTCTGTCGTGTACAGAGAACAAAGTCATCCCCAGCAACTGAAATTCTGTGAAGGGTTTTATCACGACAGAAACCAATATATTAAAGTAAAAAATATCTTTAAACCACAGTAAAAAAAGCAAGATGACTTGGAAATGCCAAAAAGTTACCACCATAAAAGGCTTCAACATGATTAAATTATCCTGAATGTAAATGAACTTTAATCAACGTGCTCAAAATTGGTATTAAAGCTTTTTTTAAAAATAATTCTCACTAGTTAAAACAAATGCTTGAGCTTCAATTTAGAATTTTGAATGCTTAAAGAGAAAAAAAAAATCCACCCAAGCCCCACAGCCCCTGATGTTATCTAAATCATGACAGGAGTCATGCCCAGGAAATGATGAATTTCTCCAGGACATGCATCCCTCACTTTTATCAGAATTTCATTTCTTCATTCATAGGAATCCAATGAAATTACCTCTGTTTCCAAACCCTCCCAAGAGTAAGATTTAGACCAGGTCTGTGGAAGTAGAGCTGTGTGAGGAATGTGTTGGAAAATTTAACTGTTATCTGCAAAACCTGCTTTGAACACAGATTCCTTACCAGCACAGTGCTGCACTGAGTGACTGTGTTCATAATAAAGGTGCAGGGGCTTTTTCCTCTTCATTAAAAATTATCAAAGCTACTCCCCCAGAAGGAAAATAACACAAATCCTAACCCCAAAACACCTCATACCCATAAAAATCTGTTGAGGTATTGACCAGGAGCTCAGAGTTTGTCCTGGCTGAACATTTCCATTTGACACCTGGCAGCCAACCAACCTCCCCTCCTTCCACTGTGAGAACACAACAAGGTCAGCGAGTTCACAGCCACATCTGACTCCTTCCCACAACGCTCAATGCCCACCCACACAAGGTCACTTCCACCACAGTGGAATTGGCAGTGTTGGTTATGGTTGGACCCTGTGATTTCAGAGGTTTTTTGCAAGCCAGATGCTTCTCTGATCTATCACTGGCCAGCAGTGACACAGGGCTGGAAGTGGTGCATCATCCACCTGCTTCCCACAGCACCTGAACTGCCACTGGGTGAGGTGGAGAAGGAGCAGAAGTGGGACATGGCACAGGACTGAGTCCAGATGGCTCTGGAATATCTCCAGTGAAAAGACTTCACGCCCTCCCTCTGTGGGCAATCTTTTCCAGCGCTCTCAGGAAAAAAAAAATTCTTCCTCATGTTCAGGTGGAGCTTCCTGGGATCAGTTCCTGCCTGTTCCTGTTGTGCCATTGCTGGGCTCCCTGGAACAGAGCCCGGGCCCTGCTCAGAGCCCTCCCTGCAGATACTGATGGACATGGATGAAGTTCCCTCTCAGTTTTCTCCAGGTTGAACAGCCCCAGCTCTCCTTTCCTCATTAGGAAATGCTGCAGCCCTTCACCATCCTCACATGCACCCACTCCAGGTCCCACCTATCCTGAGGAGCCCAGAGCTGGACACAGCACTCCAGAAGTGCCTCACAGGGCTGAGCAGAGGGGCAGGATCACCCCCTGAGCTGCTGGAAATGCTCTTCCTGGTGCAGCCCAGGATCCCCTTGGCCTTCTTGGCACAAGGGAACACTGCTGGCTCAGGGACAGCTCGCTGTCCACCGGGACACCCATGTCCTTCCCACGAAGTTAAGACTCCAATCTCTCAGGGTTGTTCCTCCCCAGGTGCAGGACTCTGAACTTGTCTGTGTTGAACTTCACAAAGTTTTTTCTGCCCCTCTCCTCCTTTCGAGGTCCCTCTGAAGGGCTGCACAACCCTCTTGAGACATCGGCCATTCCTTGTTTTGTATCTTCAGCGAACTTGCTCAGGGAGCATTAACCCTTTTCGTCCAAGCCACCGCTGAACAAGTTACAAGCACTGGGCTCAGTACAGAACCCTGGGGGACACCACTAACGACAGGCCCCCAACTACACCCTGTGCCCTTGGTACCGACCCTCTGGATTTGTTCTCCATTCCCCTCCCCGTTTGCAGGAACCTGAGGGACATCTTCCCAGTCCCAGAGCCCCTGACAGCACCCCCGAGAGAGAACTCAAGACTTCCAACCCGGCACCCGTCACCCTGGGGCCGCCTCAGGCCGGGAACCCCGAGCCCCCAGCAGCAGCAGCATTAGGCCTCGGCGCCCCCACCCCGCGGCTTGTGGGGTAGCCCGGACGGAGGGCAGGGTTAAGACCACGGGACACCCCCGGAACCCTCCCTGGGACAGCCCAAAAACCCCGCGTGACCCCCCAAAAACCCCGCGGGACCCCCCAAAAACCCCGCCCCCCCCAACATGGCGGGTCACCCTCGGAGGCCGCCCGAGG
>VZTN01031536.1:264533-296160 GCA_013400515.1 Erpornis zantholeuca | reverse complement strand
GGAGGGGTCCTGGCCCGGCCCTGAGGCGGGCACTGAGGGAGGGCGCGGAGAAAGGAATTAAAGGCGGAATTAATGCAGGAGTTAAAGGAGAAGTGAACAACAACGAGGCAAAATCAGGCGTGAGCGCGGTGCCTGCGACTCTGGGGAGATCCTCAGCCGTGACCCCGCACCGGCTCCACCCCAGGGAGTCCCTGACAGCTCGTGGGGTGTCCCTGGCAATGGTGAAATTTAAGTTACACCTCTCAGTAATTTCTGTCTTCTGCCTTTTAGGTCTCTGGAATTTGGGAATGGGATAAAGCTGGAGCCGCCTGGCTCAGCAGCGTGTCAGGAGCGATATCCTGACCTGGAGTGAACCAAACGTGCTCCTGGCAAAATTAGACGGGCTGACATTGAGCCGGCCCCAAAGCAGCTGTCTGGTGCAGTCATCTGGCTTAACTTGGTAAAAGTGGAAGAAATAAAGCTACTCAAAGAGGGCTGAAGCTCCCAGCTGGGTGAGTGGCTCAGTCTGGAGAATAGGGATCCACTGAGGCAGGAGCCTCTGGAGCCCAGAGTGTACCTCTGAAGGCCTTTCAAATAAACACCTCCTATATTCCCTTTTTCCTGTCTAGTTTCTGTTTCCAGGTGGCTCTTTTAAGGCATCACCCTTGTGCAGGCAGCAGTGCTCCATGCAACGAGACAGAGCAGGCAACTCATTCATTCTTTTTCTTTATTTTTTTTTTTTTCTGGATTCAGTTTTAGATCAGGACAAGTCTCAGCACAAAAAAAGATGCAGTAACTTGCACTAGAGGTGCAGAACAAATTTCCCCCCTTTGGATGGTTACCCACTGTTAGATCTGAAGCTGGCAGGCTCTGCCCCAGTCCTGTGAGTGAGGAGGGGAAGTGTTTTAAGCTTTTCCCATTTTCACTTGCTTTGTGGTTGTGGAGTTTTGGCTGATCAAGCCCTTTTTTGCTTCAGAAATGCCTTCAGTGTGGCTGTCTAAAGCACTCATGGTGGGGGAACGTGTTTTAATAAATTGAAAATGCAAATTAGAGGCTGTGGGACATCTAAAGGTGATCAAAAGCACTGTTTTAGCTAATTAGTCATTGCTGAGGACTCCAGAGCTGCCTGTGTCCCTGTCACGAGCTCGAGATGAGTTCAGATCTGTCAGCACATGAAAAGCAGCTTCTGCTGAGGGGTTTGCTGAATTTTAACAATGTAGAACCAGCAACACAGTGGGAAGTTCTCAAAAAGGAATTGAACTACAGCCTGAATGTTTTCTGGCAAAGTTTTATTTTCATAGTAGTCTTTCAAATCTTATTTTGGGAATCATTCATAGAATTGTAGAATGGTTTGGGTTAGAAGGAATCCTGAAGACCATCTCGTTCCAGCCCCTGCCATGGGCAGGGACACCTTCCACTGTGCCAGGGTGCTCCCAGCCCTGTCCAGCCTGGCCTTGGGCACTTCAGGGATCCAGGGGCAGCCACACATTCCTAGGGCACCCTGTGCCAGGGCCTGCCCACGCTCACAGGGAGCAGTTTATTCCCAATATCCCATCTCTCCCTGCCCTATGGCAGTGGGAAGCTGTTCCCCCTTGTCCCATCCCTCCATCCCTTGGCCCCAGTCCCTCTCCAGCTCTCCTGGAGCCCCTTTAGGCACTGGAAGAGGCTCTGAGCTCTCCCTGGAGCCTTCCCTTCTCCAGGTGAGCACCCCCAGCTCTCCCAGCCTGGCTCCAGCCCTTGCAGCATCTCTGTCACCTCCTGTGGCCTCCTTATGCTGGATCCCAGGGCTGGGGCAGCTCTGCAGCTGGGGCCTCACCTGAGTGGGGCACAGAGGCAGAACCCCCCTCTCCTGCTGCCCCCGCTGTGGGATCAGCCCAGGGCATGGAGGGATGTGCCTGGGCCATGTGGAGCTTCTCATCCACCCCCAACACCCCCTCATGTTCAGCTCTGGCTGAAGCAGATGTGGAGAAGCTGGAGGTTCCCAGATCCTGTTTGTCTTCCAGCCCTGCAGGCAGCACACACTTGTGCCAGTGCTGAGTGGTTTATATCCCTGCATGGTCCCTACAGCTTTTAATAAGGAGGTGATGTTAATGATGGGATGTCATCTGCTCCTCTCTGGGCTGCAGAGGGAGCAGAGGAGTTTTTCCTGTAGGTGTCACCAATATCCCGTGTAGAAACTGAGCTTAAACTCCCGAGGAAGGACGGAGCAAGGGATGCTTAGGTCAGTTTGATACGACACCAGTCTTCTGAAATACTTGACATCCCTTGGGTTGTGTTTCACAGAAGCCTTTTATGTATTTTTCCTAATTTAGATCTGGAAAAATCCCTCTGCTTTCTTTAATAGCCATGTAAATTCCAGAGGATTTTGAGGCTGGCTTTCTACCAGGACACTGGGAGAATGTGTGAAGGCTGTGATAAGCTGTGGGTGGTGATTGAGTTTGGTGACTGCTGCTGGAGCGTGACTTGTTCCACTCAGTCATGCAAATACTGCAAGAATATCATGGAATCATGGAATGGTTTGGATTGGGAGGGACCATCTTGTTCCACCCCCTTCCACTATCCCAGGTTGCTCCAAGCCCCGTCCAGCCTGGCCTTGGACACTGCCAGGGATCCAGGAGCAGCCACAGCTTCTCTGGGAAAGCTGTGCCAGGGACTCAGCACTCTCACAGGGAAGAATTTCTCCCTAATATCCAATCTAAATCTGTCCTCACTTAGTTTAAAAGTGTTTCTCCTTGTCCCAGCAGTTTTAAATCCTTAATCACAATAATCCAGTATTTGCAGACCTATGGAATTTCCCAGCGTGGGCGCAGCACCTGATCCCAGTTTTAGGGGAAAATAGGAATTTTTTCAATTTATCCTTTATTTTAACAAAAGGTCAAATAGCACATTCCCCTCTCAAACACCTCATTGTATATAGGAATTATACAGAATCACAGAATCACTGAGGTTAAAAAAGCCCTCTTGGATCATCAACCATTCCCCCACTGCCAAAACCACCACTAAACCATCCCCAAGTTCACCTCTACACTTAAAAATCCCTTTAAATTTAAATCCCTGCGGGGCTGGAGGCACATCCACGTGTGAGCGCTCGTCCCCTCTCAGCAGCAGCCGGGAGAGCTCTCCCAGCTGGCAGAGCAGCCCCGAGGCTTCGATCCAGTGACGCTCGGTGGCGTCAGGTATCGATGGCCGCTGATGAGGCTCCGAGGAGAGGCAATTCCGTGCTAATAAACTAAAGTGCATCCAGGAACTCGCTGTATCCCGGGCCCTGGGGCCAACTGGCACAAAACGCCCTCTTCCACACATATCAGCTCCCCTCGCCTTCCAGGAGAGGGTGGCTGGATGCAAACTGCCTGCTGGGAGCTGTTCCTGGACTGCTCCGTGCCTTGAACCGGGAATCATCTAGGAAAACGCAGCTTGGCACGCAAGTTGCTGCAAAGTGACTTTCTAACAATTTTCTCCCATGGATGTACTTCCCACTTGCCTGGGCACGCCTTAATTTCCAGCAGGGATGCAACCTTCGTGCGGCAGAATTTATTTACAGGGAGAAATGCTGCAAGTGCTGCCTGCCGGCTCCCTCCCACTTGGATCTGGAGCTCGGCTGTTCTTCCAGCTCCTCTCTAAATGTGCTGATGAAGGGGAGCGTTTCTGCATCGCTCCTTCGTGCCAGTGGGACACAGCACCTTCCAGGAAGCTCTCTGGATTGTAGGATCACACTCTGGGAAGTGTCTGGATCAGGGTGCCCAAGAGCTGCCAGGGGTATTTTATAATTGCAGGGCAGTGAGCTGGTGACTCTAAATGTGGAGTGAGCTGCACTCAGGACCCCCTGCACCATCTGGAGCTCAGCACCTCCCCAAAACCTCTGAAGAAGCTTTTGAGACCTGTCTTGGTCTGTTGAGGCCCTGCTGCTTCCTTCTCGCTGCTCTATTTGTATAATTTGTTTTAAGAGAAATAAGATGGTTTATTGTTGCTTGAGATAACTTCCAAATCTACCTTAAACAGCGAAATTTAAATATAAGTAATGGTCATGATCAAAATAGAATCCTAGTTCTTGAAAACAACATCACAAAATTAAGAAATGCATGAAAATTTGAAGGCTTGAAATCACTGTGAGGTGATTCCCTCTGTGTTGTGTTTCATGGCAGCTCATTTCTGCTCTGAATGTTTGAGTGTCTGGTCTAGTTCAGCCACAGCTGCTTCTGGGCCAGGATGTCTGAGAGATGCAGGGAGTGAGACTTGATCAGATAAAGGCCTCTTTCGCCTTATAAGCTGGGGGAAGATTTGATACAAATAATGCTAGTAAAGATATACATCTAAAAGAAATCCAGCCAGGCTAAGGATTTCTTTGAGTAGGTCTTCAAAAATATTTGGAGATCAAGACTGTTGTGCTAGCAGGGGATTAAAGAAAAAAATTGTGGTGAAGTGAAATCCCTGCAACTGAAATTCAGATGCTTTCCTTCCTATGGGCACAAACCCAAAACTTCACAGGCTCTTTTGTGAACAGTGAAGCCACACAGGCTTGGATTTGGATGTCTCTGGCCACGCCTTATGTGGTTGTACCTGCATCTGTGCACGTGGATGTCTTTCCAGCAATCCATCTACCATCTTTTCTTCATCTGTTTTGGCTCTAAACTATTCCATATGACTCCTAACCAATGTTTCCTGGGCATGGGCACATTCCTAGAAAAGACTTGTTGGAGGCCCCATCCCTGGAGGTGTTCAAGGAGCAATTGGAGGTGACACTGAGTGCTCTGGGCTGGTTGACAAGGTGGTGATGGGTCAAAAGCTGGACTTGATCTTGGAGGTCTTTTCCAAGACTTAGCTCCAGCTGCATTATCTCAGCACAGTCCCAGCACTGAGGCTACTCCTCTGGCATTTTGTAGCTGAAAATCAAAGAGAAAAATATTGGTTTTCTTCCCAAAGTCAGTCCTGGGGAGGGCAATCATCACAGAAACAGCAGTGGTGGAAACGTTCAGAGGTTGCTGCTGTTCTGGGTGTCTTTGTCATTCAGAGCTGCTCCCACTGCAGAGCTCTTTCCCCTCTGCTCATGCCCATCGAGCTGTTTGTCCAGAGCCTTAATGCGTTTCCTGTATCTTTTCAAAATGTAAATTGTACCCAATTTAGAAGTCATTAGTGAAGAAGTTGGTCACTGCAGCCCCGCTTTAATTTCACCTGTCCCTTCTCGTGTTTCCATTAAACCCCATTTAATTACAAATCATATCTCCTTCTCGGGGCATCAGCTTCGTTTGTAATAAATGTCCCTCAAAGTCTGTGACTCAGCTGACAACCCATGAGCAGTGACCAAGACCTGGATGATCAGGATTTCCAGCACAAATTAACAAAGAACTGTTCTCCTGTCTCCAAAAATCCCCCAGCACGAAGGGGAAAGAAAACCAGAGATGCCAAAATGGAATTTGGTTTCTTTGCTGCAGGTAAAAGGGGAGCAGTTGTGCCCCAGCAGTATCTCCCTCAGGTTGTTCCCAGGGACCACCAGGACATGCAGCTGTAATGGCTTTGCTGCCTGAGGGGAGGCTTTTAGCTGCACAAACTCACCTTTCAGCCAACTCCCATAAATCCAGGGTGCTCACTTGGACTGCAGACTCTGCTCAATGGGAGCGTTGCTCACCATGTCACATCCTGGTTTTGGCACGAGCAGCTTGAGGCATGGGCTGCATTTCTCTTTCTGGATGCAGCACAGAAGAAAGCACTTTTATTTTGGCTTGGCTGGAGACTGAACTGTACCAATAGGGTGCCTTTTTTCTTCAGGGCAAAGCCTCCCCTCTTCTCAAGGCTTCTCCCCACCATTCTCAGCATCCCTTTACCTCTGCCTTCCTTCTGTGCTCCTGAGCGTGTGGTGGAATTGGCCAGGGAATGGATTCTGGTTTCTGATAACCTTCCTATCAGCAAAAGATGTGTCTGTGGCACAGACATTCCTGGTGTAACCCAAGGGTGGGTGTTCATCTGCCTGTGTTCATCTCACTTCCAGACTTCTTCAGTGAGGCTGGACAAGCCCAGGTCCTCTTGCTCCCTGCCCTGGTGGTGCCAGACTTCTCCACACTTCCTGTGTCTGTCTATCTTTCAGTCTTGCATATGAACAGCTTGGCCAGTTGTGATCCTGCCTTGTGAGATCTAATTTCTCTTTTCAGCTTCCTAATTAAAATTATGGAGAGCCTGACTCCCCTCAGAGAGGTGTGATAAAAGGATGAGAAGCAATAGGGATTTGCAGCAAGGGCAGTTCCATACTGAGAGGCAAAGAACAATGTTTTCACTGTGAGGATGGTGAAATGCTGGACCACAAGCCCAGAGGGACTGAGGGCATTGCCTCCCTTGGAGGTGTCCCACATTCAGCTGGACAAGGCACCACCCAGCCTGAATTTCAATGCAATTCTGCAAATGCCCATGAAACAGAACAGAAGGAATTGTGTGTCCAAGCAGAGATGAGTGTGGATGCAGCCTGCAGAGTCTCCTTATCTGTCTTTGAGATACCACTGCTCCGTTCAGCAGCTCAGCGCTGACAGGAGGCCAAGAGCTGCATCAGCGACCAGGAATATTCGCTTTTCTCCTCGGACTGCGTGGAGTACACAGATAACTCCGGGAGCAGCAAGGCTGCTTTCATCTTCCTGGAGCTAATCCAAACGGATCACGTTGCTGGGGGAAGTCGGGGGAGAGCAGGAGAAGACAGAGTATCTTTATTTAAAAATAAATTAAAGAAATCCTTAAAATCAAAGCGCTTAGCAGGGGTTCAGCAGGATCAGGAGGCACCAGTCGTCGCTGGTGCTGAATTTATTGCCTGTGTTAAATGTCTGGATTGAATTGCCTTGGCTTCCTGCAAATGGAGGTGCTCCTACCTAGTGTTGGTTGGGCTGTGGGGAAGAGGGAACAGAGCTGTGTGTGCTGTCCCTGCTCTGTGGATAATTGAGGGAACACGGAATTGTGAGGATTGTCAGGCTGGATTAGGCTCAAGGCACACGTAATCCAGTTCCTTGCTTTCTTCGATGACCAGCACAGCAGGTTTCCAGGAGTCATTCTAAAACCTGTACACAACATTTCAGAGCAAAAATTGTTTATTTTGTTCCCCTTTCCTCCAAAATATTGCCCTGACTGCCATTCTTGCAGGGTCAGTTTTAAAAAATCAGGAAGATTTCCAAGAGTCTCTGGAAGGCTTTGAGTTGCCAGTGGTGGTGTAGACCCACAGTGGTTGCAGGGATAATAGTTGAGGTTGTCACAGCACCCTGGGCTGTGGGAACAACCTGGGGAAGGCAGCTTGGATCCCCCAGGGAAGTGGGAAAAGGTCACATGGGCTTTGGCAGAGGTACCAAGGGTCTTTTGCTGCCTCTGTGTATTTGAGTCATGAAAGCCTGGAACCTTTAGGTGTTGGGCTTGGATTATCCTTGTGGGTCCCTTCCAACTCAGGATGTTCCATGGTATTCTAAAGGAAAGGGTGAGGAAACTCAGGCAACGAGTGTCCCTCAAAAGCAGCCAGGAAAACCCTCGTGCAGGTCTCTTTCTGCAGGGATCTTGTCTCCAGCAGAGGTCACGATACTCAGAAATGATCTTTGTTCTGGGTCATAGGTCCTAAAATAGCTAAATTGGATCCCCAGGAGAGAGGCACAAAACCAGTAACCCCATGAACAAGATTCACTGGATTTCATCTGCCACTGGCCACCAAATCATAGAATCAGAGAATGGTTTGGGTTGGAAGACACCTTAAAGATCATCTTATTCCACCTCCTGTCATGCAGGGACACCTTCCACTATCCCAGGGTGCTCCAAGCCCTGTCCAACCTGGCTTTGGGCACTTCCAAGGATCCAGGCACAGTCACAACTTCTCTGGGCACCCTGTGCCAGGGCCTCCCCATCCTCACAGTCAAGAATTAAATCATTCTTATCCATCTAAATCCATTCTCCACTCAGCCTATGTTCATCCTTGGGATTACCCCCACCCAAGGAATTTAAAGGAATGCCTTCTGTAAGTCAAGGGGAGGGTGTGGATACCTTGTGAGTATCATGGAACTCAGGAAAGTGGATTCCAGCCAGAGCTCCCTGGGCTCCCATAGCCTTCTCCATGCTCCTCAGGCACTTCCCATCTTGTTGCTGGGCATTATCCCAGCTCTAAGCCAGGTGAAAAGAGGGGAGATGAGCTCAGTGTGGCTGCTGGAGGATTTCCTGGATATTGATGAATACATCAGGGGGATGGGGATGGGGGCAGGTATTGTCCTTAGTGCCATTAACGCAGGGCTGGAGGATGAATCGATGGCCAGAGAAGACTGCCCAGGTTACTTCATCTTCTCTTTGATTTAAGCACTGTACAATTAGTCCAGAGCTTGGAAATGATGCTATTAAACATTGTGCTGTCCCTTTTAATGGATGGCTACTGGGAGAACTTGCTGGAAGACTTCCAGTACTCCTGTTTCCATAGGAAGTGTGCATAAGGACAAGGGCTGCCCAGGATCCCACCTCTTCACCCCAAATCAGCATCACCTCTACTGCTGCATCCCTAATACTTGGCTGAGTGCTCGAAAGCCACGTGCCCTGTCCTACCTCCAAACCCTTCCAGTTCATCACTGTCCCTGTCACAGCAAGGGTTTCCTTTATTCCTGACCTAAATCTTCCTGCAGACAATGTAAGCCCAAGATCATCCCCATCCCATAATGAATATTCATCATATTCTGTAGCACATAACCAAGGTCAGTGTTCTTTAATAAGAGACAGGAAAGGCACACAGGAGGTCCATTTAATAACGGAGGTGACTGGTACAGGGAGATGTTATAATTAATATCATAAGGGTGGGAATGTGCTAAGGAAAATCCTGGCAACCAGGAGGAAGGGATGCCATGAAGTTTTAGGTTCAAGAAGTTAAAAAAAGCTTTGACTGAAGTTAATGGAAATTCTACCCGCATAAGAAACACAGGTGGAAGGGAAAATCGGCTTATTTTAATCAAAGCGAGAGGGGAAAAAAACCAACCCTAATTTAAATCAGTCCAAGTGATTGCAGGCTTAATTCTCTCCCCTTATTAGACTCTTCAATCCTAACCCTAGAGTCCTAAGAGATCTCTTTACAGTGGAAGTACAGGAATTTGATTCGTATGCACGCTGACCTCGAAGGGATGGAGTGAATCCATCCTCTGGCAGTGGGGCGGATTCCCAATTAAATCTGCTGGGAAAGATGATTACATGACCCCATCCTTTTCTGGAAGTGGGATGGGTGGGGAGGTTCCCCTCAGGCAGTGCTCTCAGGTCTGAGGTGCTGGATAATCACTGCAGATGGAAAAAGGAGGAGGAAGGTGCTTTGCTCCTGTTCTGAGCTGGAGGGAAAGGAGGGATCAAGCACCTGTCCATGACAAAAAGCTGGGATTGTTCAGCCTGGAGAAGAGAAGGCTTTGAGGTGACCTAATTGCAGCCTTCCAGTGCCTGAAGGGGCCCCAAGAGAGCTGGAGAAGGACTTTGGACAAGGAGGGTGTGACAGGACAAGGGGGAATGGACTCATATGGAAATAGAGTAGGTTTAGATTGGATATTAAGAAGAAACTCTTTCTTGTGAGGGTGGGGTGGCTATGCAAAGGTATCCCAGAGAAGCTGTGGCTGCCCCTGGATCCCTGGAAGTGTCCAAGGTCAGGTTGGACAGGGCTTGGAGCAGCCTGGGATAGTGGGAGGTGTCCCTGCCCATGGCAGGGGTTGGAACAACATTGTCTTTAAGGTCCCTTGCAACCCAGACTATTCCATGATTCTGTGATTCTGTGATGGAGGTTAAAAAGGAGGGTGGGGAAAGTCAATCAGGTCATGTTTATTGTATTAAAAAAAAAATTGATTCCTAAAACATCATAATTTAAAAAAACCCACCCAACCTCACACCTTTTTCTTTTCCTCCCTCCTGCAATTTTTATCTGCTCCAAAAGAAGAGAGAAGCCAGGACAGGGATGCCAGGTAGCTGTTACTCTAGAAAACTCTGATATAAAGCCCTGATTCACCTTGGTTTTCATGGGGTTCAGCCAAAATCCCTACCAGGACATAAATGTGAACTCATTCCTTTCCTTCCCATTTCACTTTTTCCCCTCCCAGAAATGACACAGGCAGAGAGGTTGGAAGCAGCCAATTCCCTTGAATAAGTGGAGGAGAGACCCCATTTCATCCTGGCAGCCATTCTGGAAACGGGGCCAATTCATTAGGCAGAGATCTCCTCATCCCTGAGCAGAACAGCCTGTTCTGCCTGCCCCGAGTGCCTTCTGCTCTCCCAGCATCTGCAGAGGTTGGAGAGGGACAGCCTTGGAATCCTACCCTGAGATATTTATGTGGATTTTTTGGGTGTGGGGAAAAAAAAAAGAAAAAAAAAAAAAAAGCTGTTTCTTGTGGCAAAGTTTTTAATTTTTTACCCCTGTCATCCAGCTTCTTCCCCATCCACAGACAGCATCCAGCCCTGGAGGATTCACCCCAAAAGAATGGTGTGTTTTGCAGTTATATTGGTTCTTCTTCTTTGGTTTGTTTTGGGTTGGTTTGGTTTTTTTTTATTTTTTTTATTTATTTTTAGGGCTTGTTTTTCAACAGAAAAATAAAACTAGCCCTGGGAAAAAAGACTATTTTACCTCTCCTCATCCCTGTCCCTTTGCAGCCCCGAGTTGGGCTCTGTGCTGCCAGCCCCAGCCCTGGAGGATTCACCCCAAAAGAATGGTGTGTTTTGCAGTTATATTGGTTTTTCTTCTTTGGTTTGTTTTTGGGGTTATTTTTTATTTTTAGGGCTTGTTTTTCAACAGAAAAATAAAACTAGCCCTGAGAAAAAAGACCATTTTACCTCCCCTCATCCCTGTCCCTTTGCAGCCCTGGGTTGGGCTCTGTGCTGCCAGCCCCAGCCCTGCTGTGTCCATCCTGGTGCCAGCAGTGGTACCCAGCCAGGAGGGACTGGGAAAACTGGAGACTTCCCCAGTGATGGATTTTGCTGCTGTCCCGTGGTTCCTGCCCTTTGAAGGCACTGGATTGGTGTCAAGGCAGGGGCTTGATGAGCTCCATTGATCTGGCAGTGACCCCCCCCAAAATAGGAGCTGGGCAGACCCCACTGAGCCAGCAGAGAGGGGTGAAAGCCAAGAGACAGGGACAGGGATTCCTCCTCCCCTCTCCTTCTGAAACACAAGGACAGGGTGTGTACGAGGAGGTGCTGAAAAGGTGCTTTAATCACCTTTAGGCTTGAGAATGCCCATGGGGATCTGATTTTCACCTGTAGGTAGCCCCAGATTTTTAAAGGATCACAGACCCATGGAATCTCCTGAGATGGAAGAGACCCACAAGGATCATTGAGCCCAACTCCTGGCCCTGCACTGGGCACCCCAACAATCCCACCCTGAGCCTGAGAGCCTTGTCCTTTCAGGGTCCTGTCAGTGATGGAGTTGTGCTCATTCATTTCTCCCATGGCACTCCAAAGCCACTTAACCTTTCCTGACTTTTCCTTTGCCTGCAGAGAGGACAAACATCCTGGGCTTAGTTTTATCCCTTCCCAGCAAGAAAGACATTGAGGGACTGGAGTGTGTCCAGGGAAGGGAACAGAGCTGGGGAAGGGTCTGGAGCACCAGGAGAGGCTGAGGGAGCTGGGAAAGGAGCTCAGCCTGGAGAAAAGGAGGCTCAGGGAGGACCTTGTGGCTCTGCACAAGTCCCTGACAGGAGGGGGCAGCTGGGGGGGGTCAGGCTCTGCTCGCAGGGAACAGGGACAGGAGGAGAGGGAACAGCCTCAAGTTGTGTCAAGGGAGGTTTAGATTGGATATTTGGGAAAAATTCTTCCCCTAAAGGGTTGTCCAGCCCTGGCACAGCTGCCCAGGCAGTGGTGCAGTCTCCATCCCTGGAGGGATTTAAAAGCTCTGTGGATGTGGCACTTGGGGACATGGTCAGTGCTGACCTTGGCAGTGCTGGGGAGTTGGATTCGCTGATCTTAGAGGGCTTTTCCCACCTTCACAATCCTGGGATTCTGGTATTCTGTGCTTCAGTGGTTCTGTCTGTCTGCCCAGCCTGGTGTGAGCCACTGCTTTAATGCATCAGGTCTCTGCTGGGAACCAAGCTGAACCTTTATCTCCCCAACAGAGTCTGCACCAGAGGGAAGCAAAAAATGCAACAGGACCTGGAGGATAGCAGCCACTGCCACCTCTTGTCATTGAGTCACCTTTAAGTCATAGAGTGACTTAAACAGCTCCATGATTTTAGTCCAGGTCCCTTAAATGAGCTCTTGGCTGGATCCCAGCACGGACCAGGAGCTCTCACACCCAACAGCTCTGTGCAGCCCACGCTGAGTGAGGGATTTCTGGGTTCTAAATACCAGTGAACCATCCAAGGCTTCTTCTTTTCATCGAGTCCAGGTGACCCTTCCTCATACATTTCAACCCCCTGAACCCCTAAATCAGGCTGAAACATCCTGGGGGTTCTGATTCCCTGCCTCCAGCACTGTCACTGAAGTGTCTGGGCGATCATTTTCCAGTCAGTGCTTGAGTGCCTGCTGTGGATTTAGTGTGTCAGAGCAGAGATTCCACAAAAAGCAACATTTCCTGCATGCAGCACCATATTTCAGCATCGAGGATAATTCTGTATTCCCATCTGCTTTATTTTAAGCAGCTCCAGGGATGGAAAGAGCCACCTTAAGAAAACACAGCCAGCGCTATCCTGCTCCAGCCGCCCACGGGCTGACAGATTAAATCTCGTTTGCTTGTGCCAGAGTCTTGCTCACTTGTTTGTCATTATCTGGAGTTTTGTTAGGCCGTGTTAAAAAACAAAATCAGCAAAACAAAAGTTTTTTGCTTCTTTTTTTTTTAAAAATAAAAATAGAAGCGATGTCAGGGATAGAGAAAAGCGCAGGCACACTCTTGGAGAGGAGCAGAGCAGCAGTGAGCAGGTCCTGCCAAGGAGGTGTGGATGGGAAGCTCTGGAAGACTGACAGGAGGAACTTCTGGCCATGCCTCACCTTGGGTACTCAGCCATCCCCACAGCCTGGCTACAGGGCTTGCATGGCCACCTCCACTTCTGATGGCATTTTAAAAAATCCTTTCCAAAATTCGCTGTTATCTTTGGAGTTCTCTTATCATGCACATCTTCTTCCACCCACGCTGGACACCAGAACTACGATATCACAGTGAATTAGATCCTTCTCCATTCAAATTCAAGTGGAAGAAATCCTGTGAAGAGCTGAGCAGACACATTTTGCCACCCTACATCAGCTTCCCATGCTGGATTCACATCTCCCTTTCTGTTTTTTTTTTTTTCCTCTTGCTGCACATCCTTATCCAGAGAATAAATCAGGTGGACTGAACTTCAGTATTTGGAAAGCCACCACTTCCCAGACCACAGATTCACTGAATCCTGGAATGGTTTGGGTTGGAGGGGATCTTAAAGATCATCCAATTCCATCTCCCTGCCACAGTCAGGGACACCTTCCACTAGCCCAGGTTGCTCCAAGCCCTGTCCAGCCTGGCCTTGGACACTTCCAGGGATCCAGGGGCAGACACAGCTTCTCTGGGCACCCTGTGCCAGGGCCTCCCCACCCTCACAGGGAACAATTCCTTCCCAATATCCACCCTAAACCTACCTGTTTTCAGTGTGAAATACCAGCTTTTCATAACCACACCATTTGCTGCAGAGCTGCTTTTGACAGTTCCAAAAATATTCAGGCCAGAAGAGCCCAAATGTTCCTGTAGCTCATTCAGACCAGCCTGGACCCAATCCTTTGGGATCTGTGAGGTCATCTGAGTGCTGGAGTGCCCATGGGAGGTGCAGCTGTGTCCCAGAGCACAGCCAATGTCCCCTCTGTGGCTGCAGCAGAGGTGACAAACTGGTAGAGGAAAGGTGAAGGTCTAAGGTGGATCCAGATTGTGTCTCCAAGCCTTAAAGAAGGATTTTAGAGAATATGGACTCTTGGAAGTGCACAGGAGGTGACAAATCCAATGAGATGCAAGAGAAAAGTTTCTGCTGTGAGAGTGGTGAAACTTAGGAAGAGAGAGATCAAAGAGGTTGTGGATTCTCCATCCTTGGAGATACTCAAAATTCTGCTGGACATAACCAAGGGCAGTAAATTGGTGTTAGAACAGGACTCATCTTTGATCCAAAAGTTGAACTGGAGGCCTCCAAAATCCTCCTCCCACCTCAATTATTCTGCAGTATTGACACATGGAGCAGATGGAGGCACTGAAATTATTCACATCAAATTGCTTGCAAAGCAAGACAGGGAAAGGGATGTCCAGCCCTGGAACAGGCTGCCCAAGGCAGCAGGGGAGTCACCATCCCTGGAAGTGTTCCAAAAACACGTGGATGTGGCACTTGAAGCCATGGATTAGTGGTGAATGTGGTGGGGGTGGCTCAGTGATCTTAGAGATCGTTACCAGCTTTAATGAGTGTGTCATTCTGTGCCTCCATGGTGAGTTTTCCCACCCAAATCTAAGCCTGAGTGATGTTCTCAGGGGCATGGGGTGAGTTTCTGGCAGGGCTGGCCACGGAATCCAGGCATCTGAATTCCAGAGAGCTGAAATTCCATCCAGATGTGCTGCAGGATAGACAATTTACATCAAAAGCAAGGCCAGTTTTAAGACCATGTAACTGCCTGTGGTACATAAACCTCCATGGCACAACTTTTAAATCATCCCTTTTTACTAAAGAGAAACAAAAATCCACAAGTAAAATCAACTTTCCTTTTTTCACCCCTCCCAAAGAAACCTCAGCAAACTGAACAACCTGCACAGAATTAAAGAGGGAGAGCTGCACTTCTCTCTGGGTTTTCTGGGTAATAAATGAGAGCAAATAGCTTGGAGGGCCTGGGAGAGTTACACTTTTATCACCAGGAATGAAAGGGAAAAGGGAGAAACGCTGCCTCTGCATGGAGCCAAACATGGAGCATCTTGTTTTGTCTTCACAGCTCATTGCAGTCCCATCCCATCAGCTCCAAGAAATTCCCCAACTGTTGGAGTCCAGGGAAGCCTCAAAGCTTCTCCTGCTCCTCTGGGGGTTCCTTTTGTCCCCAGAACTCCTCAAAAATAGCTTAGCCTGCAACCTGAGCTGATGGGAGAAGCTCCCTTCACTTCTGGGAGAACCTGAAGTGAGGTTGTTCACCTGAACCAGAGAGGTGAAGAGATTTTTGTTTAGTGTACCACAGAGTTGTAGTTTTAGGTTTTGCTCTATGTATTATATATGGGAAATATGGAAGTTTCAGGGTGTTGGCTTCTTCTTCTTTCTTCTTCTCCTTTCTCCTTCTTCTCTTCCTTTTTTCTCTGACACCAGTTCCTGTGGTTTGTTGGTTGGTGGAAAAATTTAGAATAGAAAAGACATATCAATAAAATGAGAATTTACTGGTGTTGGGAACAAAGCAAAAAACATAGAAATTTCCTTACTGGCCAATAGTAGATATAAAAGGTAGCTGCTGTTAGCAGCCATGGCCCTTTCTGCCATCTCAGAGGATGCTGCCTGTGCCTCTGAGGTTTGATAAGAGAAAAATAAACAACCTTGAAAAAGCAGAAAGAAGCCTCATTCCATCTTTTCAGGACATGGGACACTGAAAAAGCAAGAAAGCTGAGCAGAGGCCATCAGGGAAAAAAAGCAGACACCCAACAATCAGGACATGTCCTCTGTCAACCTCAGGGGAGAGAAGATGATGAAAGCAGCAGTGCTTGAATCAGGCTGGAAGGAGAAGATTGATGTTTTTGGGAAGAATTGCTGCTGACTGCAGCTCAGACCTCTCTGCCAGGACCTGGCTTTGAGGGCTGGGCTTTGCTGGGGCTGCTCCTCTCCAAATGGTTTTCCCACAAAACATCAAACATCTTCCAGCATCCTCTTGCTCCTGGCTGGAGCAATTCCACTTGAAATCACCTCCCTGGCCGTGCTGGTGAGTAAAGAGAGATTTTTATCACATGTAAGAATGCTGGAGGAATCTGCCAGAAAACAGCTTTGATTTTTTTTAATTTTTAATTTTTTTCCTTTTAAAAATGATTTTTTATAGTTTTCGTGAACGCAGACTTGTGGTTCCAGTTTTACCAACAGTAAATCCATGACTTTATGTACAGAATGAATCATTTAGGTTGGAGAAGCCCTCCAAGATCATTGAGTCCAAGCATTAACACAGCATTGCCAAGGCCACCACTTAAAATGCATCTCTAGATATAAAAATAAGGGGTGTTTCCACTTTGCCCATATAAAGTATTTTTAGTGAAATTCCTTTAAATCTGTGTCTGCAGTGATTTCATTTGATTTGCACCTTTCTCCATTGTCAGAAATGGTTTTTTCCCCCCCTGTCCCAGGCTGCTGTGCCTTAGGGATGCGTGGCCATAGCTCCCACACCAAGGGTGGGCACATCCCAGCTGCAGCCAAACCTGGATGTCCCAAACCTCCCCCTAAAGGTGCAGCCAGCTCTTCTGGAGATGTTCATCCCACCTGGAAAAGGCTCTGGACAACCAGCTCTGACCTTCAAGTTGACCCAAAGGTTTGGACTAAAGACCTCAGAGGTTCCTCCCAACCTCAATCCTTCAATAGTTTGTGAAGATGTCCTTGGAAATGGCAAGGACACCACTGAGTCAAAGATATGAAGGAATAAACACCACACAAACTTGCATTTCCATCCCTTTGAACTTCTCCAAGATCAGCCAGAAGCTCTGATTTGATTTTACTTCTTTTTTTTCCCCCCTCACTTTGCAGCCTTGACTTGAACTGAACTAAAACCCGTGGAACTGTTAATTGAAAACTGAGTGTCAACAGCAGTTCAGCACAGGGAGAGTTTCAATTGAAAGCAATCTCTTCTTGCCATCCAAAGTAATATTTTCCCCCCTGGCTAAATTTTAAGTGAAGCACAAAGTGGGTGCTTGTCAATGCTTTAATGGGATCTGAGCTATTGTGTGGGAAAACTTCCTTTCCCTCACAGGCCAGGGAGCTTTTCATTTTTTTGGGTCTGAAAGCAGAGGAATGGGTTTTGGTGTTTTTTTTGGTGTGATGTGGCTGATTTGCTTCTTTCTTCTGGGCTGTGTGGGTGGGGAGTGAGGTGTGATGAAGAACACTATCCAAAAATCAGGGCTGGATGGGGTGGGAGTCAGCGTTTCTCACTCCCTGCCCCTCCTGGACCTCCATGCACTCCTCTCCAGGTCAGTGCTCGGCCTGGCTCTGGTGTTTATCCAGGATGAGTGGGGATGACGTGGCCAGAAGATCCCCAGGTGCCCTCAGGAAGCCTCAGCTGGGTTTTTGGCCAATTGATGCTGCCTGACCCAAGGACATGAATCCTCTAGGGTTCCAGAGGAGGAGAGCAGAGGAGAAAGAGTTGCTGAGAGGGTGCTGAGAGCAGTAGGAGGTGAGCTGGGTCTGGGGATGTGGGGAAGGCACCACCAAACCTGGTGACATCTCCTGGGAGAGGAAGGCTTCTGGCAGCAAGAAGGTTTGGATCACTTCCCCTGATGCAATCCAGGCTGGAGACCACGTGAGCAGGAATCGCATTCGGGATGAGAAGAAACAACCTCAAGCTTTAAGTTGGATATTAGGGAAAAATTCTTTCCAGAAATTGTTGTCCAGCCCCGGCACAGTCCTCCCAGGGCAGTGGTGTAGCAGGGTCTGGAATTAAATCATCCTCACAGCTTCCAAAGGTCTGGCCTTGCATCCTGCTCCCTCCACAGCCAGCCTGGGTGGCCTTGCACCAATCCCTTCTCCTCTTGGTCCCCAGACACAGCGAGGATGTAACAGGGTGTGACCTTCCCAGCTCGGTGTGAAAGCCTCTAATGAAGCATGTGGGTGATTAAGAGCATCCCTAAACTTATTTTCCTCAAAAGGTGTCTAAAACACCCTAAAAGGAAGCAGTGAAAAGCAACAGCTGATGAATAAACTGCTCCTCATCACTGGGAAATGGAGAAAATGCTCTGCCTGCTGTTTTAGGGCTTCCACGTAAAAAGCATTTGGGAGAAGGTTGTGGGGGCTGCGTCTCTGTGAGGTGTTCAGAAACAGGAGATCATTTTGGGAACAAACCCACTGAATGCTTCTTTGTGCACCAGCTCCACTCCCTGCTTTGTTTCCTGATCAGCACTGAAACGCTTCTTAACATGAAATTAAGGATGTGAGGTTCATATCAGTGCTGCTCCCAGGAGAGCAAAAGGGATTTGAAGGCTCCATCAGTTGTGTTAGGACCTCCTTTTTCATGTTTTAACTAATTCTATTTAACCATTAACAGGGACATGGGGCTGCTGCTGGCTCCTGCAGGTCCCAGGGATGAGTTTGGTGCTTCCAGGGAGGGACAGACCAAGGCTGAGGAGCCCCCAGCCCCACATCCCACCCTCCCTCCATCTCCAGCTGGGTGCACAGTGTGGCTGCTCTGCTCTGCTCTGTATTTTCTGGGCAGATGTGCTCAGCATGCTCAGCTCCTCTGTGGCTCTGGGCTTCCAGGCTCGTGTTTGTCGTGGGGACAACCCCAAGCACAGGGAATAGCCAGGGTTTGTGCAGCTCCACCAGTCCTGGGAGCACCAGTGTTGGCCAAGAGAGCTGCTTGTCCTCGTGGGAGCCTTTCTGAGGTGCACAGTGCTGGAGAAAGTCAGAATTGCTGTGCTAGAAATGTGTGATCTGGCAAATATCTTTTCCCTTTTCACTGAAAGGAAATCACTTGGGATTGGGAAGATGTGAGAGCTCGAGCTGAAACTCATACCCAGTGCACAGTCCTGTTGCATTTGTTGTGCAGAGTGAAGGAGTTTCTAACACTGGGGAAATGTGGCAGCAAGCACTATTATCTGGCACATCTAACAGTTCATTTATTTATTTATGTATTTATTTAAATCCATTAACCCTTTCACAAGCAACTGGGAACAGCATTTCCTGTCTCCTTCTGTTTGCTCATCTCTAAAACTGGGGAGATGGCACCGACAGCTTCCCTCACAGGCCTTGAGAAGCTGCAGAGGATGGGTTACCCCAAGAATCTCCCCTTTTTCTGAGCTGCTCTTTGCTCTATTTTTATGTTGGGATTCTTTTTCCTCCTTCTTTACTTCAGAGGTTTACAGGAGATGAGCCAGGCCTAACTGACTGAGATTTATCTCTGCGTGCATTCAGCAACACCCATAAATCACTCCCGGGGTAGGTAAAGCATTAAGAACAGAATCATTTCCATTTTATTTTGCTACAAAGCCTCCTGGAAGAGTCCTGGCAGGTTGCCTTTGTGCTGAAAGACACAGGGAAGTTGATAAAGAAATTCCATGAAGAGCTGATGTCAAGAGAAAATCTCTGCGAGACAGATGAGGCTTGGAGCACCAAATGTAGATAAATGATAGCAGCAGAGTTCAAAAGCAGCCTCAACAGTTGCTGCTTGTCCTGTGGCTTGTAAAGAGAATGGTGACTGCTCTGGATGGTACCCCTGAGTCATGATTGCCATGGCAGAGCTCAGGCTGGTGTTTGGCACATTGGTGTGGGCAGGAAATGAAGAGGAACTGGGCAGCCTGGCCCTTGGTGTTGATCTAACCTGGGCCCTGCTGTGGGCAGGATTTACAGGGCTCTGCCTGTAAATCACAGCAGATATTTCTGCCTGGGTTTTTGGGCAAAGATTCAGTAGGTTTGTGTCCATCTGTCAGGTATTATCCTGGTGTGATCCATCGAGCTTGTTCAGACACCAGTCTAGGAGCAGCGTGGCACAAGAAGGAAACAAACCTTGTGCAGCAGCCTTGGGCTTTCCAGGCCTTTGAATTTGCACAGAGCAAAGGATTCTCCCTGCCAGAGCAGGAAGAAAATTCCCTCCATTCCCAGTGACTTCCCATCAGCTTGCAGCACCCTCTGTGGTTTGGTTTGCAAACACCAAGGTTTGTTAACCTTTGTTAACCAAAGGACGTGGGAGACCTTTCCCTATGGAATCATTGCTAAGTGTCCCTGGCAGTGCCCAAGGCCAGGTCAGACAGGGCTTGGAGCAACCTGGGCTAGTGGGAGGTGTCCCTGCCCATGGCAGAGGGTGGAACTGGGTGGTCTTTAATGTCCCTTCCAACCCAAAGCATTCCATGATTATATGCAGGTAAAATTAATTTAAAATGGTACAACACTTGTTCAGGTAAAAAAAAAAAAAAAAAAAAAAAAACCAACAAATCCAAATGCTCTCATTTTTATGTTTTTCAGGATTTTCACTTCCTTACAACCTTGGCAGGATAACCAGATATGATCCAGCTGATGATTCCCAGCTCTCAGGTGCTCCCAGCACAGCAGTCCTGTCACAGGACAAGGTCACAGAGGTGTCACAAAATCAGTGACTCCTTTGACTGAGCTGCTGTTGGTCCTTCCAATACCTGAAGAGACTCCAAGAGAGCTGGAGAGGGACTTTGGGCAAGGACATGGAGTGACAGGACAGGGGGAATGGCTTCACACTGACACAGGGAACATATAGATTAGATATTGAGAAGAAAAAAAATTGATGTGTAAGCTCAGTTCATCTTCTAGAGGCACCCTGGGACCAGCTATGAGCAAAACTACTCAGCAGCCTTCCACAGGGACATTCAGGAGCCCAGGGGACAGGACAAGAAATGGGCTGAGAGAGTTCTGCCATGGCAACTCCAGGGAGTGACCACAGTGGTGTGTCCTGGGAATGTCACTGTCCCAAACCTCGCAGCTTTTACATGGTCCTGAAGCCCACCCCCTGTGGGCTACTGTCCCACGTGGCTTTAGACAGACCTTTGCTTGCACAGGGGAGGGTTAGGTTGGATGTTAGGAAGAATTTCTTCACTAAAAAGGTGTCCAGCCCTGACATAGCTGTCCAGAGCAGTGCTGGAGTCGCCATCCCTGGAGGGATTTAAAAGATGTGTGGGTGTGGCACTTGGGGACATGGTTTAATGGTGGCCTTGGCAGTGCTAATTGGACTGGATGATCTTAGAGGGCTTTTCCAGCCTTAATGATTCTCTGATTCTGTTGTCTGGATTCGCCTGGGGTGGATCAGCTCTTGCCAGAGGTGTGCAGAGCTCCCAACAGCCCTGGCCATCTCCTGGCTCTGAGCATGCCCACAAGAGAGACCAAACGTGGTCAGCCTCTCCCAGGAAACTCCCCAGCCAATTTCCCAGGCAATTTTCAGCCCTGTTTTATTTTAAGCATTCGTGAGCCGTTCAGTCATAGTGATATGCCATCAAATTTTGATGTCAACGAAGGAACAATCATCTCTTCCCATCCCTTTTAGAGCATCTGAAGCTTTCAGTAACATTTATCCTGCCGTGTTTTGACATCTGGCTTGTCAGCAAGAACATTATCTACCCCAATATGTTTTTTCCATGAGCAAAACTTTGACATCAATTCCCTGGCAGGCTGGAGAGATCCTGCTGCGTGCGACACCTTCCTCTCCCTGATAGTAAACACTCTCCCAGACACAGGGCTTGGAACCTCTGGCAAACTGAGATGTGAAATCTTGCACCAAGTGACTGCCCTTGGACTGTGCCATAGATCCCAGGAGTCTCAGAGGTCTCTCTTTGGTGCAGGCTCTGGGGACAGAGTGATTTCTTTCAGCGTCACCACCACCATTGATGCCTTAGGTTTTAACTTTTAAATTTTTCAAACCCTGCACTGCCCAGTGGAACTCTGAAGTTTCTTGTAGCTTAAGTGCTGTTCTCTCATGTAAAGATAGACATAACAGAATCTAGTTTGCTCTCCAAGGACACCCAGACCAAGAACTGCAAACCTTCATCTTGGGGAGAGGGTGTCAAGCTTGGGGAAATTCCATCCTTGCCTGGCTTCTGCTTGGGGAATTTGTGCTGATATAAAAGTGTGAAGAACTCATGACCTGTTGTCCCATTTTAAGATCCACTGAAGCAGGACCCTCTAGAACCCAAAAGTGTACATCTGAAGGCCTTTCCAATCAATCCCTCCTTTATTCCTCCTTTATTCCTGTCTAGTCTCTGTTTCTAGGTAGCCATAGTTTAAGGCATCACCATCATCACCAGTGCAGAGTCTTGCCAAGGTTCAGATACCCACACCAGTGTCTGCAGTGCAGGGATGTGGTTTGGTGGCCTGACCATTGTGCCAGAAGCCACCAGAGGTGCCCTCAGGAATATGGGAGGTTGTCAGGTGGGAAATGTGGGTTTTCCAGCTCTGATTGCACATCCAGGCCCAGGTGCCATCTCCAAGCCTTGCTGTCAGCCAGTTTTTAATCAGTGATTTTCAGCCTCTGTGGATGCAGGTGCATCCCTGGGTTATTTCCCACCCTGGGATGGACCACCAGAAGAAGACCAGCTGGCTGATCACTTGTCTTTCCACCTTCTTTCCCACAAAATTGTTCAGGGACAGTGTGTACCACCTCGACATCTTCCCACCTCGCCATCTTCCTGCCACGGTGCCATTTCTGGGACTCGCAGGCCTCCGCCTCCCCCCTGGCAGCAGCACTGCTGCCAGGAAGGATTTAACATCTCCAGTGACTTCCACGGACTCCCAGAGCGCTCCTGCCCCACTTCCATCCCTCTCTGCACCTTGGGCCAAGTGCAGCTGAGTTGGAATCTCTGGTCCTTTGCCACTTTATCCTGGAAGGCCTCGGCAGTGCTGGGATTTGCCAAGAACAGGGATCTCAGGATCTCTGTCTCTGCCAAGCCCAGATGGCACTTCTGCTTCCCTTCTCCTTCAGGCTCCTCTCCATGCCCTGGCCAGCACACAGGGTGGGTGTCTCCAAATCCCAGTTTGAAATGACTGTGGGTTCAGGATAAACCTCCACATCTTTCTGCCCGAGGGCCAGCAGGGGTTAGAGCTGTGCTCAGTCCTGTCCCATGGCAATCCTGTCCCCTTTGCCATGAGTCCCATATCTGATTGCTGGGAGAAACCCCTTCCCACTTGGGATTGTAGATACTTAAGGGAGGATTTCAGAGCCATCTCTCATAGAATCCCAGAGTGGTTTGGGTTGGAAGGGACATTAAAGGTCATGCAGTGACCTGAATTTAAGGATGATGAGGCCCTGGCACAGGGTGCCCAGAGAAGCTGTGGCTGCCCCTGGATCCCTGGAAGTGCCCAAGGCCAGGCTGGATGGGGCTTGCAGCCACCTGGGCTAGTGGAAGGTGTCCCTGCACATGGCAGGAGTTGGACTAGTTGTTCTTTAAGGTCCCTTCCTACCAAAGCCATTCCATGATTCCAAGACCCATTGGGAAGGAGGACACGTGGGGCCAGCTGTGTGTTCCACCCCTGTGTCTCATTGCCCTCCAGCATTCCCAGCCAGGGATATTTTGTTCTGTCTGAAGCTTCTCCCACTCACCAGCCCGGAGTGTTTTCTGCTCCTAACGAGAAGTGAAGGCAGGCAGGCCCTTTGCTGGTGCACACAGCTATTTTTGGCTGCAGGAGGACTGACTGTAGCTCCTTCTAATTGCATAAGCATTTGTATAATTCATTGGCACTGGATTTCCTCGCTGGGAGCCCAGGCACACGGAATGCAGCAGGACTTGTGCGTTTCCTCTCCGTCCTTTCTTTCCTCTCCAGCGACTGTTCTGCAGGCCATGGGTTTAGTGCCAGGTCAAATCCCCTCTGCTGGCAGGAAACGCTCCGTTTCATCCCTTTCCCAGTTTCTTGAGGAGTTCAGGGCAAACCCTGAGGAGGATCTGAGAAAGTATTTTCCTCCCCCAGACTGCGGAGCACATGCCTGGGAGCGGCGGATCAGGAGCTGGAAGCCAAGCAGCCGAGCAAGCTCCCAGGGAAGAGCTTCTGAAATGGCACGGGTGGGTTTGGTGCTGGGAATGACTCACGCATCCGAAGCTTTGGGATCTCCAAACAATGCTGGAAAACAAACCTGTGGCCACCCCTCCCTCCTTGGTGGCACAGGCTGGGGACATGTGGTGCCCGTGGATGCAGAGGAAGGGTGGCTCAGGGGAGACCTTTTTGTGGCCTTTTTCAGCACTTACAGGGGGTTCCTAGGAGAGGTGGGGACAGACCTTTAGTTGGGTCTGTAGCAACAGGACGAGGGCTGATGGTTTTAAAAAGAGGAGAGATTTAGGTGAGAGCCTAGGATGAAATTTTTTACAACGATGATGGTAAAACACTGGCACAGGTTGCCCAGAGAAGTTCCCATCCCTGGGAATGTTCCAGGCCAAGTTGGATGAGACTCAGAGCCACCTTTGATAGTGGAAGGTGTCCCTGCCCATGGCAGGGGAGTGGAACAAGATGAGCTTTAAAGTGTCTTCCAACCCAAACCATTTCATGACTCTCTGATTTTATGATTCTGTCACTCTGTGACTGCTGGAGAGGCTTTTGAGGAGGAAAATGTAAATCTTTCCCTGGGGAGCATGAGAAACACGAATGCTCTTCATAAGCTGGAGCCTGGCTCATGATGATCATCCCCTGTGAGTGATGATGCCTGGAAGGGCTCTTATCTCCTTCAGATCATCCCTTTGCTGGATATTTTCACTCCATTCCACTGAAAAGCGGTCAACAGGTGGCGAAGATCAAAGCAGAGGAGAGGGGAGTGCCACAGACAGCTCTCCTTCCCTTAGGAACCTGGAAAAAAAAATTAAAAAAAAAGATTAAATTATTATAAAGCAGGGATTAGTGATCATTAGCCCTGCTGTCAGCACCCAGCAGGAGAGCACCCAGCCTGCATCCTGAGAGAGGCATGGGCTCGTGTGGGCTGGAGGCACGCCTGGAGCTAAAACGAGCTCTGCAGCTGCTGCCTCGGGGATATTTTGGGTGACAAGTGGAGCCTGGCTGGGAGTGCACCGAGGTGTGGAGATTCATTAACGCGGGGGCTCCGCCGCCTCCCCTCCCCTCCCCTCATCCCCCGTGCCCGGGACCTGGCGGCGGCCGAGCCAAGGTTAACAAAAACTCGGATTTGACACCTCCAGAGTGATGGGATTGCCTGAAAGGATCCACAGCAGACTCGAAACTTGGAGCAGGGCTTTGGGTAGGCTTGGGGAAGGAGCTGAGGCAAAATCCACGCAAGCGCTGACTTGCTTGGCGACAAAAAGAGTTCAAAGCGTTCGCTTTGTTTTAAAATATAAAAGTTTCCCAAATCCCAGAGCATTGTATTTTTAGGCATCTGAGGCAAATAATTGCTGTGGAAGAGGAGACTTGCTGGCTTCGTGACAGGGAAAAAAATACCTGCCTCTCTTGCTGGCTGCCTCCTTCTAACAGTGCTCCATGTTGTGCTGGGGGACCTGAACCTCCTCCAACCCAAAAGATTCTCATTAGTGGCTTAATTACACCTGGATCATGGTCATTTTTGTCCCTGGTTTTTCACACTTGAAACCTTAATGTCTATTTTAATTTTTTAAATGTTTATTTTAACTGAATGTTGATTTAAAGAACCCACTTGAACTTTTTTTTTAATTTAATTTTTACCTGCTCATGCTGTTGCTGGAAACACCCTCCAAAGCTGGAGGATGGTTCCACGTTCATGGAACAAAAGGAGATTTATTAATTGCAGGCTCCACACTTGGAAGTGAAAAGGTTCCTCTGAACTTGCCAGGCACCAGGACCCAGCAGCTATGTAAATACCTAGGAAGAGTACTTGCAGGGAATTGCATCTTTAACCCTCTTTTTGCCACCCCTGGGCTGACTTCATCCTCCAGCTGGCAGATCTTGAGTCCTTTCGTGGCTGCAGTGCTTGAGCCCTGAACTTTTGTCGTGTCCATTGGGATTGAGGTGATTTCCCCTCGGAGTCTGTTGAGGTCAGAGCAGAGGAGGTGGTTGGGGCTGAGCCCAGAGGAGCTGGCTGTGCCTCGCTGTGATGTCCTACGCAGCAACTCATCACCTCAGCTGAAAATGCTTCTTTCTTCCAACAGTTTCTGCTTCCTGCTGGAGACAAGCAGATGGGAGTGTGTCTCCCTGCGTGGTTTTTTTCTCCCTTCCCTGCTCCCTGGACTCATGGATCTTGCCAGACAGCAGGTGCTGGATGCTGAAAACAGCCACAGATACAAGAAGACAAGCCCTGATCACAAACTGATCTTATCTCTAATGTTTACCATGGACCTGTCCTGTCTTGCAGCCAGCCTGGGTTTAAACTGAAAGAGAATGGGTTAGATGGGATATTGGGGTGGAAACCTTCCCTGTGAGCTTGGGAAGCTCTTGGCACAGGTTGCTCAGAGAAACCATGGCTGCTCCATCCCTGGAAGTGTCCAAGGCCAGGTTGGAGCCACCTGGGGTAGTGGAAGGTGTCCCTGCCCAAGGAGAGGAGGTTTGGAACTGGAATGTCTTGAAGGTCCTTTCCAACCCAAACCATTCTGGAATTGTGTGATTCTGTTTTGATCACTACCTCGGCCCTACCTCCACCCATCTCATGTCCTGCTCCACCTTCTCTTTCTTATCTGATAGGAGTTGGATTTTCCTGGGATGGGTTTTAAGGAAACTCAGCTCCCATCTCAGGCTGGTCCTCGCACCACTGTGGGAGGGAGGAAGGAAGAGCAGATGCTCAGATAAGAGCAAAATCCAGGGATTTTGTAGGGAATTACAGGGATCCCTGCTGCCTGTTTTCCCATGCCTGCAGTGTGGATGCAGGGGGATCAGTCCCTTCCCTTTGGCAGTTTGATCCTTTGACTCTGGCTACCCGGATTCCCTTGGGATGAACAAAGCATTGTGCTTTCAGGGTAGTTTTCAGACAGCAAAAATGTTGAAAGTCAGGTTTACCTGTCCAGTGGTGTCAGGGGGATGATGAGACACAAACTCAGCTTAGCTGAGGAGGGGCTAAAACTCCAGCTGAGTTTTTGGATGCTCCAGTGGATATAAACAGGCTGTCCTGGAATCTGAAGAAGGCGTAGACAAACCTATAGGTTTGTACAGGAAATTCCTGTATACAGGAAAGTACAGGAAATCCTGGAGCAAGGACAAAACAACTCATGGGAGGAGCAAAGGAGGAGGAGAAATGAGCAGCCACCTTCTCCCTAGGCTGAGGTTTTATCCTCAATTCTTTTATTTGCAATCTTGTGATATTTCAATTGGTGAAATTTGTGAGGAAGATGAGAAAATCCTGGAAAGCACAGGAGCTGTTCTGCCACGTCCCCACTTCACTCTTGCTTCAGTGAGTCCAACGTATTTTGGGAATACCCACTCTGGGAGATGTGCTGGGAGCCTCAAATTGGGTGGAAGGTGATGCAAATTGACACACTTCTACCCATGGAGAACTTCTGAAAGCAGTGAAGGCTCTGAGGGGGGAAGGGAAGGCAAAGATGGAGCTGCTGCTGAGCACAGTGAGGATGTTTTATTGTGCAGCAGTGCTCGGAGTCACAGTGGTGACACAAAGGAGCAGACACGGAGCACAGGATGGGCAGCACAAAGTCCTCCACTCACTGAGGGGCAGCTTCACCTGGAATAATTCTTCTGCCCATGGAGATGTGTTTTACAGGGTCTGGAAAGGGCTGGTTCCTGTGTGGGTGAGGTGCAGCAGGAAGGGACGCTGGAGATAGGAATTAGTGTGCACCAGGAGAGTGTGAAGTCTCTGTGATGTGGCTCCTCAGGGGATGCCTTGCAGTGACAACCCTGCTGGGTGTTTTTACACCAATTCTTGGCTTTTTTAAGGAGGATGAGATGTCCTGTTGACCTTGAGGCACTTGGACAGTGGAGGGCTTTGTCTATGGGCAGATCTGCTAAAAAGTGGTGGACTCTCTCCCTGTGGCCCATCTCATCCCACTGGAGAATCAGAGAATTCCTTGGTTTGGAAAAGAGCTCCAAAATCATCAATCCCAACCATTCCCCCAGCACTGCCAAGGCCACCACTACCCCATGTCCCCAAGTGCCACATCCACATGGCTTTTAAATCCCTCCAGGGGCAGCTGTGCCCAGGCTGGACACCCCTTCCCATGAAGAATTTTCCCTTAATATCCAATCTAATCCTCCCCTGGCACAACTCGAGGCTGTTTCCTCTCATCTTGTCCCTTGTTCCCTGGGAGCAGAGCCTGACCCCCAACTGTCTCCACCCTCCTGTCAAGGAGTTGTGGAGAGCAAAAAAGACCCTTCCAGCACTTTGAACACTTCCCATGCCCTATCCAAAATCATGGAGGCATGGAAAGATGCCAGCCTTTCCAGCAGCCAGGCCCTGTGGGCTCTGCAAACACAGGCAGGGTGCCAGCAGGACATGGTCAACATTCCCTCGTCTGTTTGCTGTCCCTGCAGGAGAATGAACAAATATGTGGAAATCCTCTGTGCTGGATGGCAGAGTCAAGAGGAGAAAATAAAAGAGATGTCCAAAGGTGCTCTAACGAGCTTTCTAGGGCTGAGCTGAGGGACAGAGATTATCCATCCAGGCAGGTTCTGATCTGGTTGTTTTATTAATAATACCTTTGCTAATTAACTGTGGTTCATTTCCCTGCCTTGTCTGCGGACAGATCTAACAGTGCATTAGCAAACTTTCCAGCTTAATTAATCCTCCTGTTTAAAGAGAGCAGAGCAAGCAAGGCTTGGCTGGCTCATCAGCCACAGGGGAAATGTGGTCAGAGCTTTATCCAGGAGGATGGCAGGGAAATACTTCCATGAAAGTCCCTCTATCCACCAGGTGCAAAGCTGACAGAGAAGAGGTGTTCTTGCATCCCAAACACACAGCCTGATCCATGTCCAAACAGAGGCTTTATGCATATTTCACACAGAAGGATGTACCTTGCAGGGAGGACAAGGTTTTATTAAATGCTGGAGGGGTTTTTTTTTGTTGTTTCTGGGAAAGCTGAGTGCTCCCAGTTGTGAGGAGGAAAGCAGAGATCCCAGCTCCGTGTCCCTTCTCCCTCCTCCCATCCCTGCTCCCCCTTCCCCGTGCTCTGTGCATTGCCATCTGCAGCCCGGGACAGCCTGGCCTCAGATGAACGCCAGGGAAAGACTCTTACATAAACCTCTTCATCCATAATGGATGAAAGGCATCAAAATTCAACGGCAGCCTCCGGAGCCTTTCCGGTGCCTCGCCTACAAATTTCTCCAAGAGGCTGGAAAACCTCGATTTAGCACTGCACAGTGATTAGAGAGGAGCCCGGGAATTCTGGCTCCCTCCTGCCTTGGGAGTCTCCATCCTCAAAGGGTATTTTAATGTAATCGAGTCCTTTTTAAGCAGGAAAATGATGTTTTGGCCTGGGCATGCAAAAGTCCAGTGCTGGGTTCGTGCAGCCCTGGAGAGCTGGGATGTGGGATGGTAGCTGGGAGTGATGGTGCAAATAAAACCACCAGTGCCTGGAGGTCCTGGCACCTTCCCCTGGGTTCTCAGCTGCTCTCTGGTCCCACAGAGGCACTTCCAGGCCTGAAATGTCCCTTTAAGCTTTAGGGTGAGATTTGGAGGGGGGAGGAGGATGGGAATTTCAGTGCTTTCATCTTGAATGGCTCAACTTTGACACCGGTGTGGAGAATCCCTGATTTTTCCGATCTTTAGATCTCTCTCTGCTGGTCAGGGTTTGTAGGTAGAGGTAGAATCTTCTGTTAAACCAACTGGGAAAGAAATCAAAGAGGTTTTAGGGTTAATGTTGGGGTTTGAAATAGAACCAGCAGATCTCCAGATTGATACCATTTGTCTGGGGAGATGCTTGTGCCTCTGGAGGAGCAGGTAATTGGCAGCAGTGCAGGAGAGCATGGAGGGGAAAAGGGAAAAAAAGGGGTAACAGATAAAAGAAAAAGGACAATAGATAAAAGGAAAAGTAGAATAGATAGGAGATTATAAGGAAGGATAGAAGAAGAGTTTGTAGCTATTGGTTGCCAGAATTTTAGTTCTGGAGTTCCTTTGCGCCAAGCAGGGAGCAAGGCAAATATTTCCCAGTAAAACCCATCAAGGGGAGATAGAGAATCACAGAATGGTTTGGGATGGAAAGGACCTTAAAGATTATCCAGTTCCATCCCCTTCCATGGGCAGGGACATCTCCTGCTGTCCCAGGTGGCTCCAAGCCCTGTCCAACCTGGCCTTGGGCACTGCCAGGGATCCAGGGGCAGCCACAGCTTCTCTGGGCACCCTGTGCCAGGGCCTGCCCACCCTCACAGGGAACAATTCCTTCCCAATATCCCATCCATCCCTGCCCTCTGGCAGTGGGAAGCCATTCCCTGCGTCCCATCCCTCCATCCCTTGTCCCAGGTTCCTCTGCAGCTCTCCTGGAACCCCTTTAGCCTCTGGAAGGTGCTGGAATGTCTCCCTAAAGCCTTTTCTTCCCCAGGCTGAACTTCTGGGGGTTGGAGTTGAGCATCTCTGGAGCTCCAGCATCTCTGGAGGAGCAGCCAGAGTTCAGGCTTTGGTTGCTGTCAGCACCCACCAGTGCTGGTTTGGACATTTCCATCCTTTCCATGCATCACACACACACACAGCCCCAGCTCCTTTGGGGTGCCCCATCCCCTGCCCTGAGCTTTGCTGCTCTCAGACTCACTCTCAACACTGACAAATAAATGCACGAAAGGGCACAAGTCCCACGCTGGAGCCATGGGAGCCAAGTCTTGTCTCATCTCACCCAAAAATCAGCTGCCATTTGTCAGAGCAGCAGCTCAGATTTGTGGTGGAGCAGAACCTGAGCTGTTCCCTCTGGAGCTGGGGCAGTGGGAGATACAACCAAAAGAGCTCATCTGGCTGTCAGAAACATTCCCCAAATTCCTGTTTAATTCACCCATCAATTCAGCTGGAAAGATGCACAAGCTGAAACATTTTGACAACTGAAACATTTTAGCAGTCTTGCATGAAAACGCTTCAATTTTCTCATTTAAAAGTTCCATTTAATTTTTTTTTTTTTCCAGCTTACTTTGTTTTAAAAGATTCTCAGAACATCCTTCGGGGAAATAAAAAATAAAATATAAAATAAAATAAAAATATAATAAAATAAAATAACATCTTTAGATCTCAGGTGCTATTTAAGAACTTGTTTCCCAGTGTCACAAATGATCAATTATTTTATTTTTATTTTTTTCTCCCAAGTGTGCTTATAGGCACAGCTCTGCTAAACACATTTAGACCAGAAGAAGCAACACTTTTGGGAATCAGGAGGAATTTTGGACGTCAGGAAGAATTTTCCCATGGAAGGGATTGGTGAGGCATTGGTGCTGCCCAGGGAGATGCTGAGTGCCCATCCCTGGAGGTGTCCAAGGAAGGCCTGGAGGTGGCACTCAGTGCCCTGGGCTGGTGACAAGGTGGGGATTGGTCACATGTTGGACTTCATGATCTTGGAGACCTTTTCCAACCTAAATAATTCCTGGTTTACTCCTGGTGTTCCCGAGGCACACACCAGAGCCAACACAACACAATAAACTCACAGCCTCCCTTCTTTCTCTCCATCCCTAAACCTCGTGGAAGTCCTTGTTGGTACTTGGTTGCACTCACAAGAATCTTTATTTTAACAGGAGATGGGCACCAGAAGAGCTCATTCACCACCTTGGCTTAGGGACATGTGAAGAAAAGTTTTTTTTTCTGGGAAGATGTTTGCTCTGCAACACCCCTGCCCCGAACGTGGGCACAGGCAGCCCAGGAGTGGTGCTGGATATTAAAACTTCAGCTCAGTGCACAGAGCCTGGGGCTTTTAGAGCCACTTAGAGCTTCCTGTGACCCTTAGTCTTGATTTTCTGGGAGCGTGCAGGTCCCCCAGGAGCAGTGTGGAGGAGGGGAGCACTGAGGAGTTTGGGGATGCTCAGATGAACCACGATTGTCTCTCCTGCAGTGATGAGTTTCTCATGGGACCTTCTCCGGGTCTGTTTGTTCCCCAGCAGTCTCTGGCTCGGCTTTCTTGCTTCTTTCAGTGTCCCATGTCCCAAAAAAGATGAAACAAGGCTTCTTTCTGCTTTTTCCAAGGCTGTTTATTTTTCTCTTATCAAAAGCTGGGAGGCACAGC
>VZTN01031536.1:246750-264461 GCA_013400515.1 Erpornis zantholeuca | reverse complement strand
TACAACTAAACTCACTGTGGTACACTAAAGAAAAATCACTTCTCTGGTGCATTCAGGCTCTCCCAGAAGTGAAGGGAGCTTCTCCAAAAGCCTAGGTCACCGGCTAGGCCACTTTTGAGGAGCTCTGGGGACTAAAGGAACCCTCAGAGGAGCAGGAGAAGCTTTCAGGCTTCCCTGGACTGCAACAGACCTCTGCTAAGTCCTGCCTCCCGTTGCTGCAGAAATCTCCTCCAAGGGCAAATCCTTTCTGCAGCTTCAGCTTCCAGCTTTTATTGTTATCTAGGAGCTGTTCCCGAGACCAGTTTGGGATGGGGCAAAGCTTGAGGACTGGGCTGAAGGCTGGGGTTCAAAAAGGGAGATTAAACAACACCAAGGCACTCAGGGAGTGATGGAGAGGAAGGAAGAGGGGTCCAGCATTTCCCCAGAGGAAGAAATATGGATACTGGATGGGGAGGAGGCTGCACTTGGCCAGGCTGGAGCTGAAATACAGAAGCTGGCAGAATACAAATGCAGAGATAAAAATGTTCATAAGGATGGTGTTGAATTTGGTCGTGAGGTTATAAAATGGTGGAGATGTGGGCACACTCCCCTGAGCCACCACAAACGTGGGTCACCAAGTCCAGAGGTACTGGGCTTGGGTGGGCAAAACACCCCAGGAGATCTGGGCCAGAGTCTCTGCATCTCAGGTCTCCATCTGTCACAGATGAAAACCCTGTGCCGTTGACTCCACCTAAGAAAAGCCCAGGAGATGAATCCCAGACACACCAAAGGCTGAAAAAGCAAAGATTTGGGCTGCTAGGAAAAAAAAACCAAACCCAAGCAGCAAAATCCATTATGCCCAAACCCCAGCTGAAGGTGACAGTTTGTTAGATGAAATCCACTGAGGTGCTGGGAAGGGAAAATAAAGCAAAAACCTCCAGTGCTCCAGGGCTTTTAAGATGCATTTTAGCACAATAGCTTCCTTTTGAAATGTAAAAAGGAATAAGGAGATTCTCACTGGGAGCGTCTGTTGTATTCACACCATGAGCTGGAGGATTCTCCCTCTCCAGTTGTACAGAGATGAAAGCAAAAGCACTGAAATCTTTTATTCAGGGAGGCAGGAGCAGTTAAGATGATTAACTGTTCCTCATGAAATACTGTCCAAAGGACTGGGGTAGGGTTTTTGTCCAGCCCAAAAAGGGAGATGGTGACTTGTTTTCACAGACATGATGTGGTAAGGTTGGCCAAGGCAGGGAGGGGGAAACCTAAAATGGGTATTTTGTCAAGAATATTCATGAAAAATGAAGACCCAAAGGAGTGAAGTTAAAATCATGTTAAAACCCACAGTTAAATTCATGCATTGCTTGTAATGAATTTGTTCTGTGGTGTCATGGATCATTGATCTGTACAAATACAGCATCCATCAACCCAAATGAAGGCTGCTGAGGGCCATGCTTTGCTCTTTGGTCTTATTTCTCCTCCTCCTCGGCTTCCTGGCTGGATTCACCATTTAAAATCACACAGAATATGCCAATTTCAAATCTGCTGTCCCCACAGGTCTGTGGGTTTGAAGTCTGTGTGGTGAGAGTCACTGAGGTGAACTCCTCAGCACAGTGTCCATGAGTGCTCAGAGATCAGAGCATTCCAGATCCTTGGGGGGGAGCAGCAATAATCGAGAATTTGACCCAAACTTTGTCCTGAGTCCACTGCAAGATGTGGAAAAGGCCAGGAATAAACCAGTGAAGTCATGAAGCCTGAAAAGAGCACTGAGTAACATCCATGGGTATCACCTCTGGTTCCTCTGGGCTCCTCAGGGTCTTTGGAGGACTCACTTTGCTCAACAAGAAATTCCTGGCTGGAAAATGCACCTGTTGGAGCTTCTGAGCTCCTGCTGTGGCCCACGGAGGGAAAAAGACACTGAAAGGACAATTTACTGGACTTTTGATGTGTGTTTTACTGTGCCCAGGAAGTGTGGGTTGGTCTTTGCTGGCAGTGGAGTGAGGCAGCTGTGGAGGTAAAAATGCTTGTGGTGGGGCAGAGGGATCCTGCCCCACAACAGCAGCAGCTTCTCTGTTCCCAAACAGGGCTTGAGCCCCACATTTGATGGAAGGGGAAAGATTTCAAAGAGAAATCCACATGAAAATAGATTTGTTTTTTTCTGCTGTGCACAAAACGATGCATTTTCAACCTAAAACCAATGAAGTATTTGTGATCATGATTGCATCATGGAGGAAGAGCTCTCCTGGTGTGACCTTATCATACAATCAGGGAATGGTTTGGGTTGGAAGGGACTTCAAGGATGATCTTGTTCCACCTCCTGCCATGGGCAGGGACACCTTCCACTAGCCCATGTTGCTCCACGCCCTGTCCAGCCTGGCCTTGGACACGTCCAGGGATCCAGGGGCAGCCACAGCTTCTCTGGGCACCCTGTGCCAGGGCCTCCCCATCCTCACAGGGAACAATTCCTTCCCAATATCCCATCCATCCCTGCCCTCTGGCAGTGGGAAGCCATTCCCTGTGTCCTGTCCCTCCATCCCTTGTCCCAAGTGCCTCTCCAGCTCTCCTGGAGCTCCTTTAGGCACTGGAAGGAGCTCTGAGCTCTCCCTAAAGCCTTCATTTCTCCAGGTGAACACCCCCAGCTCTCCCAGCCTGGCTCCAGAGCAGAGGAGCTCCAGCCCTGGGAGCAGCTCCATGGCCTCCTCCAGACTCATTCCAACAAGTCCACGCCTGAGAAGTGAAAACAACCACAAAAAAACCCCAATGGTATTAATTTCTCTGAAGAGAGGTGTCCTAATGCCACTGAAGAGGACCTGGGGTCCCTGGGCCATCATAGCTACAAGAGGATTTGTGGGAAACTCTCCCTCTGATGGAGATAGTGCTGGAGGTCAGCTGGGAGAACCCAGAGCCTTTCCCAGGGCTGTGTTTAGGGAGCTGAACCCACTCTCTGTGACTGCTCATTATTGGAGTTAACTGTGGTGCTTATTTTTGTGATTAGGGAGTGCAGGGCTCTGTAGGAACTGGAGATAGCACGGTGTGATTGGCAGGGCGTGGGAGAATCCATAAATCTGTGCCTAGACATAATTGCTCAAAAGGGTTTGTTTTTTTTTTCTTTCCTTAGCTCCATCCCAATAAATGTTATATATCCCAGCATCTCTGGGTGGGCCCCTTGAGGACTGGAGAGGATCTCTCTCTGTGTGCTGTGGGAAAACAGCACACAGGGACCAGGAATTATGGTTGAAGTCTGGGTTCTTAGCTGGGGAAAGGAGGTCCTGTGGCAGAAAGAGCCACTCTGGGTCACATCTTTTGAAAGGAGACTAAATAATGGGAATGGAGTAAATTGAGGGGAATGTCCTTAGGCTGAAGAAGGGCAGGGTTGGATGGGATATTGGGAAGGAATTGTTCCTTGTGAGGGTGGTAAGGCCCTGGCACAGGGTGCCCAGAGAAGCTGTGGCTGCCCCTGGATCCCTGGCAGTGTCCAAGGCTGGGTTGGAGAGGGCTGGGAGCAACCTGGGCTAGTGGGAGGTGTCCCTGCCCATGGCAGGGGTGGGACTGGGTTATCTCTAAGATCCCTTCCAACCCAACCCATTCTCTGACTCCATGATCCCATAAATGTGGGGGTTTGTGGTGAAGGACACTCAGGTCAGACGAGAGAAGCCCCTCTGGAGACCAACTCTGCTTTTTTCCTCTGGGTTTGTGTCCACTTGATGTGAAACCCCCTGGCAGTGCCCACTCCTGCCATGCTGGGGCCTGTCCCTGGGCATCAGCTGGCACTGCAGGACCCGAGCAGTGGAGCCCAAATTCATCAACACAGGACTCTCCAGAGGCTCTTCCAGGAGTGGGAAGCTGTCCCAAAGATGCCTCTCCTCGATGGATTGCTGGATGGTGTTCAGTGCCCAAGATGTGCCCGAGCACTGTGGCTGAACACACAGAACAAGTCACTCTCCTTGAGCACCTGATGTTGAAAAGATTCTTTGCATAATTGGCAAAACTGGTTAGTCCCAAACTTGAAGAAACACCTGGTTTTAACCTCTTGGGCTGGCTGGAGTCAGAGCCCTGCCCTCGCAGGGCTATAAATAAATCTTCCCAGACAAGCAAAAAGAGGTTCCCTCCCCTACTTTCATCTTTCTCCCTGTAGCATTACTTGTCTGAGACATGGCTCGCTCTGCTGTTTGTCGCTGCCTTTGTTGTATTTTTGTTAGAATACTCAAACCCTCAGAAGCCAACTTTGCACTGTAACAAGCAAAACCCAGCTGACAGGTAAAGACAGGCCTGGAAAGGACAGCTGGGTCATCCTGACTCGTCTGAGTCCGAGTTTGGGAGGCAAAAATTCTTCCTGCCACTTCCTAGACAAGCCAAAACCAGGTCTACCCCTTATTTTTGTCTCCCTCCCCTTGGCACTGGTTGTCTGAGAGGTGGGTTCTGGCTGCTCTCCTTTCCCATCTCCAATGGCAGGAAAAGTCTGATATGCTGGGAAGGATCTGCCAGCGGAGATTTGCCTGGGACCTGGTGATTGGTGATGGAATGGGAGGAGACAAAGCCTGGAAAAATATCAGAAGCACTTCTGTGCCTTGGTACAAGTCTGTCTGCTCCACAGAGGAGTGCTTTGTGTCCGGGTTTTGTGTCTGGGTCTCAGCGACCTGGATTTCTATTGGTTTTTCCTGTTAAGAACTAAGCTGGGTACCCAATTTCATCCCACTCCCTCTTCTCTCCTTGCAGATAATTTAAAGCATCTGGGATCCTGGGTGAAATAGGAATGCTGCCAGCTGCATGGTCGCCGATGAGGATTTCAATCCACCCCTCTCAGACACTGCCACAAATGTATTTTCCAGCCCAAACTTCACCTGTCTTCCCACAAACTCTGACTTTACAGACTTTTCACTGCTAAAAATTAGTAGTTTTAATGCGAATCTCAAGTGTTCTTGACTTCCACGAGCAGCAGGGACATTTCTTGGGCACTGGTTTAAGCTGGGTGAGGAACTTCAAGTGTTGAAGGTTGAAAAGCAAGGCTTGGGGCAGAAGTAAGGCCGGGATGGATGTGGTGTGGGAAGTCATCTCTCAGAGAAAGGAGGTGCCCTTTGGGTCAGGAAATCTGCAGGAACAAGGACCAAGGAGCTGGGAACAGCAGCTGGAGGGTGGTGGAGCTGAGCTGGGAGGTAGAGGTGCCTGTGAGGGTGGGAGGGAGCTCTTTGTTGGAAACCTGAGCCCATGAGGAGAGGCAGCTTCAGCAGGACCCGAAGAGGAGAGCAGGGAGAAAAATGAGGGGAAAACAGAGGCTTGGGGCTCTGATAGAAAAATGTGACTTTGTGTCAGATCCTCCACAACCAGGGAAATTTTTTAGTCCCTATTTTGCTTGTGTGGACATTTCTGGAAGATCTAACAGTGGATTTATCCCACTCCAGAAGAGACCAAGTGCTTGACCAAGAGGGGCTCCAGCCATGGCCAAGCTTTCCAGGAAGCTTCCAAGACTTTTGTTTGCAATCTGCTTTGAGATCCCTCGGTGGAACTGATGCCTTAAATGGCTACCTAGAAAGAGAGACTAGACAGGAATAAAGGAATAAAGGAGGGATTTGTCTGAAAGGACTTCAAAGGTGCACCCTGGGGGTCCTGTCCCAGTGGATCCCAAAGTGGACAATGACAGGTCAGAGTTCTTCACACTTTTATTGGTTTGGTCCATTTGTATATCAGCATAAATTCACCAATTAAAATTTCAGTTAATGATGTAATTTACCCAAGCTTGCCCCCCTCTCCCCAAGATTGTGGTTTGCAGTTGTTGGGCCTAGGAGGGTCTGGGTGTCCTTGGAGAGCTGGAGAGGCTTTGTTGTGTGTGTGTGTGAGCATGAGAGAACAGCACTGAACGAGCTCCAGGGAACTGCAGAGTGACACTGGGCAGGGCAGGGTTGGAAAAATATATATATACAAGTTAAAACCTAAGGCATCAGAACCAGCCAGACTAAGGGAGGTGCTGTTTGTCCCTGGCTGTGACATGGAGCATGAAGCCAACTCTTGCTGTCGTGGCTGCTGCATTAGCTGAGAATTCCATCCCAAAGCTCAGCTTTTTGCAGTCCAATAAAGATAAAAACTCACTTCCAGTCACAACTAGAGGCCATGCTCTGTAAAGCAGCAAAAGATTTTAAGTTTTGGGCTTGCAGATTTCATAAGCAGCCACTCTGAGACGCACAGGAGCAGCTGATACCTTGCTCCAGCAGCTCCAAAAATACCTGGCTCCTTTCTCCTTCAAATCAGCAATTTGTAAAGGTAAGTAAATTCAGTCTCACCTCTCTCAGAGCCCTGGTGAGGGGTGGTGACACAGACAAGCAGCAGGATGGAGGTCGGGGTCTCCCCAGGCTCTTGGCCAGGCTTCCCCTGCTGCCGATGTTTTCCTTGGCATTTCTGCCGGAGCCAAACTGCTCCAGGGAAAGACTTGGCTGGCAGCTTTCCCAAACCAGCCCTGCTGGAAGAGTTTCATGCAATCAGAGATTCATTCAGGGTGGGAAAGATCTGAGACCATCGAGCCCAACCCTTGACCCAGCACGGCCCTGTCCCTGGCTGCCACATCCACACCCAAACACTTCCAGGGATGTGTTTCCAGCCTGTGGCCATTCCCTCGTGCTGGTGCCCATCACTGCCATGTGCAGTGCCCATCTCTTTCTGAGCTGTGTGATCCTCAGGTTACTTTTTCCCAGGTTCTAGTCCATGGTTGAGCTCTGGAGTCACCATGACTTCTCAGCTCAGCAGTGAAAAGGATCAAATCAGCCTGAAGCCTTCCCAGCCCTTACCCCTGGCTCTGTCTGCTGCTCTTCAGAAGCTGCTGAAGCCTTGAGGCGTGGTTATCCCAAACAGATCCTCCTGATCTCTCCCTCAGCCTCCTTTCCCAGCCCTTGGCTGCACTCTCCTCTCTCAAAAAGGGAAGGGAATAAGGAAATGCAGGAAGTTCACATCTTTGGGAGCACCAAGCCAGCTGGATGTGGGTTCCCAGGGCTCTGCTCCATGCTCAGAGCAACAACAACCCTCCCATCCCACTGCCATCCCGACCGTGCCTTCAGCCAAGCACTGAATTACACAGAGCCTGAGCTGCTGCCATCAACAGCTCAGAAGGATGCAATCATTTTCCCTTTCTGACCAGGTTTCCAAAGTGCTGAGCACTCCCCAAAGGTTTTGATCATCACCAGGAGCTGTTGTCAAAAATGGGTCCCCTTTAAAGTGACTCAACTGAAACACGAAATCAGCCTGAAAAGAAGGGATGAGTTGGAAGATTTGAGCTGTTCTGCCCCTGATATTAATTCTCGCCTCAGAATTAATTCTTGCCTGAATACTAATTCTTGCCTGGCTGTTAATTCTTGCCTGGCTGTTAATTCTTGCCTTGGTATCAACCCTGGCCGTGCCTCTCCTTGCAAGGTTACGAACGCTGTTTTACAGCTCACGCCAGACACCGGCACACACACACACACACATCTAATTTTCACAGTAGTACAACTGGCAGAGGGAAAAGCTGGGTCACCCTGTCCCCCAAAAGCCAAGGTGGGCTTCCAGATGACTCAGGAATGTCCCAGAGATCAGCTTTATCTATTTATACATTTATTCCGGCTGGCATCCATGAATCACCGCTAATAGCAATCGGTTGCATAATTTTAAGGAGGATGCTTTTGTGATGCCTCTGACCAGAGAAAATTCATCTATTTTGGCTCGTGTCTATGAATAGATCCCCTGCTCTGACTCGGTGCATTTGCAAACCACAGATACCACTGAAAATAAGGCATGATTGGCAGGTACAACCTGATTAGCATATACAAATTGCTGTGGCCTTTCTCCGAGCAATCATTTGTACAAATTGTTTCCTCTGTCTCCGAGCTGAGAAGAAATAGAGCTACGAGGTGAGCTGAGACTCTAAAAGAGTCAGAACAAGGCTAATGCTCACGCCAGCTCATTTCACACCCTTTGGAATGTTCAGCTTTTACTGAACCGTGTCTTTTTCCCCCCTTTTCTCAAGAAAAAGGCCAAACATGGGCTTTGGGTGAAGAGGCGTTTTTTTCCCCTGAAGAAAATCCTTGCTTTTTCTTTTTTTTTTTTCCCCACAGCTTCTCTTTTTTTTTTTTTTTTTTCCCCTTGGAGCAACTGTTCCTAAAATATTTGCTCATTGTGGTTTTCAAACACATGAAAAATTGCTGTAACAGTTTAGATTATATGTTTTTTATTTAAAAATCACATCAAAATGGAAACAGAGGCTCGCAAGAGAAAGAAAACCTCGCCTGATGAAAAGTGCTTCGGAGTGGGCTGGGATTATATTCCTCCCTCCATATTCCAGCCAGGAATAGGTTTTGTGCAATTTTTTGAACTGAGTGTATTACTGCACACTCCTCCTATGATGTTTGATAGCACCAATTACGGAGGATCAATCCATGAGGCAAATTCACCAAATGGCTCAGAGTGGCTCCAAAGGTGTGGAATAATTTGGGGTTTTTTTCCCTTTTTTTGTGCAGGTTGAACCTGGAAGTAGCATTGAGCCCTTCCCTGTGATCGAGAGCACTCAGCTGTTGTTATTTTTGTGGTGCTGGTGGTTCCCAGGTGCTTTAAGACCTCCAAGGCCTTGCTGCTCTCTGTAGGAAATCCAGGAGTCAGCTGGAGAGTCAGTGGGTCACCAATTCCTTTTTGAGCGAGGCCACCTCTCCAGAAACTTCATCCTAACCCAATTTAATTGCAATAAACAGCATCACTTTGCTGAACATCCCAATTTCCGAGGCTTTTGAATCCATAACGAGGCGCCTCAGCGTCGGCTACGGACGCCAGGCGGAGTTCAGGCTGCAACCTTAATTAAAAAAACATCTCGCAGCAGGGTAAATAAATAATTCCCTTTTAAGTCTGAGGCCATTTTCGTGTTTCAGACCCTGCTGGGCTGGTGTGTGGGAGAGCTGTGAGAGCTCTGCCTCGGTGAGATAAGTGGTGGAGATGCAGTTTGCACCCCTGGTGTGGTCCCAACCACATCCTCAGCCACCCCTCACCCCTCGCCGGGCCCTGCAAACTCTCTGGCCACAACCACTTGGCTTTTTCCACGTTGTCTCAGAGATACTTTTTTTAATTTTCTCTCTCTCCTGGTTGGTTCTCTGGGGGCTTAAATAAACCGAGTGTGAGTGGGTGCGTGGGTGAGAGGAGGAGGGATGTCAGGAAGGGAAGCTGAGCGTTTCGCTTGGCTCAGGAATCTCAGCGTGGTGCTGCCTGCCCAAAATCCGTGGGTCATCCTCCAACCCCAGCACTGGAAGGGATGGATCACGGCTTTGCTCCTCAGCTTCCTGGCCAAAATCAATGCAGGGCTGGTGCTGAAATACCACAGGGAGCTCGTGGGCTCTCTCTGGCCGTGGCATTTCTGCCAGTGACCCTGCTGATGATACAGAATCATTGGCAGTGGTGTTTGCAGCTGAGAAAGAGATTGCTGGTGTAATGTGCAGTGAGGCAGGGCACACAGCACTGCAGGGAGTCACGGAGGTGAGGTATTTCAGGCTTTAATTTGGAAAGAAAAGAAGAGGTTTGCAGTTTAAAACGAGCTCGATGTGTTTGTGTCAGTTCAGATCCAGCTGGGCTGTGGGGGCAAAGCAGGACCCCAGACTGAGGCTCCTTGAGGAGAAATCCAAGTCAGTGAAGGTTTTCACAATGCTTTAGTGGATGTTGGAAAATCTCTGAGAATGAGTATCTGGCTGACAGGTGACCTTTAAAGGGCATCTAGTCCAGTCCCCCTGCCACAGGCAGGGACATCTTCAGCTGCATGAGAGCCCCATGCAAGCTGACCTTCAGTGTTTCCAGGGATGGGGCAGCCACAGCTTCTCCAGGCAACCTGTGCCAGTGTCTATCAGCCTCGTAATAAAAAATCCTCTTATTTTTAATCTAAATTGACTCTGTCTTAGTTTAAAACCACCACCCCTTGTTCTGTTGCAGCAAGAGCTGATGAAAGGTTTGTCCCCGTCCTAGAGGCCCCCCTGGAAGCACTGAAAGGCCACAGTAATAAATAAATAATTAAATAAATGCACCTTTTCCTGCAGCCAAGTGATTCAGGGAAGAATTAGTGCAGATCCTGTGGAACAAACACAATCCACAAGCTGGGATCAAGCCCCTTTCGATCTCTGCTGGTGGAACCCACAAAGCCAACACTCAAAATCTCCAACCCACACAGGTTTTAGCTCCTGGTACCATCAGTGTGGGACTCCAGGATGAGGATGGTTAAGAAGTGCTGAGGGAGGAATTTCCTGGTGCGCTGGGAGGACAAGGAAAGGATGATCCCTTTCTCCCCAACTCATCCCTCTGACACTTCACCTGTGCTGGCCATCCATCTATAAAGCCCTGGAAAAAAAAAAGCAAAACAAAACAAAACAAAACATATATAACTGAAATTGGGGATTTCCCATCCTTGCCATGCTGATTGATCATTCAGCAAAATATCTCTGCTTTAATCATGAAGCACAATGTGTTTTGTCAGCCATGGGATCACTGGGAGCTGGACATCTCCTCCCCAGCAGCCAGAGGGACCAGCAAAATTTGGGAACATGCCCTGGGATACTTCATGCCAGGCTCTAAAGGGACCAGTATCATCCTAAACCTTTCTTGTGGGTTGAATTCCACACTTATTCCCCTGCAAGGTTTAATACCTTGCCATGGATCCTGAAGAATATCAGCCCGCCGGATCATTATAATTAATAATCACACCACCCTGCAGGGAAAACGCCTCATCTAAAACGCTCTCAATTGTTAATGACTCACACCTCGAAGGTTTAATTCATCCTGTTCCCTCCTTGTTAATTAAAGGCACTCGTGGTGTCAGCTGCACGAGGAGCAGAACAGCTGTCACTGCCACCACAGGGAAATGGCAGCGAAGTTATCCCAGCCCGGGACGCCCTGGGAAGGGACAGGGCTTGGCTTTATCTGACAGCAAAGATGGAAAATGTGCACTGTGGTGATAAATTCCCCTTCCCGAATTTTCTTTACAACCCAGAGATTGTGGCTGGGGCTGATTTCTGCTCCGATTCCTTGATAGGCAGGAATTATTTATTTCGCAGCTGTCAGGCCGTGTTTGCCACACGCGGAGCTTTTCTGTTTCGCCTCTCTCGGATGTCCTGGGGTTTTAGAGCTGAATTTATGTCCTTTGTGGCTCTCTCAGAAATACAATGAAGCCAAATATAATTGTGTTTATTACAACTCGGATGGAAGATTTTTCTGCCAGGAAGTAGCAGAGTTCAGGACCTGGTGGGACGATTTCCAGGCAGAAAAAGTGGTCAAGTGACAAAAAAAAAAATCAATACATTTTAGAAGCAGAGGTCATTTACTTGCAGCAGTGCTGGATCAAATCATAACTTCACAGATTTAGGAGGAATCCTTCCTGGGATCCACTCGAAATTGCAAAATTAATATTAATTAATTTATTTTAGTGGAAAACAAAGTCACCTTCAGTCAACAGCAACTTCTCTACCCCCCCCCTCAGTATAACTTTATATTTTTTTAGTCCTCCAAGCCTTGTAGTGGTTTTGTGCAGGAGCCAAGATGCTGTGGAGTAATGGAAAGCTTAGTCAATCCTCTCCTTGGAATACATGTAAATAAGGAAGGTTTGGCACGGGGACGAGCTGACGACACATTTCTTGGGCAGTGCACAGAAAAAGGGGGGAAAAGAAAAAATCCCAAGTAGTTTTTCTCCACTTGAAAAAATGGTGCTTTCATGTTAGGCTGAAAATATCCTCCTGGTACCTTCCTATCTCCGAAGTAGCTTGGAAATGAAAGCAGCTTTGAAGAAAGGGCTTCTGAGGAGAATTCATAGTGGTCTGAATTATCTCCTGTGCTCCTGCCTGGATTCGGAGAAAACTTGGGATTTTTGTTGCTGAAGGAGTTGAATTCTCCTCAGGGGTTTGACCCTGCCTCCCTCTCCTCAGACCCCTCCCTGCCATGGGAGAACCACACACCCTTTCCCCTTTTTAAAAGCAAAAAAAAACCCCAAACCCTGCTCAAAAATCATTCAGCCTTTGCCGCTCAGAGGATGAATTTAAAATCTCTCCACGTTCCACAGGATGCCACTTCCCCAGTGTCCCTTCCCTCCCTGCAGCAATTGCTGCACAGAACTTACTCCAAACAGCCAGAACCAAATTTTCTCAGTGGTTAATCCTGTTAGAGGGACACAGGCTGGGGGGTTAAGTTTGTTCCCTCCTCTGCCAGTGCCCGCCAAGACCCAGAACTTGAGGGTTCTTCACCTTCCCTGGGATATTTTGTGGAAAACGCGGTGGTTCGCCACATTCTGGAGTTCTGGGATTGACAAATAGCCAGAGATTTCACTCAGATTTCAGGTCTTCGTTTCTTTCTGGAAGAGGAAGCACAGAATGCTCAATGTTTGTGCAGTTTTGGGGTGGTTTGAGCACACAAAGTTGGAGTGTTGTGATCCTAGCCAGGGCCTACGAGGGCCTTGCTTTGGGTTCCTGATTACACATAAATGGCTTTGCCTTGGAGAAGACCTTTCTCACCAAGAGCTCAACCATAATTTGATGTTATCCCACATTTTGAGGCCAGGCCAGCTTTCAAAATGTACATTTTGAGTGGAATCTCCCGAGTCCCACTCAAGGTGTCTTTCAGTCCAGCATTTTGCAAACCATGGGCGAGGCAAATATGGAAATCCTCGAATCAAACAAGGGTTGAGCATTCCCTGGGGACGTCTGGAGACACCAGGAAATCCTTGGGTGTTGGAGTCCAGGGAAGCCTGAAAAGTCCTCCTGCTCCTCTAGGAATTTCCTGTAGTCCCCAGAGCTCCTCAAAAATAGCTTAGCCTGCGACCTAAGCTGATGGGAGAAGCTCCCTTCACTTTTGGGAGAACCTGAATGCACCAGATTTTTGCTTAGTGTACCACAGAGAATTTAGTTGTAGTTTTGGGATCTTGCTCTGTGTATTGTGTGGAGATGAGATGGAGATTTTTTGGGTTTCAGTCTCTTCTTCTTTCCTCTTCTCTTCTCTTCTCTTCTCTTCTCTTCTCTTCTCTTCTCTTCTCTTCTCTNCTTTTCTGCACTTGTGTTCCTGGAGGTCACAGTGCTGGCTGTGCCTCCGAGCTTTTGATAAGAGAAAAATAAACAACCTTGAAAAAAGCAGAAATAAGCCTTGTTTCATCTTTTTGGGACATGGGACCCTGAAGGAGCAAGAAAACTAAGCTGGGGACTGTCAGGGAGACAAACACTGACACCTGGATGGAACTGTAGGTGACTGGGACAGACCTGGGTTTGCTGAAGAGCTTTTCCATTGACCATTGGCTTTGCAATGAAGCTCTTCCTATATAGGCTTGGAATGCAGGAAGAAAATCAAAAGGATTTGGGGTTTTTTTGAGCTGGATGACAACCAACTTAGCCTCGTGGAATCATGGAATATTCCGAGTTGGAAGAGACCCATAGGGACCATCCAGTCCAACCCCTGGCCCTGCACAGACACCCCAACAACCTCACTCTGTCCCTGGGAGCGTTGTCCAAACTCTCCTGGAGTTCTGGCAGCCTCGGGGCTGTGCCCATTCCCTGGGGAGTCTGTTCAAGAGGGAATGTGCTAAAAGAGAGAGAAAAACATTTAGAAACCCCCCCGGGACTAAATCTCTTCAGACTTAAGTGGTTGCAGCTTTTTAAGATGAAGACAAGGTGAGTGATGCTGTACCCAAATTTTTGGGGTGCTCAAACAATGCACCCACAGGTGGACGCCTACCCACAGCCCCAGGCCCCAAAGTGAGCAAAAGCAGCTTCTGCCTTCAAACTCCTCAACTCCTGGGCCTCTAATGTGGAGTTTGGCAAGTCCTGCCCCGTCCAGCTGCACACAGGATGCAGTGCTGGCACTCCTGTGCTGTTAGTGTGCTATGAAAGGCAGGTGTTGCCATCAACCAGCCCCACTAAAACCCCCAAGACTCTGGGATCTGCAGCCATTCCTGCCCTGGGAATGCATTTGGCATGGCTGTTTGGTGCATTACAGGGTGGAAATGAGACTGAAGGGAAAGGAGGATTTACTGATGGGAGTTTTGGGTGGGAGGGAAAAGCAGATTTGGAGAGGCGAGCAAGGAACGTGCATGGTGTGAGAGAGAGCTGCAGGCACCACCCAGTCACCATAATGGGATGGGGAGTTGATCCCATTGATGCCTTAGGTTTTAACTTTTATATTTTCCCTGCCCTGCCCAGTGTCACTCTGCAGTTCCCTGGAGCTCGTTCAGTGCTGTTCTCTCATGCTCACACACACACAACAAAGCCTCTCCAGCTCTCCAAGGACACCCAGACCCTCCTAGGCACAACAACTGCAAACCACAATCTTGGGGACAGGGGGGCAAGCTTGGGCAAATTCCATCCTTGCCTGGCTTCTGCTTGGGGAATTGATGCTGAGATCCAAGTGGGAAGAACTCGGGAGCTGTCCTTGTCCATGTTGGGATGCACGAGGGCAGGAGCCTCTGGAGCCCAGAGTGTACCTCTGAAGGCCTTTCCAATCAATCCCTCCTTGATTCCTTTATTCCTGTCTGCTCTCTGTTTCTAGGGAGCAATTTAAGGCATCACCATCAGCTCCTGGATGGAAAGAAGCCACCATTCCAAACCTCAGGCACTGGTGCCTCTTTCTCCATTGTTCTGGGCATGCCTCAAACTCTGCCAGGGGAGCTTCAGGAGAGGCATCAGGAGGAATTTCTTCATGGAAAGGGTGGTCAGGCATTGGAAAGGGCTATCCAGGGAGGTGGTGGAGTCCCCATCCCCAGAGGTGTCCAAGGATGTGGCACTCAGTGCTCTGGGCTGGGTGACAAGGAGGTGACTGATGACAATTTGGACTCGAGGATCTTGGAGGCCTTTTCCAACCGAAATGACTCCGTGATTCTGTGACTCAGGCTGGCGAGGAGAGGAATTTAGACATGACAGTTTGGTTGGTAGTTTGTGAGTTCGTGGATGAAGACTTGGAAGACATTCAGGCCCAATATATTTTTAGATAGATAGATAGATAGATAGATAGATAGATAGATAGATAGATAGATAGATAGATAGATATGCAGGATATGTAGGATATGTAGGATATGTAGGATATAGGGATGCTAAAGGCACAGAGCTGGACGGTTCAGATCCTGCCTAAGGCTGCCACAGGAAGCAACGCTCCTGAGGAGAGGGAAAAGATTTAATTTGTTAAATGAGCTCCCTAAGCTCTGGTTTGCTTTGCCACTCTGGCCCCAGGCTCCCAGAGATCCCCCAGGGCACGAGGTGCCAATGAAGGAAGCACAGTGGAAGTCTCACCACCACTGCCCAAATCTCTCCAGGCCTCTGCTGCATCCAGCTCATCTCCTCCAGTGTAAATATTCCCAGGGAAAGGAAAAATGTCCTTCTCTAGGACAAACTCTCCCCTTGCAAGGCAGCAAAGCACTGCAGGGCAGGAAATCCATGGGAAGTGCTGGGTGCTGCTTTGCCTGCAGGGAGCTCAGAATGCTGGGGGTGCTCAGGGGAGAGGAGGCTACACATCATTTTTGGGAATCACTGAGCATCCCTTCCCCTTCTTTTGATGGTCAGCAGCAGCCCAGGGTGGAGACTCCAATTTTTCCTGGGAAGTTCAGGTATGGAAAGGTGAAAAGTAAGAATTTCCCCGTGGAAGGAACATCCTGGCAAGAGGCCAACTTGGAAATGCCTTCAAGCTGTTTTATTCTGACAGTACCCAACTGCCATTAACAGATAGGCCCTAATCTGATAACACCAGTGTGGAATGAGTGTGATAAGCCCCAGAAACAAGTGACTTCCCAGCAGGGGTTGTCCCTCCTTTCGTTTTACAGGGACAGACCTTTCCAGGGAAAAGTCCTTTTCAATTTCCCTCCTCGCAACAAACATCTCCCCTGAAAGTGATGCACACAACCCATTCCCAAAGGGAAGCCACTTCAGGAAATACACTTTCTTTCAAGCAGCTGTAGCCAGGAAAAACGACCCAACTCAGCTCCATGTCATGCAGCCCCTGGCACTCAAACACACCCCGGGAGAGGTCCCAGCTCTGGGTAATTAAGAGAACACATGCTGGAACTAAGCCCAGTGAAAGCAAACATGTGCTCCTTAAGTGCACTGACATTTATTATGGCAAAACTCCCCTTTCTTGTCGTGTTTTCCACACTTCTGCTTCCCAGCATCATGGCCTGGAGGCAGGAAGGAGTTGCTGAGGCAGTTGGAGTTTTTTCAGTGAGTGGAAAGAAGATGAGCTGTTATTTTATACATGAGGCTGCACCTGCTTGCACTGTGGTCCAGGAAAAGAAAAAAAAGTGGAAATAAACCCTGTCAGCAACTCAGCCACAGGAGAAAGTTGTCTCAAGCATTCAAAAGGAAAAAAAAAAACAACAACAAAGGGAAGACCAAGGGAAAATGAGATTGTTGGGTATTTCATCAATTCCTGGACAAGGTAGGACCAGCCCTTCTGTAGGGTCATCCTCTGCTCCACTGGTCCTCTCTGAAGTGTCCAGCAGTGCTGATGTGCACTGGAGGTCATCTGGACATCAGCTGCTAAAACAAGCCAGGAGGGCTGTGACAGAATCCTCTTTCCCAGTCTCCTGTTTCACCATCTCCAGATGGAGCAGAACTGGATTGGTTGGTTTCTTCTCCCATGGGGTGAAAGTGAGGGACTGGAGGATTCACACGGGCTCCACGCTTGGTCTTGGATGCAGTTCAGGGTCCAGACTCAGGTCCTTTCCATCAAAAAGGACCTTGAGAAGGCAGAGAGTGTGTCCAAGTGGGAAGAAGACTAATGTTTAGACAGAACAAAGTGTGAGGAATGGTCAAACTGGGATAAAGGAGGAAAGGAAAAGATCAGCTTCCCCCAATTAAAGCATTGTGGTATCCAAGACTCACTGGATGCACTCACTACCCACTAAGGGCTGAGAATTTCCTTGAGCAGTCAGGAAGCTCTAAAGGCTGGAAAAATCCTTGGACCTGTCTGTGAGTATTTCAGGCTCTCTCTGGGAGCAGAGATCAGAAATAGGTTTGGAAAAAAGCCTCCAGAGGAAGATCTGAGGCTCGGCCCTGCTTCTGAGGAGGTGCTGTGGATCTCTCTTGCAGCTCTCACGGTGAGCACAAGCTCTTAGGAGCTTTTCACAAGGTCACAGTTTCAGGTTGGTGCCTTGCCTTGCCCTGCCCCATTTTGTTTGCAGCCACATGCAGTTCACTGAAGCCCATGGGATCATCTCAGAACCATGGCATGGTTTGGATGGAAAGGAACCTTAAAGATATCTCATTCCAGCCCCCTGCCCTGGGCAGGGATGCCTTCCACTGGGCCAGGTTGCTCTGAGCCCCATCCAACCTTGTCCATTCTAGACCCATGGCAGTGGTCCTGCCCTCAGTTGCTCTCCCCAGTCCTCCATGGAATCATTTAGGTTGGAAAAGACCTAACTGAGGTCATTGATTCCCTGAGATCTCTGCCCCCACCCATGTTCCACTTGGGACAGCAGACACATCCTGGTAGTGACCAAACCAGTTCTGGGTGACTCCAACTGTGGGATCAGAATTGCAGGATAAACTCCACTGGCTCCCATCTCCATCCCAGCGAGGAACCTGAGTGAACAGATGCCTCCTCTGAGCTGTCCAGATGGCTGAGAGGCTGCAAGAGGCATAAGAAGGATCACAGCCCACGGCAGCTCTCAAGTGGCCAAACGGATCTGGAGTGAGAAATGACCTTCATCAACCTCCTTGATGGAAAACGTGTCCTTGCAGCAGCAGCAGGACGAGGAGGAGGAGGAGGAGGAGAAGGAGGAGGAGGAG
>VZTN01031536.1:229553-242234 GCA_013400515.1 Erpornis zantholeuca | reverse complement strand
AATTCAAAGAAGTGATCTTTGGGCACAATAAAGGGAATTCAAAGAAGTGATCTTTGGGCGCAATAAAGGGAATTCAAAGGAGAAGTGATCTTTGGGCACAATAAAGGAAATTCAAAGGAGAAAGGATCTTTGGGCACAATAAACGAAATTCAAAGGAGAAGGGATCTTTGGGCACAATAAACTAAAGGAGGTGATGATATAGAAGTCCAGGCAGCTGAAACACTACAAGAAAATAAAGGAATAAAGGCACATCCTCCTTCCTTCTACTTATCTTTCAAGAGAATGAGATTTAACTTGTGTTATCCCCATTGCATCCAAGAGACTTTGCCGAGGGGGTTTCACCTGTTCTGCAGAGTTCTCTCTCCCCATTTCGAGTCAGAACATTTCCCAAATCCTTTTTTGCAGGAGGAACTTCCTTGGAGAGTGGGGCCCTGAGCATCATTGTGACAGAGAGTGATTCAGCCTCACCAACTGCTCTGACCCCAACCTCACCTTGCTCCTCCCTGAGCCTGTGTTTGCACATCTCTTTTCTCTCTGCGTGTTTGAATTCAATCGCTTTTTTTGTTGTTTTTGTATTTTTTTTTAAGGACTGGTGAGGGACTATTTATTGGATGGCGACAAATCTGTCGTCTGAGCAGCTTTCCTAATAAACCAGATTATTTTTGTTGATGCTGATAGCTACAGAAACCAGTATCTGCCATGGATCTGCATCGTCTGTTTTGATTCCACACTCCTCAGGAGAGCATCTGCTTGTTTCCCACATTGTGCTCAGGAACTTCCATACCCACACAGGGTAACTCTCCCCACTCCACTTCCTCCCATTGATTTCCACTTGGGTTGCTCAAAACCCTTTGGAATTTCCCTCTGATGGATCCAGGACTGGGATCATATTAAAGCAGATTAAGGGTAAGCAATAAGCAGCAATAAAACCACATCCATGCAGCTTTAATATCAGCAGCGTAGAAGCATCCCCGAGCCACAATTTCATCGATTTTAGTGGAATTATGTCATGCATTCATTTGAGCCAGAACCACGATGTATATTCCAGTGCTCCTGAAAACCCTCTTGGAATTTATTCTCCAGTGGAGGAGATTGCATTGGAATAAAGGGATGCCAGTTTTAACCATTGACCAGAATATATTGCAACAGAGCCCAGCAGAGGGATTGCAGAGGACCTCACAGCAGACTGACCTTTCGCTCTGTGGCAGGGAGATTGCTGGAAAGAAGGGAACAATTAAGGAGTTATATGCTGAGGGCACTCAGGGGCACTAAAACCCCTGCATTACAGCGAGCCTGGACTCTGGCTGTGCCCTTTATATTCAGCTCCTCTCGAGAAACAGATACGGTGTTTTTGCAGCCGGTGACAAGAGAGCCTTGACAAATTTCGGATCAGCTCACTTGGAGGGGAACAAAGGCTGCCCAAGTGAGTCCAGTTCACTCCTCAGTAGCCATGACAACACTTTCAAGAACTCACAGTTTAGGGAAGAAGGGAAATAAATCCTGACTGGTGACACCAAGTGATCCATTACTGCTTCTCCGTTATCTCCAAGTGCCTGGACAGTGCCCAAGTTGAGAAAGGGATGCTTGGTGACATCCTGGGGAGCAGGGACAATGTGCTTCATCCCAAATGATTTCAGAGCTCAGGGAAGGGCAGTCTGGGATGCTGCAGACCCTTCATGAGTGTCCTTGGAGAGCAGAGGAAGGAGGTGGGACCAGTCCCCTCCTGCTCCTCACTTGGGTGCTCCTGAAGACATTTTGGCTGCCAGGACTGCACGAGAGGAGCAAAACAGGAACCAAATGTTCATCCTGAGGTGCCTCAGTGTAAATCCAGGGGTGAGTCTGAGATGCTGCAGGAGACCTGAAGGGGACACCAGGATGTCCTTCATGCTCCACCCTGCTGGCCTCTTCTCCCTGGCTACAGCCAGGTCAGGAATATCATAGCACTGCAAATACTTGCTCAGTGGAAGTGGATCCTTGCAAGTAACATCTGCTCTTTGAGAGTCTATTTCCCTTCTTTCCATTCCCCCAGGAAGATTGCTACAATTTTATTAGGTTTATTTTTTTTCTTATTTTATTTTTTTTCTTCATCTTTTTTGGCTGTAATAGCTGCCTTCAAGCTGTATCTCTTCTTTGCTTCTCATCCAGACAGCTTCTGCCACTGCTAGTACCCATCTGGGCTGTGGGAAAACAGAACCTTCCCTGGTCACTAAAGGGTCAGTAGGAGCTTCAGAGTATTCACAGAAGAGGAAAAAAGGGATTAAGATTGATAGTTTGTTTCCTTTGCCCGTCCCAAGTGGGGTCAGCAGGGCAGGGGATGGGGTAATGTCCCCTGAGCTCTCCTGGAAATGTGTCTGACCCCAGCCAGAGGGTCAGGAACACTGAACCCATTATTCTCCCCTGTCCAGCTTCATTAAAGAAGAAAAAAAAAGAGTGACAAGTGTGAGGCTGATGGGGACCACAGTGATGCAATGGCCTGTTCCTTAGTGATGCCAGAATGATTTTTTGCTTTTTTTTTATACCCCTCTTACATACTCTTTTAGATAGTTTTATTTCTTCTTAGTGCTTTTAACCTACATACTTGTAACTTTCCAAGTCTGATAACTTACCTGAGACCCACTGCGCCATTAAACAAAAAACCCAAACAGTCTAAAAGCCCCAGACACCAAGGTCCTCTCCAAAACTATATTTTTGTAAACTAAGATAAGCCCATCAAAGAAAGAAAACGAGGAGTTCACTCAAGCCTCTCACTGAAAGGTCTTTAATAAATATAGTAATTTTGCAAAATTGTGTGTATTTCAGTGTAAAGAGTAATGCACACATTTTCAGAACATTCCACCTGGACAAAGTGCTGTACCCCAAAATCCTGAAATAACTACCAAAGTAAAAACCCCTTTTCCCCATAAACCATGTTTTAATTTTAATTTTAAGACCAAACAAAAGGCATCATTAGGAGTCGAGCTGAAGCATCCACATCTATTCCAGAGGCTCCTGAGAGCCCTCTCAGATGGTTCCAGGAGGCCTGGAGGCAGCTCTGTTCCACAGGGGGAAGAGATGCAGCCCTGGGAGATGAAAATATGGATTGAGCACATCCTGAGAGAGCTGGAGCTGTTTGCCCCCCTGGGTGTGTTGGGTACCTCCACCTCTGCACCCCCAAAGCCTGGAATAAGTCACAAACACAACATCAACCCCAAAAATTCTCCTCTCCTCTGCCCTGCCCCAGTGCAGCTCCAAAATCTCCTTTTCTTGCACTGAACACCACTGCGGTTTCCAAGGACATAAATTGTGTTTATTATTATATTGATCTAAAACGTGGAATTTTTGCTGATTTTAGACTCTTAGCAAACGAACCCTGCCTGTCCTGAGGAACCAAAGCTGGCTGTGCTTGGAGGGGACTCCCACCACATCGAGAAGCAAGGGGAGGAGTTCTGCCTTCAGCTGTGCAGCAATCTCTGATCTCACCAAGGAGTTTCATTCCAGGTGGGATCAGCTTTCCAAACTCACCCATGAACAAAAATGTGTTCCATCAGACCAACAAAAAACACTCCCACTTTGTTCAAATGAAAAAGCTTCGTTTCCATTTCAATCTTTTTAAAAATCATTTGGTTTTTGTCCCACAGGAAGAAAACCTGGTGAGGGTTTGCAGTTCTGTGGGGTTCAATGGAATGAAATGGAGCAATATGGAAAGAGTCTTTTAAAGGGAAGGAATCCTAGTAAAAGACAGGCACAGTTACAGGCTTTAGAAGAGTCAAACACCTCCAGAATCACTGTGTTTGCCAAGAAGTGGGGATAAATACAGATTAATTGCCATTAGGAGCCCCATGGGGAGCATGGCCATGTCCTACAGGGAGAGGAGGAGGTGGTTGAGGCACTCACCAGCATTCTCAGGGTGACCTTCAGGTCCCTGATCCATCCACCAGCATTTGGGAGGTCTCCTCACAAGTCAAACCTCCAGCAGCTCCTCCTGAGGCACTGGAACTGCAAATGCTTCAGGTTGAATCACTTTGTTGTGGGGAAAATTTCCACTCTGTGCATGCTGGAGGCACAGCCACGACCTCCAGGGAGCATCAGGGACCCCTCAGCAGGTGAGTAACAAACAGGTGACAGCATGGAGACCCCCCCTAAATGAAAGGTTTTTCAGCTTGAGGTATCTCCCACTCATCCAAACCTTGGCAAACGTGGAATAGTTGAGGTTGGGAGGGACCTTTAGAGGTCATTGAGTTCAACCCCCCTGCAGTGAGCAGGGACATCTTTGGCAGGCTCAGGTTGTTCAAAGCTCCACCTTTCGAATGTTTCCAGGGGTTCTGGTGTTCTTTAAGGTTGGAAAAGCCCTCTAAGATCATCCAGTCCAACCATTCCCCCAGCACTGCCAAGGCCACCACTGACCATGTCCCCAAGTGCCACATCCACAGGGCTTTTAAATCCCTCCAAAGATGGGGACTCACCACTGCCCTGGGCAGCTGGACAAGCCTTTCCATGAAGAAATTATCCCTCATATCCAACCTCAACCTCTCAGCAGCTGTGGCTTCCAACCTCAGTTGCCTCCAACACTTTTGAATATTGTTTTTTCCTAGAAAAATACCATTACAGAGAATCTGTAGGAACTCAGCTGCTTCAGAAACCAGACCCCTCCAGAACTCACATTCTGTGGATTGGAAACCAACTCTTTGAAAGAAAATACTCCTTGAAATCCCTCCCTGCTCCCGGGGCTTTGCAAACCTCCACTTACTCCTGGCATCCCTCTCCAGATTGTGTCACTCGCCAGCTCAGTTAAGAAGTTGATTTGAATATTGTTTTATCACACTGTGCCTTGCAGACAGCATTGAGTCAGCTTAAAACCAGCGCAGTGTGTACTGGCTCCCAGTTAATTATAGGCATAAAACATCATTTACTCCACTGAAAGGAAATACTTGGAATCCAGAGGGCTCTTTGCTGCAGACGCCGGTTCCTGGAGGGGTTTTTTTCCCCCCTCCATTATCTCAGGGAGAGTTTTGTGGCTGTGGGATTACAAATCTTTGAGGGCCGTGTCCAGACATCCCCCAGTGCAGGGGTGAGGGTGTTTTGCTGATGATTTTTTTTCCACAGACTTTTAATCCAACCCTTGGGAGAGAAAGGAGGAAATTGCACCCTTGGTAAATAGTTGTCTGTCTCTGGCTTGGGGTTTCTCAGCTGGCTGTCCTTCTTTCAGCAGCGTCTGGCTTGGTCCCTGAAGAATTCCTCCACTGGGTTGGTGTTTCCTCCTCTTTCAGGCAGCAGGCAGCAGAAAGTCATGGTGTTAATGCCCTAACTGAGGATTTGTTTTCCCAAAAGCCACGTATTTGCACTGTGCCCCCCTCTCAAACCATTCCCAGGAGCTGCATCCTGGTCCTTGTTTCCTGAACATTGCAAGGAAAGTTACTTCCATTGATGCCTTAGGTTTTAACTTGTATATTTTTCCAATCCTGCCCTGCCCAGTGTCACTCTGCAGCTCCCTGGAGCTCGTTCAGTGCTGTTCTCTCATGCTCACACACACACAACAAAGCCTCTCCAGCTCTCCAAGGACACCCAGACCCTCCTAGGCCCAACAACTGCAAACCACAATCTTGGGGACAGGGGGGCAAGCTTGGGCAAATTCCATCCTTGCCTGGCTTCTACTTGGGGAATTGATGCTGAGATCCAAGTGGCAAGAACTCGGGAGCTGTCCTTGTCCATGTTGGGATGCACTGAGGCAGGAGCCTCTGGAGCCCAGAGTGTACCTCTGAAGGCCTTTCCAATCAATCCCTCCTTGATTCCTTTATTCCTGTCTGCTCTCTGTTTCTAGGCAGCCATTTAAGGCATCACCATCACAGGGACTGGGTTGCCTCTTAAACCTATGTAATAAATCCATCTCATTAAATCAATAAATCCATCTCATTAAGTCAATAAATCCATCTCATTAAATCACCTGAGAGCTGCAAGGAGGCAAGGGCTGACCAGGGCCCTCCTGGCTGTGGTTGTAGCTCATGGACACAGCCCAAGTGCAGACTCAGAGTTATTCCGAGAGCATCCACACGTGTGGGAGTTCCTGGAGAAAACACTGAGAGGGATTTTTGTGGCCACAGAGCAGCCCTGAGGCTCTCTCAGAAGGATCAGGGTTTGCCCAGGAGGTTCAGGGTCGCAGGGCTCAGCGTTTCCTCATCAGGAGGTTGCCTTGGCTGAGTGCCCAAGGGGAGGCAGCTGGGGAAGGAGCGTGGCTGGGGACACACGGTGGAGCCACAGCAACAGCATCCCACCCTCTCCCTCAAGCTGTCAGGAGAGCTCCAAACCGGTGGGAGAAGAGCAGGCACAAGCTGGAATATCTCAGGAAGCTCCGCTGGGAGCAGATATCGCTGGTGAGCACCACGAGGGCTCATCTAGGCAGGGCACACTTTGTTCCCAGCAGCGTTTGAGGTTTCTTGGGAAGGGCAGAGCGAGGGGGAAACGCTTTCCTCGTGGAAGGGCATGTAACCAAATTCTCTGCCGCCACCTCCTGCTCCTCGCTGCTGAATGAGAAAACAGCTTGTCCACCTGGGTTTTTTTTAGCAGATCTGGTGTGGAACTGAAGCGTTCTCAGGTTTCTTCCCACCAGAGCATCCTCAGGGAGGGAGGCAAGGGAAGGATGTGCTGGAATTTGGCTGCCCAGATGCTCTCCTCGAGAGAGGCATGGCGTTGTGAGGGTGAACTCAATCCTGTCTAAACATTTCCCTGGATTCCCTCCCTGGTTTTGCTCCAGTGCTGATGCAGAGGGAGAACCAAGATGATCAGAGGGATGGAGCAGCTCTGCTGTGAGGAAAAGCTGAGGGAATTGGGATTGTTCAGCCTGGAGAAGAGAAGGCTTTGGGGTGACCTAATTGTGCTCTTCTAGTCCCTGAAGGGAGCTACAAGAATGCTGGAGGGAGGCTTTCCAAGGGATGGAGTGACAGGAGGACAGAGGAGGAGAAGGACAAGGAGGAACAGCTTCAAACTGAAAGAGAGTAGGGTTAGATGAAATATTAGGGAAAAAATCTTTACTGTGAGGGTGATGAAACACTGGAAGATGTTATCCAGAGAAGCTGTGGCTGCCCCTGGATCCCTGGAAGTGTCCAAGGCCAGGTTGGATGGGGCTTGGAGCAACCTGGGATAGTGGAAGACATGGAATTAGATAATCTTTAAGGTTCCTTCCAAGCCAGACCATTCCATTATTCTGTGATTCTATGAATAGAACTCCCCAAATCTGATAAAGGTCAAACTTCCTGGGGAAACTGAGGCACTGAGTGCACTTGGGACATGAACCCAAATCCCAGCAAACCCTTAAGATGTCCCAAAAAGAAACCAGAACTTGTAGCACTGCTGGCCACAAACCCTCTTTAGGATTTATTTAAGTGATGCCCAGCCAGAAATGGGGTTCTCTTCCTCCTCGCCAGCACATCCTGAATCCCAAAGCAGAGGAATTATCCTGTTCCAGCACTGCTGGAATGTTTTCTGGGTGTCTCCAACCCGCCTCACCGAGGAACACGAGCAGCAGGACCAGCAGGGAAATAAAAGCTCTCAGAAGAACCCATCACATTCTCTATTTTCTCATGATTCCACTTCTCTTTTTTAATGTGCTCTGAGGAAGCATTGCTCCAGATTTGGGAAGAAAGGACCCCAGAGGGAAAGAGAAATCACCCACAAGCCTTGTGAACCAGGGAAAAAAACAAAGGCAGAAATAAATAAATGGGGAAAAAAAATCAAAGCCACCCTTAAAATGTTTTGTTTCCCTTGTTTTGCTGCAGAGGAGTTTGAAGTTCTCCATTTCCTGGGTGTGCTAGAGGAGCAGCAGAGTTGAGACTCAGGCTTTTAATGAAGTTTATGTAAATTTGGTGATGTTTATACTTAGCAGAACAGATTTAGGAGTACTAATAAAGCAGCAGATGAGGCGTAGAAAAGAGCTGGTGAAGTTTTCCACCACTGTTATTTTTTACCTTCCTCCCACCATTCCCAACAAAAAGAGTCTGTTTCTGTTGCCAGCTTCTCTTCACAACAAGAGCTCCTGAAGGGCTGTTTATCCCTCGGTGCTGCTGAAGCATCTCCCAAGTCTCGGTGGTGTCCCATGGCCTTCCCTCGGGGAGCCACGGGATCAATCCAGTCCACGCTCGCTCTCCCTTCAAGCAAATCAATCCTTCCCAACTCCAGCAAAGGCTGATCTTTGCTGGCTGCCAGGATTTCCATCAGGGATGGCCAGGAGGGATGAAGAAGCCTTTTCCTTCGGTTTATTCTGGGTTTGGAGTCAGGGATGTTGAGGATGAGCTTCATCCCTGAGGAGGAGGAGGAGGCAGAACTGGCCCTGCCCAGCGATGGGTGGTGGCTCCTTGTGGCTTGTGGCTCCAAGGAGAGGAGCAGGGGCTGCCAGCAGAGACAAGTGACCCAGAAAACCCTCAGAAGAAGGTGCTTGGCAGCCCCACCCCTCCTGCCAAACCACCACAACCTCTTTCAAACATTTTCTGCTCACCCCGGGAGTTTTTCTGTGAAGAAATGAGGCAGATTTGGGGCTTGGCAGCATTCTTCCACTCGGGATACTCCCTACTAATTCCCCCCTTGGCAGACCCTGCCTGGATGGGGTTTCCAAGGAGGGCAGGGAGGTCTCAGGGTCCCTTTTGAGCAAATCTCTCCTTATCTGAGCAGGGCAGGGCTCTCTCAAGAGCACACTTGAGGAGTTCCAGTTGAATAAAACCCCCAGGAGCTCAATGGGATGGACCCTCTGGACAGAGTCCTGAGCCCTGTGCTCTGGGATGGCCCTGCTGGAGCAGGGAGGGGGGACAGGGTAACCCCACTGTGGTCCCTTCCAGCCTGACCCACCCTGGGATTCTGAGATTTACATCCAGAATCCATTTTGCATCCAGTTATCCATCCCTCTTGGTGCCCTCCCTGGCATCCCACAAAACTGCTCCATCTGGTGAAGGAGAGCAATCTTCGATACCAGAGATATTTTGGTTCATCAGAGGCCCACATGAAATGGAAGCTTGTGCTAATTATTAAAAGCTCCCAGGCACTGCTGCAGAAATAACAAGAAATTTTCCTATTTATGGCACCTTCATGCTTTGCTTTTCATTAAGAAAAGGGATGAGGTGTAAATTTAGGACTGGCGTGGTCAAGGCTTAGGTTTGAGGTGAGGTTTCACCACACCTATTCCTACAACAGAAGGAGAGTCCTGGAAAGCATGAAAACCTCCCATTTATTAGCAAGCAATCAGGATATTTAATTTATTTTTATCATCTGTTTTTTTCAGCCTCCGCTGGTGCTTTGATGCCCACCAGGGAGTAACCTTTCAGAGGTTTTGTGGCAGTAAATCAACACCACCCAGCTGAGCATCACATCCAGGTTTTCATGGAATGGCAGAATTCCAGGTTGGAAGGGACCTCAAGGATCATCTGGTCCAAGCTTTCTTGGCAAAAGCAGTGTCCTGTGGTCCAGCACCATGTCCAGCTGAGTCTTAGAAGTGGGAAAATCCCCCACTTCCCTGGGAAGGTTTTGTGGCTGATGGTTCTTGTTGGAGTCCAGGGAAGCCTGAAAGCTTCTCCTGCTCCTCTGGTGGTTTCTTTATATCCCCAGAGCTCCTCAAAAGTGGCCTAGCCAGCGACCTAGGCTTTTGGAGAAGCTCCCTCCACTTTTGGGAGAGCCTGAATGCACCAGAGAGGTGAAGAGATTTTTGTTTAGTGAACCACAGAGAGTTTAGTTGTAGTTTTTAGGATCTTGCTCTATGTATTACAGAGGGACAAGATGGAGATTTTTGGGTGTGGTTTTTCCTTTCTTCTTCTCCTCTCTCCTCATTCTCTTCCTCCCTTCTCTGACACCAGTTCCTGTGGTGTGGTGGTTGGTGGAAAAAAGTTAGTATAGAAAAGACATATCAATAAGATGAGGGTTTACTGGTGTTGGAAAGAAAATAAGATATGTATTGTTTCTTGAATGGTTGTTAGTAAGAGATAAAAGTAGCTGCTGATCTGCAGCCATTGCCTTTCTGCCCTGGTGTCCTTGGAGGATGCTGCCTCTGCCTCTGAGGTTTTGATAAGAACAATAAACAACTCTGAAACAGCAGAAGAAGAACTCTTGCTCCATTTTTTCCAACATGACAAACCAAAGGAAGAAAAGCCCCAGGGCAGAGGACAGGGGTTGGAGCCCCCAGCTCCAACCCCAGCAGGGGCCCAGGCCTTCGACAGGTTCTCATTTTGGAAATCTTCCCTCTTATATCAAATCAGAACCTCCCCAGGAGTGATTTTTCCATTATTTGCCATCTTTACCATGTGACTCCTCACAAAAGGAAAGTTTCCATCTCCTGTGCCACCCTTTAAGCACTGGAACATGGGGATGAGGTTCCCCAAACCCATTTCTCTCAGCTTTTCCTCACATGGTACCTTCCCAGTCCTTTGGTTGTCCTTCTCCAGCCTTCCCACCTCTCTTTGGAATAGCAGGAACCAAACCTGGACACGCCTGGAATGCTCCAAGTGCTGGGTAGGGTGAAACAACAAATTATCATTTCTGCTGGATCTTTTCTGGTGCAAGGAGCAAGGAATTGTGATCCACCAAGATCCTTTAGTCAGGCAGGGCTGCTGATCAGGGAGTTTTGTTCCCAGCAGGGTTTTGGGTCCTGCTGTAGCTGTTGGGGACATCTGACACCATCCCCTGCAAAGGAGGGCCCCAAAGTCCTCATTCAGAGCTGCAGAAGTTTCCCAATTGTGGTTTTGACCTGGTCACCTCCTGTCTGCCTCTGTTCTCCCCCAGCTCATCCTGGAGGAACTAACAATCCACATTGTTGGACATCCAGAAACCTCCACGGGCATCTTCAGGGCATCCTCCTTGCCATGGGCAGGATTTTCAGGCATCCCAGAGTTTCCCTGGTGTTGGAGTCCAGGAAAGCTGGAAAGTTTTTCCTGTGGCTTTGAGGGGTCCTAGACCCCCCTGAGCACCCAAGGGGAGCACAGCCTTCGATCTGAGCCCCCAGGAAAAGCTCCCAGCACTCTTGGATGAATTGAAAGCATCGAGAGTGTGAGACAGATTCTAGTTTAGTTTATCACAGGGTGAAAATTTGTAGTTTTGGGTTTTGTAGTATGGAGGTGAGTGGTGGCAAAGATGGAGGATTTTGCGTGGTGTCCCAACCTCTTCTTTCTTCTTCTTCTCCTCCATTTCCTGCTGTGCTGGTGGCACTGAGGGATTGCTAGGATAGATTTGAATCAGATAGAATTGATAGTTATTGGCACAGAATTCTAAATATCATATGTTTGAACTGTTAATTGGGTAAAAAGTCTTTAAAACAGTCTGCACTCAAGGTCTTGTGACCTTTTTGCAGCGTGATTCTGGCAGTGCTAAGCTCAGGCGTGAGCAGCACACAGAAATTGAGATAAGAACGTAAAAAATGACACAAGAAACTGAAGCTGCACTTGTGATTCCTTCTTTTCCTGGCATGGGACCTTGAAAAAGAAGAAAAAAACAGGGGCAAGGGGCCACAGGCTCTCACACCCTGGGGAAAAAGGGGCAGCACAAAGGACTGGGGTGGAGAGATCCTTGAAATGGGAGTGATTCTCATGTAACCAAAGATATATTTGGAAAAGATGAGCTTTTCCAGACTAAAAAGTGCCTGAGTTCTGTGTGGTGACACAGGGATGGGAAAGCAGAAGCCACTGAGGAGTGATGGATTTTCACTGAATGCTGAGCCTCGCTTGAATTTTCAGCTGCAGCTTTTTTTCCTCTGCAACCTGTTATGAATCTGAGTGTCCCTGACTTAAGGTGCTGAAGGAGGAGGAGGAGGAGGATGCTTTCAGAGAAAAAGTGTTCAGTCCAGGAACCAGCTGTGATTGCTAAATCAGGAGATTTAGATGCATGGAGGGGGGAAAAATAGGAAAATGACTGAAAAGTTAAAAATACAGCCTGAAACGTGGAGCCTGCCTGGGAGCTGCATTTCACCCTAAACCAGGGGAAAAAGGGAACTGCAAGCACAGAGCAGACCCACAGGGTTAAAACCTGCAGGAAAGATGGGACAGGAGGAGATAAATCAGTCCAGAGCCCTCCCCTCAGTTATCACACTAAAGATTTTGCAGAATTACGAGCCTGACTAAGTCAGCTCTGGGACAGAAGGCACAGAAGTTTCTTCCTGGGAAGGAGACATTTTCCTGCTCTTCTGTTGGTCATCAACCTCAGCACAAGTTGATTATCCTACTAATTGCTCACCAGGTACCAGTGTGATGCTGAGCTACCTCAATTCATGAAGGCTTCTCCTAAAGAAATCCCACCTGGAGCCTTCTTCCAACCAGTTATGGTGATCCAGGAGGCAACTGGGGGAACTGGGGTGAGCAGGGGATGTGCAGATCACAGCACCCAGCTCCTGACACGTGGGTGAGCCTCCTGAATCCGAGTTTCCATTTTAAAGGGAGGAGAGGAACTTCCAGGCAGGAGGATTTATACTCGAGGACTGAACAGTTAAATTTATTCATGGCTAAACCGAGGAGCCCAGAGTCATTAAAGCATGAAATTGTGCCAGTCAATTAAAGTGTCAATCATAGCCAGCCTCATTTAGGAGAGCTGCTTTAATCCCAAGAAAAGGAACATATTTTTTTTGGCCTGGTGAGAGAGAGTGCAGTGACTTGAAGTTGGTTTTAGTGAAATAGCAGTTCCTCAGTTCCCGTGCAGAGATTTGCCAGTGGTTGTGGAGGTTTTTTTTTTTATATATATATATAT
>VZTN01031536.1:209035-228376 GCA_013400515.1 Erpornis zantholeuca | reverse complement strand
AAAATAATTTAGGTGTCAACTCCTTATTGGACAAATTATCCTTGAAAAATCTTTGCAGAGCTGGAGAAATGCCATTATCATCATTGTATAGCCTTGTTCCACCTTGTTAGCAGAGCTCACAGCTCCTAAGAGTGTAACACAGATAAGAACTAATAAACAACTGAGTCCAAACCAGAAAAATCTGCATCTCCTGTGTTCAACCCCAGCTCACGGGAAGTGAGGGAGAGGGGCTGGAAAAGCAGCCCTGGCAGTTTCTGGAGGTGTTTTGGGAGTGGGAGCAGCTTTGGGTTCTGTTCCCAGCAGTGGAATTGTGCTGTGAGAGGCAGGGGAAACAGGCAGGGGAGGAGGTGGTGGCTGAGCTGCCTTGGTCCTCACATTCCCCTTCCTGCAGGGAAGCCAAGGGAAAGCTTTGGGTGATTTTTGGGTGAGGCTCAGGCTGCAGTGAGGCACACAAGCTTTGCTCCAGCACAGCTTCCCCTGGTGAAAGCCCTTCTGGTGGGGTGGGGGCCTCTCTCTGAACCAAAACCCTCCTGAGAAAAGCCTAAGGTGTGTGGTTCACATCAAATTCACCTCTCCTGAATTCCTCAGAGGCTGCAGTTGTGCTTTGTGCAGGAAGGAAAGGGGATTTTTTTTTTTTTANACCAAAATGTGTTCAGGAGAGGCCCTTGGTGTCTGGGGCTCCCAGGATGTTTGCTCTCCTGGTTTAACAGTGCCGTGGGGCTGAGCTGAGTTCTCAGCCTTGGGGAGTTACAAGTGTGTGGCTAAAAGCACTGAGAATACATCAAACTGTGTAAAAGAGTGTGTAAGAGGAGTATAAAAGAAAAAGCAAAAAAAAATCATTCTGGCAGCACTGTGGGCCTTGGAAAGCTTTCCTTTTGGGAACTCTGCTGTCCTGGGAGTGTGCAGAGCCTGCCTGGTGAGGCAGAACCAACAGCAGTAGCATCTAGGACTAGACACACAGTGAATTTAGGTAGCTTGGCTTGAAATTCAAATTCCTGGGGCCAAGGAGGTCGAGGAAGTTGCTTTGACATCTGTTGGAGGAGCAGGGCCTGTGGGCTCTCCCTTTCTGGTTTGTTCCAGTGCCATGGACACCAGTTGCTCACATTAATGTGTCTCACAGAATGGTTTGGGTTTAAAGTGACCTCAAAAATCATCCAGTCCCACCCCCTGCCATGGGCAGGGACACCTCCCACTATCCCAGGTTGCTCCAAGCCTTGTCCAACCTGGCTTTGGACGCTTCCAGGGATCCAGGGGCAGCCACAGCTTCTCTGGGCACCCTGTGCCAGGGCCTGCCCACCCTCCCAGGGAACAATTCCTTCCCTATATCCCATCTAACCCCATCCTTCTGGCAGTTTAAATCCATTTCTCTCTATTCCATCACTACATATCCTTGTAAAAACTCCCTCTGGCCTCTTGGGAAGAGCACTTGTGTCTGTGCTGTCCTGGTCACCTGTGTCCAGCCAATGGCTCCAAACTGGAACAGGTGAAGGGCAGAGGAACAAAGAGTTTTTCTTGTAAGAGGAAACAAAAAATTTTTTGCCTCATCCCACCTTAGAGTGAAATCCAAGACGTTGTAGGATTGCTCTCTATAAATCTCCTGAGCAAAGAGTGAAGAAAATAAGTGCTGGAAACAAAGAGCCACCTCACGGAAATCTGGAAGCTACCCAGACCTTCACCTCGTGGTGAAGGCACCCAGACCAGGATGGAGAGGGGGCTGAAAAGCTCCTGAAATGGGAAAAAAACAGAGGGAAGCTTGTTCTTGGAATGACCAGAAAGGCCTTGTGTAATGAGGTGTCCGTGGGGTGCCCAGGAGGTCCCTCCAGGGCACGAGAGCCTGAGCACAGCAGCGAGGGAAGAGCAGCGAGGTGTGACAGTGATTGGAGCGTTAGAAATACCTGAGACACTCACATCTCGCTGCAATTTGTGGCATTAAAACCAAACCTGTTTAATTACCAGGCTGCAGACTATTTTTTCCCCTTCCCACCTGCCGGGAGATATTGTGAGGTGGGGAAAAAAATAGCACAAGTGCAAAGAAAAGCCTTAATAAAAGCTTGGGAGGGATGTTAAGTGGGTCTCATCTCCGTGGGTATCAAGGTAACTTTTCTCAGTGCTCAGGAGAGGTTTTCCAAGGCTGGCTGTTTGATTTATTGTCCAGATCCTAAACTGGAACATTTCTGCCTTGGTTCTGGAAGGAAAGAACAAAAGTGCCAAGTGTGAGGTGTCCACGTTGTGTTTCATTTCGCTGATGGATGTTTTGACAGCCGAGAGATTTCTCGCTGTGCTCTCTTCTTCTTTGTTTCTTTTCTTTTTTTCCCCCCATCACTTATTTTTATAGGACATTGAGGGGGGATGGGGGGAGAACTGAACTTCCCATCAGCTGGTGGCATTGTGTCAGTCAGGGAGATGTTTTCTGGTTAAATCCCAAATAACTTCTTCTCAGCTTTCCAAAGCTGTGATATTTTTGAAGTGTCGCTGATTTAGTCCTTGTGGCGTGCAAGATGTTGGGAGCGTGTGTCTTTATTTTAGTCCCTGAATTAAAACAAAGATTGCCCCTGATGACCTCGTTTGAGGCTCCTTGGACTCTCCTGGGTCAGCCTCGACCCTGATTTGTCACATTGGTGAGGCTGAGTAAGCTAAATTTGCCAGTAATGAGCCTGAAGAGCTGAGGAGATGTTTCTTTTGGGTCAGTGGAAGGGAAGGCTGAGGTCCCCCAGCCCCTCTGGGGACTTTTCCACGTCCAGCTGAGCATTTGTGCATTTGTCACACTCAGATTAAAACCATGAGGCTGCTCTGAAGGGCCACTTCAGCCCAAGATGTGCAGGTGGGCAGAGGAGTGGAAAACCAAGTGCTGGTCCAAGGGCATCTCCTGACACATGGCCAGGAGGCCCAGCTGGGGCAGGATGGACACTGGGATCTCCTGCAGCAGCTTCATCCCAGCTCTGACCCTTGGAGGGCTTCCAGCAAACACTGAAATACTTAAAATTTTCCCCTCAAATTGAAGACTCATCTTATCATAGAAGCACAGAACAGTTTGGGTTGGAAAGGACCTTAAAGATCATCCAGTGCCACCCTCCTGCCACAGGCAGGGACACCTTCCACTAGCCCAGGGTGTTCCAAACCCTGTCCAGCCTGGCCTTGGACACTGCCAGGGATCCAGGGGCAGCCACAGCTTCTCTGGGCACCCTGTGCCAGGGCCTCACCACCCTCCCAGGGAACAATTTCTTCCCAATATCCCATCCATCCCTGCCCTCTGGCAGTGGGAAGCCATTCCCTGTGTCCTGTCCCTCCATCCCTTGTCCCAAGTCCCTCTCCAGCTCTCCCTTCAGGCCCTGGAAGGAGCTCTGAGCTCTCCCTGGAGCCTTCTCTTCTCCAGGCTGAACTCTCAACCTGTCTCTCAGAGCATCCTGTTGATCATTATTTCTGTGTCAGAAACTGAAAGATTTCTAACACATTTTGGGGTCTGATTTTAATGGCATCACTCACACAGACCACAGCAGTCCTTATAAATGTGGGATTTCTGGGTCAAAGCCCTCGGCAATTCTGCCAAATGTTTGGATTCAGCTTTCCAAGACACAGCTCCAGCTGTGGCAGAGTTTTACACAGGAGAGGATTCAGATCGAATTCAGGCACCTCCAGCTTTGCCATCTCCTCTAAGAAAATCCCTCAAGGGTCTCTTTGTAGTGCCTGGAAAGAAGCAGCCTGGTTTGGGTGGAATTAAAATCTCATCCCTATCAGACATCTTCGTTTGGTCCAGGAAATAACTTCCCAGCTTTATTTCTCCCCATCAACTGCAACAGGAGGATTGTGACATTGCCCTAAGCATCAGCAGGAATCTAAACTTAAATATTTCCACCTATTCCTGTGGTCCATGGAGGCTTGGGAATTCTGATGAAGTGTTTTGGTGACTCTGGATAGGAGATAAGGGAGTGGAGACAAGCTGTGTGTCCAAATACTGCAAGGATTTGGGAATGCATGGCTGGCAGGGGCTGTGAGAGGCAAAAGCAGCTCATTTCCTGGCCACTCAGGTTTGTATCCTTTTGAAGGCTTCCCTGAAAGGAAAATCCAAGGAAACATCTGGCCTTTAATGTCTAGACACCATCCCTTACAGGGTTTAGATCCTAAAGCTCTCCCTGGGCAATGAGGAGACTGCTCTGCCATGCTGTGATGTGAGCCAGGAGAAGAAAGGGAGCGTGGCTGCTCCACAGGACTTCAGCTCAGGCCTTTTAGCTCCTTTTCCCTCTCCAAATCCCTGGTGCTGTGCTGGCAGAGCCCATTGGGATGGCCTGAGCCCCACTCCTGAGTTCCTCAATCCCTGGATTGAGTGGAAGAGCTGTGGGTCAAAGGTTGGGCTGATCTCTGTGTGAGTTGTGGCAGGAGAGGAGCAAATTTGGCTTCAGTGCCAATTCCTGCATGGGCAAGGTGCCAGTAAAATATTTCCCCAGGCTTGACATGCCTGAAATATTCCCTATTTTGGGAATTTTTACTCCCAAATACACAAATTCTCCCTCTTTTGGGTGGCAACTGCGTAAGGCAGTGGTGGTGCCCAAGACTTGCTCACCTCTAGGTCTGGGCTTTTCACTCATTGTGAAATATTATTGGAGTTTCTTCTCCAATTTCAGCTCTTTTTGAGGATTTAGGAGACTGGATAATGGAATTCAGACCTAAAAACGAGATGGTGTTGATGATTGTTGAACTGCTTTATTCTTTCCTAGGCTCCAGCGTTACCAGCAGCTCATTTTTGTTGATATATTTTCCTTAAAGCTTTTTAAAAAAAATATATCAGTGATTTTGATAAGAAGGATGTGCTGTATTAAAAAAAAAGCAGAGGTGGAAAGGCTCTACATCATCCTAATTTAAAAAAAAATCTGGAATTGCTGGATTTTTCTTCCCCTGATCTTTGGTTCTGGCAGCTTTTTCTCACAGGGATATTTTTCCTTTCTCTGTTACATCTCTATTACTCCTGCTATCATTTTTCTAACCACAGATGCAACCCCAGATCCTCTCTCAGAGATGTATTTTGGGGTGTTTGCCTCTTAGGAAACAACCTTACATCAGTGAACTAATGGGGAATAACTGTTGAAGGATCTCGGGGCTAAAATCTGGTGATGCCAGGGATTTTTTTACTTAGGACCAATTTTCCGAACTGTATTGGGTGCTCAGGAGAAAAATGCTTTTTGAAAAATTATTCTTATTTTAATATTTTTTTTAATTGTTTCCCAAGCCCCATGCTAATTGCTCTTCATTTAAATTACATATTTTATTTCTCCTGCCACCGTGCAGATCCTACAGCCCTGGCCTTGTGCTGACGAGGTCTTGAAGTCTCAAAAGGTCTTTCCACCCTTCTCCCACCACTTTTCCACCACACTGGGAGGACATTGTGTCCTGACCTGGCTCTGGGAGCCAAGAAAGCCTCAGATCTTCTCCCAAGAGCTGTTGGAGGTGTTCCCCCATGGGCTATTGTGCCATGGGGAGGCCATGCCTGGGTCAGGGGGCAGGCCTGGGTGGTCCCCAGGGGTGCTGAGCCTTCAGGCTGCCTCCCACGAAAAAGATTTCTGGGGAACATCCTTCTCTTTCCATGCAGGATCCGTTCTTGCTCAGGGCTGTTGGCATTTTGATGTCTCTTGAAGATACAACAGAGAAGTGGCTCTTGAGAAGTGACAGCACGGAGCTCTGATTAATGTCTCCAAGGAGAGTCAACCAGAACAGTTTCCTTCGAGCTGCATCCATTTCCATATGTGGCCCAGGCTTCTCTTGACAATGCTGTAGAAATGTGGTGCTTGGAAAAAGCACGGCTTGTTGTCAGGAATATTTCCCCCTTCAAGGAGAGAGGAAAAAACCCTCCCAGAGTTCTCTGTGAGAGATCCAGGAATGTTAATTTGCAAATTAACAGGTCCAGTGCCCTCCCACGCCATCCCTGCCTCCTGAGGGTTTAGGTTGTCATTGAGAGACCTGCACACAGTCCTGGGGTGGGGAGGAGCATGGAGATGTGAAGTGAAAGATTGGTGAAAACCACAGGTGATCCACGTGCAGCTTTCCTAGGACCACACCCATGAGCTCTTATTGCTTCTCATTTACCAGAGAGCCACAGAGCAGCCTGAGCTGGAAGGGAACCCCAGGATCACTGATCCAGCTCCTGGCCCTGCACAGACACCCCAACAACCTCACCCTGTGCATCCCTGAGTTGTCCAAACCCTCCTGGAGCTCTGGCAGCCTTGGGGCTGTTCCCATCCCCTGGGGAGCCTGGGCAGTGCCCAGCACCCTCTGGGAGAAGAGCCTTTCCCTGATATCCAATATAAATCCCTCCTGGCACAGCTCCAGCTGTTCCCTTGGGTTCTATCCCTGTCACATGGAGCAGAGATCAGAGCTGCCCCTTGGGAGGGAGCTGCAGACCCCAATGAGTCTCCCCTCAGTCTCCTCCAGGCTAAACCAACCAAGTGACCTCAGCCACTCCTTGTGTCCCCTCCCCTTTAAACCTGATCCCTTAGGTTTTAACTTTTATAGTTCCCAGCCCTGCCCTGCCCAGTGTCACTCTGCAGTTCCCTGGAGCTCGTTCAGTGCTGTTCTCTCATGCTCACACACACACAACAAAGCCTCTCCAGCTCTCCAAGGACACCCAGACCCTCCTAGGCCCAACAACTGCAAACCACAATCTTGGGGACAGGGGGGCAAGCTTGGGCAAATTCCATCCTTGCCTGGCTTCTGCTTGGGCAATTGATGCTGAGATCCAAGTGGGAAGAACTCGGGAGCTGTCCTTGTCCATGTTGGGATGCACTGAGGCAGGAGCCTCTGGAGCCCAGAGTGTACCTCTGAAGGCCTTTCCAATCAATCCCTCCTTGATTCCTTTATTCCTGTCTGCTCTCTGTTTCTCTTCCCCATCTTCACAGCCCTCCTTTGGACACTCTCTGATAGCTTTGTATTCTCCTTTTTTTCGTGGCACCAATTCCCGAGCAGTGGCTGCAGTTTGTCTCCACATGTCCACCCCGGCACTCAGCAGAGGCTGCTGCCCAAAGCTTTGTCCTGGGAGTGGAACAGCAGAGGCATCCCACACCCTGGAAGTGCACAAAGGCTTTGGGATTGTCTGCAGAGAGCAGACAAACCCCAGGCTCCGAGCAGAGCCCTCCCGAGCCGCGCTCACCATTTACGAGCTCACGGCTGCGTTGTCACACGCTGTCACCAAGTGTCTGGCACTCGGCCACTCTCTGCCTCCCTCATCTCCTAATTGCCGTGTTAACAGACTGCTGATGGCGTTCAAAGGGTCAGAAATGTGAAGCTGAGAGTGGAAAAGAAGCTGGGAAAGTGGCTCCGAATTAGGCAGCTCTCCTCATCACGCAGAGTTAATTTTTATTGTCTTGAGGAAGTGCTGGGAGTCTCCAGCCCCCCCCAGCACAGCACACGCTGCAGCCTGTAAAGATTTTCCTTTTTTTGCTGGAGCAGCTCTTGGCCAAGTTGAGCAGCAGCAGAGTCCTGGTGTCGCTGTCCAAGGTGCGTGCGCTCGGCGGGAGGAGCAGGAAAACGCCCGGAGCGTTTTGGCTGCCCCGATCCGAGCCTGGAATCAGTCTGGGATGTGGCTGCCTTGGGAGGGGCAGGCTCAGGGTTAGGATTCTGGGATGTGGCTGCCTTGGGAGGGGCAGGCTCAGGGTTAGGATTCAGAGCTGTGATGCTAGAACGCAGCAGGGTTAGCACAGAAACCCTGGGAGCTCCTCTGGGTGTGGTGGTGTGAACATCTCCTGGCTCTGGCAGGGATCACCCCCGGGATGGGTTTTCCTGCCCACCCCGGTGATGTTTGTGTCCAGCAGTCAGAGGGTGTGGAGCTCACCTGTGTTTGTGTCACCCTCCCTCAGGTTGGATGTCAGGCCCAGGTGGGAGTTTAGGCTGCAGAGAGAGCTCCTGTCCCACCTTGCTGGGACACCAAGCCACGATGCAGCTCCACCGTAGAGAATCCCAGGCTGGTTTGGGTGGGAAGGGACCTTAAACCTCCCCCAGTTCCACACTTGCTTGCGAGGGAGGCTCAGCTCTCCACAGGTTGAGGCATTTGTGTAATATCATCTTTCAACTCCTGCTTCCTTCTGAAATTGTGTGTTCTACTTGGGAGATTTTGTCATTAAAAGAAAAAAGTGCAATTGCTAGAGCAGAGCAGTCTGCTTCCTTCCCTGGGTGCTGAGAAGTGCTGGAAAAATTCCTTGGAAATGCTCAAGGCCAGGTTGGACTGTGCTTGGAACAACCTGGGGTAGTGGAAGCTGTCCCTGCCCACGGCAGGGGGTGGAAATGGGCAATGTACAAGGTCCTTCCAACCTAAATCATTCTGTGATTTATGAAATATCCACTTTTTGCCTTAATATGATGATTTTAAAGCGGTGACCTGCCCCTTCATCTGGTGGTGTTGGGGTTTTGCTTTACCTCCATCTCAGAGTAACACACAAGATAGAGAAAAGGAATAGTCAGGCTACTGAAGATCTTGCAGAGTGAACATGAAACATTTCCACATTAAAATGGCAATTAAAAAAAGCCCAAACCAACCCATTTCTTACCTAAAGACACAGGTGGAAAGTGTCTTGTGGCTGCCTTTTAGTTTTATTGACATGAGACTCAAAATAGCAGGAGCTTTTCCACATGGCAGGTAGGAGATCTGTAAATCATCTTGACAAAAAAAAAAAAAAAAAAAAAAAAAAAAAAAAAAAAAAAAAAAAAAAAAAAAAAAAAAAAAAGATGATAAATCGAGTGGGAAATTAGACAAATCATCCAAATCCTAAAATACTGAAGTTGGAAGGGCAGTCTGGAGACTTCTGGATCTGTGTCATGCTCGGAACAAAGTCAAGTTCAGAAGCAGGTCAGGGTCCTGAAGCTGAGGTTTGGAGTTGGCCAAAGAAAGAGATTCCCCCACTCCCCCAAAATCCCCCTCAGCTGCCACCCTCAGCCTGGGCACCAGGTCCTGTTCATCCAGGGCTCTGATGTGGGGTTAAAAGATTTGGCATTCCTTGTGGAAAACCAGGGAGTAACACTGAGCCTTGCAGGGAAATCATGGAGAAACAGGGAATTTCCTGACCTAAATATGGTTGGATGCCTTGAACACAGCAAAGGGTGGGAAGAAGGCACTCGATCCAGGCTGTCCTTGTCCTAGTATTTTTCCCAAAGTGCCTCCCACTTTTGGAAAAGGCATTGTGGGTTGAGCAGATTTTTATTTCGATAGGAAGAACACAGCACAGGTCTGCAAGGTCATAACTGGCCTGGAAAGGGTGAACAGGGAGGATCACTCATTCTCCTTCCCAAGGCGGGGATCACCCAGAGCCTAAAGAGCTCAGCAGGTGGTTTAAAAGAGGGAAGGGAGGCAGTTCATCACCTAAAATGCAATTAAATGGTGGAATTTGTTACCTCGGGGTGGCAGAGTGGGGAGAATTTAAATAGAGTGGAAGGAGAGCACCTGTTGGAGGTTATCAAACATTCCAAGAGCCCTTCTGGCTCAGCGAGCTGCTGAACCTTTAATTGGTGGCACAGGGAAGGATTCCATGGCATTTTTGTTGGTCTGTCTCTGTAAGAATCCAGCACTGATCTGTGCTCCAGGCTGGATCCTCTTCCAGTCTGAGGTGGTTGATATTCCTCGGTCATCAAGAGGTGGAGGAGGTGGCAGGACTCCCGTGGAGATGAGGATCAGGGTGGGTTTGCTGAGATGAATCTCCAGCTCTGCCTGTCACTCCATGAAGTGCTGACCTCAAACTGGGGAGATTTAGGCTTTTTTGGAGAGAAAAAGCCAACATTTTCCTGCTGGGGCTTTACATCTCCAGTTGATCTCGACTGGCTTTGCTCAGAGCCATTATCAAAACCCTACAAACCCCCGTGGAGGGTTTCCTTAAAACTGCCTTTGCTCCCCAAATCTCCCTGCATTCCTGCATTTCCCCTGCCCAGGGAGTGGAATAAAAAGCTGACTGGAGACCTACTCATTTAATGCCTGAATTAGTTCAATTTTCTCTGCCCGAGGCTCCTCATTCTTTCCCACTGTCTTGCTGTTGGCCTGCTGGGAATCTCTCATTGCCCACAAAAGTTTCTCTCATCCTCCTAAACTGATGATTGTCTCCCTGAGCTCTGATCTCTGCCTAAAGATGGACTCTGTCAGAGCTAATTTCTCTCCGTAGTTCGCTTAGGCACACGTGTGTGTGTGTGTGCTAAAATCAGTTTCAAAATGGCTCAGATTTATTTTTAAGCCAGGGTTTTTTTGCAGATGCCAAACGCATTGATTCCTGTCTGATTAAACAAAAAAAAAAAAACCCAAAAAACCCACAGAGTATTTTCAGCATGATTTAGCAGCTCATCTACAAGGATCTTGACTGGCTTAAGTAAAAGGTTGGTGCTCACTCGTGTGTGGAAAAGGCCCTGGTGTCTTTGGATGCACATTATTTTATTTAACCCAAACACAATTTAATCCTGGGGAGTTAAAAAGCCAGAGTTTAGGCTGATGTCTCAAAGCTTGAGTCAATCACTGCTGGGAAAAGCAGCCTATCTCATTATTTTTTGGAGCAAAATGCTTTGTTTTAGTGGTGCTGTCATCTTTAAATATTTTTGGATGCGAACTTCTGGAATTGTTTCTGGGAAGAAAGCTTTTCTTTTAAATTTTTTTCCCTTATATTTTCATTTTAAGCAGTAGGAGCATTTATCAGGTAAGGCTTAAATGCAACAAAACATTCAATTCCAAGTCAAAGAAAACATTGATTTTTTTTTAAAAGACAAATAAACCAGTTTGCTTGATCCCTTGCTTAGAATAAATTCGGGGTTTGGATCGTGCAGAATCTTATTCTTTCCCTTACTCTTTTAATGCTGGAAGAATCATCAAACCAGAAAAAAAAAAAAAAGGTATTTGTATTATTTCATTTAAAAAGTGAAACACTTTCACAGCTCTTTTGCAGAATACTTTTAAGCAGTCCTAGAAATGCCATCAGAATAGGGATGTTAAGTGGAATGAAACAAAATCATGCTTTTAAAAGGCAGTTTAAAAACCCCAAACACAGAAAATAAGTGAAACAATGACCTTAGGCACAGCAATAAAGACACTGCAGCGGCACAGCCACATTCTGTTACGTGCTGGATGTGAAATGCACTGTCCTGGGGCTCTCCTGGGGCTCTCCACCCTGCCAAGACAGGCTGGATTAAGCAGCTGGACAGATTTAATGCAGACAGCTCTGTCAGGAGGGCAGGGAAGGAGCTGGAGGAGCCAAGGGAGGAAATCGGACCCTGCAGGAGCTTCGCTTCCCCGTGGCAGGACAGAAGCAGTGACAGCTGCTGCTGAGAGGTTGTGGTGGAGGAGATGCTGGCCTGGAGGTGTTTTGTGGGAGGAATGGGGTTGGTTTTGTGAAGCAGGTCCTGAGATGGGCAGTCAGAACATGCCCTACAGCTGTGGTGTGTGGGACTCCACTTAAATCCTATAGGATCACTTCTGATTAGGTTCACCTTCAAATCTCTTCTCTGTCTTAAAACATTTCCCTCTGGAGACAGCAGCTACGATTCCCCTGCTCCTCTGTGCAGTTCTGACTCTGTCTGTGAGGACACAAGCTCGGGGAACATCTGGGCACATTCCTGTCAGTCCCTTGGGACATTCCCAGCAGGATCAAGGCACTTTTCCTGCTGTGACCCACCAGTCCAAACTGGGAATCTCCTCGGGCATCTTTAGAAAAAGCAGGACTAAAATGAGATGGAAGTCGCTGCTGAGAAGAGGCAAAATGAGAACACAAAAGCCAACACAGGACAAATATTGATTATTTTGGCCAGCATTCAGCCAGGACATCTGACACCTAACTCGGATATGGATGAAGGCATCACACTCCCTGATGGTGCCAGAGGTGGGACTACACCACTCGTGCCGGATAAAGCAAATCTGGAGTGAAAAGAGGGCTACAAACAACTTCCCCTGAGCCTCTGAGCAGTCTGACTTTGACAGAAAAACCCAGAGATGCTCAACAATAACTGGAGCAGACATCAGCTACCCTAGAAGTGTCCAAGGCCTGGTTGGAGCAGTGTGGGATAGTGGAAGGTGTCCCTGCCCATGGTTTTTAAGATGGTTTCTGAGGTTCCTTCCAACCTAAACCATGCTGGGATTTTTATGATTCTCTGATCAAATGGGCAAAAGTTTATAGGGCTGCAAGTTTGATACTACAATGCTGATCATGAGGAAAGATGACTGCAGGAAAACAAGTCCCACCACCACAAAAACCTGAAGAGACACCTTGAAGTCAGAGAGACCAAAGATTCTACACCAAAATAAGGAAACCAAACCTTTTTTTTTTTCTTTTTTTCTTTTTTTTTTTTTAGAAAAAGGTAACATCATTCAGTGTATTTTTTTTTTTTCAAGCTTGCTGGACATCATACCGAAACACTGTAAAGCTGTCAGAGAAATTATATGCTTTTTTTCTGTTGTCAACCAAAGCGTGCTTTTACGGAGTCAATTAGCCACAAATGATGAACACACGTCACTTGTCTGGGAATGAATTACAGTACAACCCAATAAACACAACTGGCTTCGCTCTCTGATCATTGCCCTGATGAGGAGGAGGAGGAGGAGGAGGAGGAGGAGGAGGTGTCAAACTTCCCCATCCAACCATAAAGGGAACTCCATGTTCGTTTGTGTTTCATCCGGCAAATTCATCTCCTTCAAGTGCTGCAGTGCTACGGTGTGGGGGCAAACGGGGTCATTGGTATTTCTGCTCTGACGTGCAAACCTGGACGTGAGCCCGGGGTGTGAAATGCAATTACATCAGGGGAAAGGGTTCGGATAAGCTGGGATGGCACAGAGGCTTGGATGTACAACGGAGCTGCTGTCAGATTCCACAGAGAAGTGCAGCCAATATCATCTTTACACAGGATTTTGTGTGCCCTCCACAGACCTTAGAGCCCTTTTTGAAGGTGGAGAGACACAGTCTTGTAAAGTTTTTAGGGGTTTTTTTTGTTTGTTTGATTGGTTGGCTGGGAGTGGTTTTTTTCCATTTTTTTTTTAGTTTTAATAACAGATGGGTAAACTGAGGCACAGAAAGGTGGTGTGACTGACCCACGGTCGTTGGTAGACCTTGAACCCCCCCCAGGTCTTGCTCCCACCTGGGACAGAATAAGAAGGAAAGGCTGTTCCCAAAGTTCCCTCCACTTGTTCCCAGGGTGAGGAATACCGGGGCAAAGGGAAGGGCCGTCACTCTCAGTGGCGATGTCTGCTGGGGTGGGACAGTTCCTGCCAGCCCCTGGGAGGCCAGGGAAGCAAGGAACCCGGCATGGAGAGGCAGGAGCCGGTGGGTCAGGCACTACAGGATGCACTCGTGCCTCTCCGTGGCTTTCAGGGCCTCGTGCATGCTGGCGGCCGAGAGCCTCCTGTTGATGTTCCTGTACCTGCAGCGCAGCAGGTTCCAGAAAGTAGTCCTCAAATCCCGGTTGAAGAAGGCGTAGATGAGGGGGTTGATGAGGGAGTTGGTGTAGCCCAGCCAGAGCAGAGTCCTCTCCAGCCGCAGGGGCATGCAGCTGCAGCGGATGCCGCAGATGAACGGCCGCGCCGTGGACATCAGGAAGAAGGGCAGCCAGCAAAACGTGAAGGCCCCCACGATGATGCCGAGGGTCCTGGCGGCTTTTTGCTCCCTCTTGAAGATGGAAATGTTCTTGCGGTCTTGCCGGAGCAGCTTGGAGAGCGTGGCGCACTCCTCCACGGCCTTGGTGCGCCGCGAGCTGTGGTGGGCGCGGCTGGAGGCCTCCAGGCAGTAGACGCCCTCCTCCTCGTAGTGCTTGGGGAAGTTCATGAAGCGATGCTTCTCGGCACTGACCTTGGCCGCCTTGTAGATGCGGCTGTACATCACCAGCATGACGGCCATGGGGATGTAGAAGGCCACGCCCGTGGAGTAGACGGTGTAGCCGAAGTCCTGGCTGATGAGGCACACCCGCTCCACCGTCACGTTCTGGGCCCAGCCGAACAGCGGAGGGAGGGTGATGGAGGCCGACAGGAGCCACACGATGAAGACCATCTTGGCCATCAGCTTCCCGTTCTGCCTCACGGGGTAGGTCAGAGGCCGCGTGATGCCCAGGTACCTGCGGGAAGGAGGAGTTGTCGGGGGGTTAGGAGTGGGTGCTCTAGGGTGGTTTTCGGTCCTAATCAGCTGACGGAGAGTTTTGGCCTCTCAGAGGGGACAAGGAGTTAATTTGCCAAATGAAGATCTCCCCGGGGATGAGCTCACTTGGCTGAACACCCCAATTTAACCATTTCCCCACCGCTTTCTTAAACCACCCCATGCATGGAATCACAGAATGGTTTGGGTTGGATGAGACCTTAAAGCCAATCCCATTCCAACGCCTGCAATGGGCAGGGACACCTTCCACTAGCCCAGATCGCTCCAAGCCCTGTCCAACCTGGCCTTGAGCACTTCCAGGAATGGGAAGTCCATGACACATGGAACGGCTGAGCAGTCTGAACCCTGAACGGTCTCCTGGGGAATAAAAATGCTTTAAAAAGCTTCATTTTCAGGAATAAGAAGTGCTTTAAGAAGCTGATTTTTCCACCAGAACTATTCTGTACAGAAAACATGCAACAACTTCCAGCCAGGGCACGTTAATTTACTCCAGAGTGTTGCCCTTCCCAAGGAAAGACCCAGGAGTGGGGTGGGTGATGCACAGAGGGATGTGCCACAGCGCTGACTCCAGGTGAGAGGAGTAGTGTTAACACCTAGCAGTGTTTAAGGGGAAGTGGGAAGCACAACACCCTTCTCTTCTTTGTTGGTGAAGAAATATAACCTACAGCTGAGATGGGCCTGGGAGAGCAAGAAATAATCTTGCCTTTGGGAAGACTTAAAGATGTGTCTGGAGGAGCCTGACAAGCAAGGCTGGAGAGTAGAAAATGCTGTTTGGAGGCAGGTTTGGGCCCCTCACAATGAGAAAGACATTGAGGGGCTGAAGAGTGTCCAGGGAAAGGAACAGAGCTGGGGAAGGGTCTGGTGTGGCTGAGGGAGCTGGGAAAGGGACTCAGCCTGGAGAAAAGAAGACTCAGCCAGGACCTTGTGGCTCTGCACAACTCCCTGAAAGTTGTTGACCTTCAGAAATTAAAATAGGAATGACCCAAGCAGCTGGAGCCATCTGCTCGCTTGCACAGCCCGTAGCTGCCAAAGTGAAGGAGTCCAGCCCTCCCTCAAGAGGAAAATGAGTGGAGTTTGGAGTAAGAGATCCCAAAAACACCTGGTGACCCAGAGATTCCTCAATCCTGGTGCCTGGGGTTAGGAGTTACCTCATCATTTTGCCTGAAAGGAGCAGGAGGCTGCACCCAGCATCACCTCCTGGTTGTGCCACGAGGTGTAAACGTGAACCATCCTAGATCTTTTATCGGTGATTAAGAAATTGTGCCAATTGCTGGTAAATTAGAATTGTAAAGCAATAAATCAGGGGGGAGCTGGCTGCTGTCAGCCGATGTTCTCCCTGGAAAACACCTGCCTGCTCCTCAGCTCCAATCGATCCAACAAAAACCTCGAGCCACTCAATATGGATTTCTGTTATGTTACAGCCTTATGGATTCCAATCTCCTGCTGCCAGGAATTTTTAGGCAGGAACACATCACCTCTTAATTGTTCTTGGATAAACGGTGTCACTCCAGAGGGGCAGTGAGAACAGCAGCTCTAGGAGTATTTTCTGCTGAAAGCTGAACAAAAAAAATAAAGTATCTGTGGAGAATTTTACCTCTGCTGCATCAGTTTTTTCTGACAGTCAGTCTCATTGTAAGTGTTGGGAGATTTTCTCTTCCCTGATAATTTCCCTTTTCCAGATCCTCCCCTAAGATTAGGAGATGGAAATAAAATAGAAAAGAAAAATCTAATTTCTCCTCCCCTCCTGACTGCTAAATCAATTGAGAGACTAAAGTCTTCTCCCCTGCCTCCCTGACAAAATGATTTTGAATTCATTTACTGAGTTATTCTTTCCTGGCTTTCCTCTGTATTGTTATCGAGCTGGCCTTAGTCACAAAACCCAACCAAAATTCTCTGTGACCATCTACGTCCAGAGAATCCCAGGATGGTTTGGGTTAGATGGGACCTTAAAGATCATCCAGTTTTAAGGATGGGACACCTTCCGTTAGCCCAGGTTGCTCCAAGCCCCATCCAGCCTGGCCTTGGACACTTCCAGGGATGGAGCATCCACAGCTCCTCTCTGGGCAACCCATTCCCTCCTGATGGTCCTTGATGGGACCAGACTGGTAGAAAACCCTGCCCTGCTGCTGCCATTCCCAAATGAACACCCCAAAAATCACCCTTCTGTCTATCCAAGCCAAGAACTTTGCCAGTAAATCCGTGCTGGGTTGTGTGCTGTCCTCTCTTACACTGTTACCAGGTTTCTTTGGAAGCCAATCTGCCCAGGATTTGCTGACAATTCAAGGAATTTACGTGCTAGCCAAGGAAAATGCACGGTGATGAGGTTTAACAAGAAGGCAAAGCTGACACATTTCATCCACGGGTGCCTCGTGCAGCTGCTGCTGGAGGAAACGAGGCTGTTTTGAGGTCTTTGTAATAATTTTGATGCGAGCAGGGAGCCCTCAAAACAGGGCAGCGTTTGCAGGAGGCGAGGTGGCACTGACAGGCGGCGGAATTCGAATGGAATTCTCTCCCTCTGAATTTTTTTTTTTATACTTTTTTTTTACTTTTTGTGTAAAAGTGTTTTTACTTTTTTTACTTTGTGTGTGTGTGTGTGTGTGATGATGCCAATGAGGTTTGGGGGTAACCAGGTGGCAAAAGGCAATTCCCAGAGCAGCGATTTCCGCGCACTCGGAGTGGGTTTGTAGGGACACCACCACCGTGCTGAGCAGATGGTGCAGCTCCTCATCCCAGGTGCAATAAATTCCTGCCACATCCCTGATCCTGCAGATCCTGACACCCTGGTTGTGGGGTGGGAGATCCATCCCAAAGTGTGTGAGACAATTCAGAGGTTTTGTTCTACACTCAGCNCAGGGATCCAGGGACACCCACAGCTTCTCTGGGCACCCTGTGCCAGGGCCTCCCACCCTCACAGGGAGGAATTCCTTCCCAAAATCCCATCTAACCCTGCCCTTGTCCTGTCTTTACATCTCCTGATGAAGAGCCCCTCTCTGGCTTTCCTGTAGGCCCCCTTTAATTGTTGGATCATTGTCTCAGGGATTAAATAATAAAAACCACCCAAACATCCCCAAGGTGCCCCTTTCTCCATCCTGCAGCTGGTGAACTGGGAAAAGATGAATCTCCACTCACACAGGAGGACAGACGAGCCCAGAATTAGGGTTTCCTTGACCCCACTCTTTTACCACAATTCCATGCTTCCTCTGCAGCCAAATTAAGTTCCTTCCCTGATTTCTAAGCTGATGCCTTTCCTTCCCTATCCTACCGAAGGAGAGGGGGGTGCAAAAGGCATCTGGAGGCTGCTGCACCTGCCCATGCCCTCGGTCAGAGCTGGTGGAGCATCCCAGGGATCCATCCCAGATACAGAGCAGGGATCCACCTGGCCTGGAAAACATTTGGGTGAAGGACATGGGAGAGGCAATCCAGCAAAATGCTGTGCAGGTTTCACCCCACTGACTTTTGGGAGGTGTCCTTTTACTGAGGATGACCCCAGTTTGAGGCATATAATCTGATTTTGGGTGGAAAATACTTGCCAGGGACATGGGAGAGCCCCAGCAGGGCTGTCTGGGTATTAGATGGAGAGTTTTTTTCTCCACCAGGAAAGCCAGCAGTGATATGTGGGCTTTGGGGAGCTCCTTTTGTCAGCTCCTTGGCATTTTTATGGAGAGTTTCATCAAAGCTGAGCAGCCAAAAGAGGGGATTTTTTTTTTGTTGTTGGTTTGTTTTTAGTTTGTGACATTAAAAAATCTGCAACATTGGCAGGCTTTTACATAAGGAAAATATAAGAGGAAGATGGATGTTTCCAGCATTTTTCTTTTCTGATTTCAAAGGAAATCAATCAAATCTCGCTTCAGACAAGATTAGTTCTACCAGCTTCAATCGAGAGGCTTTTAGGAAGCGCTCTGCATTAATAATCAATAACAGCAGCCTACATTTTAATAGTCCTCATCATCCTGGGCAAACCAAGTCACTTTTCCATCTAAGCTAAGCAAAAATATGAGGACACTTCAGCCATCAATAAAAACAGGGCCTCCTCCCTGGCAGGAGCAGGCCTGACAGTGCTGACCAAGTTGGATTCGGGACAGAAGCAGAGGAAATATTTCTATTTCCGAGAAGCACCAGGGCTCCTCCTCTTCTTCCTTGCGAGGCAGGAGGAAGAGCTGGTCCCCATCACTGGGGGAGGTTTGGGTCAATGCCTCACTGAGATAACAGTTTAATCTCCTTTGGAGCTGGTTATTTGGGGACTCTGCAAACTCAGCTCTCCCCGTGCTTTGTGGTTTTATCAGCAGAGAAATTGAGAATTGTGCTTTTCAACAAATTTGTGATTTGTTGCCATCAAGAGTTCAACCAAAAATCCTGCCCGCCCCAGGCTCAGGGGGGAAGTGGAAATCCAGGCATGATCCTGGATGCTCAATCCACCCATGCCTGAGGATGCTGGGTGGATGTGGAGCAGTGATGCTCAACTGCCCTGGGACCATTCACAGGACTCCCAGCCTGTTCCTGGGGATCCTTGAGGGGAAAAGCAGCAGGACAGTGCCCCAGCCACCTCCTCCTCCTCTGATGTGCCACAGAGGACTTCCCAATAATTCCCATTCTCTGACTGACCCCACAAGCCCCTGCACTGTCAGGTTGTCCTTCCTCCCACCCAGAGCCAAGTGGGCACAGCTGGGGGGGACTGTCCAGTCCCTTCCCTCTGCTCAATCCTCTCTGTTTTCTCCTCTCCCAGCTGGAAATACATCCCAGAACTGCCCTGCAGCCACTCAACCTCCCCACCAGGCCTTTGGTGAGGGGAGGGTGAAGTTCTGGGAGCAAACTGATCACGGTGCAGTTCCTGTGCCAGCACACACGGCGGACAAGCCCGTGCCAGAAAATTCAGGCTCTGTGGCAGCCTCTGGGGACAGAGCTCTTCCCTCCCTCCTCCCCAGGAAAGACAAACTCAGGATCTGCGTGCACAGGGCCCCTGGATATGGATCTGCTCCCCGGAGTGATGGATGAGTGGAATCAATGGCAAGAATTGTTTGGGGAAAGATCTGTCCTGGTTGTCTGCATGCTTGGAAGAGTCTTGCTCCAAGGGATGGGATGAGGTGGGGTTGGTTGGTTGGGAAAGGAGGGGAAGGAAATGGGAAGAGAAGGGGAAGAGGAAGGAAAGGGGAAGGGAAGAAGGGGGAAAGGAAAAGAAAAAGAAAGGGAAAAGGATTGCATGTATTGGGGTTTTGGGGACTTGGGATGGGATGGGATGGGATGGGATGGGATGGGATGGGAT
>VZTN01031536.1:99443-208773 GCA_013400515.1 Erpornis zantholeuca | reverse complement strand
AAAGGAAAAGGGAGTTTCCAAGCAAAACCAGTCTGGTCTGTGTCTAGCACTTCCCTGCTCCTGACACCTTTCATTCCTGCATTTCATCCCTTCTCTCTCACAGATCCAGGCTCCTGCCAGCTCTGAGCACACCTGCTTTTTGTTCCAACAGGAGAATTGTCAAAATAAAACAAGTTCAGCAGAAGAGCTGGACCCTGCCTGTGCCCTGGCAGAGGTTTTTCTGTCGAACAGCAGCTCTGAGCCGCCCAGAGCTGTGGATCTGCAGCTCCCAGGGGAGCAGTGGCTGGTGGGGATGAAGCCTTTGGAGCAGGACTTGCTGCTGGCTTGCCCTGGGGGGGGATGTCAAGCAGCAGCAGGGTTTTCTCCGTCCTTTCTGCTTTGTCACCTGCTGTCACACCTGAGGAGGTGAGTGGGGAGGTGGCACAGCTGGAAGGGCACGTGTCACATGTGGGATGTGACATTCCTGAAGGAGCCCAGCCCAGCAGTGCCAGCTCAGCCCAAAGCTGACCCCCCGAGAAGCCAGCCCACGTCAGCCCCGGCCACCAGCTCGTCAGCACCATGGCCCCGATGACGCAGCTGCTAAAATTAGAGCCACCAAGGTGCTGACTTGTCCAAGCCTGGCCACTTTGGCAGGCAGGCTTAGCCTTTCCCTCGCAGCCCCAGGTGTGGGAGGTGAAGCCAGCAAATCCTCACCAATGTGCTCGCTGAGCTAAACCAGGGGGGTTGGGATCTTGGGATGGGGTGTGGGGAGCTGCTGACATCCTCAGGCAAGGCACGAGTCCAGGGAGCAGCAGAGAATCCCATAGGACCTGCTCCAGAAGCCCTGGAACCTGGATTTCCAAAGTGCACCTGGGGTTTGGTTTTTTTTTCCTTTCTCAAACAGTTTCACGGCCCAGGCACCTTCCATGGAGAAGGTGGGGTGCTGTTCCTCAAGAACAATGTGAAGCAGCTGCCAAAAGGGGGAAGTCTGAGGAAGTAACTTAGGGAAGTTACTTGAGAAAGCACCCTGAGCCCAGCTCTTCCAAAGGCACCGAATTCCCACAGAAAACCCTCATCACCTGGAAAAAAAACAAACCATGCAGCCTTTCACCATTCACTGACCCTGCCAGGAACACGATTCCATCAGCCCCCGACCTCCCGAAACACCCTGAGCCACGAGAGCCCCCCTGAGCTCAGGGCAGCAGCCAGCCCTGCCTTACCTGTCCACGCTGATGATGCACAAGGTCATGATGGAGGCGGTGCAGCACATCACGTCCATGGCGATGAAGACGTTGCAGAACACCTTCCCAAAGAGCCACTCGCCCCCCACCAGGTCCGTGATGGTGACGAAGGGCATGACGGCGAAGGCCACCGACAGGTCAGCGGCGGCCAGGGACACCACCAGGTAGTTGGAGGGCTGCCGGAGCTTCTTGACGATGCACACGGAGATGATGACCAGCCCGTTGCCGGCGATGGTCATGAGGATGATGATGGAGAGCACGGCGCCGATGACGACCTTCTCGGTGTCCCCATAGAGCAGGATCTCCTCGCCGCAGTCCGTGGCGTTGGTGAGGTTGGAGGGCGGCAGCTCGGGCTCGGCTGGGGCGGGAGGTTCCTCAGTCATGAATGGATTCGGGAGTGGTTCCCGAGCCGGCCGCTGCTGCTCCGCGCTCTCCACCAAGAGAAGATGCTGCTCCAGAAACCTCCTGGGGCCGGCCCTCAGCAGCATGCTCCGAGCTCGGCACGAGCGCTCCCCCAGCAGTGACACCTCCAGCGACAAACCAGAACATCTTGTCACAAACAGGGCGAAGAAAATCAAATATCCTCTCATCCTCTCCCCCACCGTCACCACCACCTCCCCCCTCCCGTCCACCCCTCTCAGCTCTTGCCTCCCCGAAGCTGCGGCTGGATCTCACGTGCTCGGCAGGAAGCCGCTTCCCAAGTCTCCTTAAGGACACGCATTTTGCCGGGGGATGCTTGGAGGAAGCCTCTCTCCACTTGGGAAGGAGCACGGGCTGCCTGCAGCATCTCCCTGATCATCCATGTGCTTTTCCAAGAGGGAGAACGGATTGTGGATTGTGTTTTCCTGCCGAGCTGTGCCTGCTGGGTTTGCACTTCTCCTCTGCATCCATACATTTAATCCCATGCAGAGCCTCCGCTGTGGATACGGGAGCGGATGCGACAAGGCGAGCCACGGCACCAGTGTGGGCACAGCCCCTGCCGGCTGCGTCCCCTGCCCGTGGCACACACAAACTTCAAAGCCGGGACTGCAAATCCCTGCTCCTGGCGTGCGGTGGCCACACACGGGCTGTCAGTAGCCGCGGGATGGCAGCGGGAGGGGATCCATGGCATGCAGCATCCCCAGGGTACCACGCACAGCTCAGGCATCCCAGCTCGTTCCCGGAGCCTGAGCATCCCCACCAGGCACAGCAGAGAGGCTCGGAGAGCCGCGGCCGCGCTCCCACCCCCGGCATTCCAGCCCTGCAAGTATTTCCCGGCCATCCGCAAGGAAACTTCAGGGCAGGGCTCACCCCTGGATGCTCCGAGCATCATGCACGACCTGCATCCTCTTTTTTTGTTGTTGTTTTTGTTTTGTTTCAAAGCCCATTTTCCCCCCGAAGTTTTGTTTCAATCCAAGCCGGATTGCAGCCCCCTCCTCCCCTTTGCAGCATCCCCCGGCTGGGGCCATGGGGGTGCCGGAGTTACCTGTGCCGAGGGGGTGAGACATCCTCCAGGCGAGCCCCTGCGAGCTCCGGGCAGGCGAGGAAGCAAAGAGCCACCCCCGGAGCATCCTTCTCCCCTCCCCGCCTCGCCGGTCCCTCCTACCGCCCTCCCCTCTCCTCTGCCGGGCAGGGACCCAGATGGTCCCCGGCTCGCTCGGAGCCCCAGGGAGGAGCAAAGAGCGGGGCGGGGGGGTCCAGGCTGGATCCTGCAGCGATGGGAGGGAGCGGGAGGCGTGTGAGGACCTGGAGGGAAAGGCTGGAAGTTGAGGAGATGCCTCGGAGCGCTGAGAGGGAGGAGAAGCAGCCTGGAACCCAGGGCAGGCTCAGGGCAGGGCACAGGGAAAGGTGCCCTTCCCCATGGCTTTTTAAAAGATTATTTTACAGGAGAGGGTTTCTCTCCTCGTTCCGCGCATTTTTTTTTTTTTTTCCAGCCTTCCTGCTCGTAGTGGGTCCCGAATTCCTTCAGCTCCGCGCTGGAGAGCAGCGAACAGGGAGAGGCAGATCCCTAAAGATGAGCCTTTCCTAACCCTAGGAAAACCGAAATAGAGACTATAAAAATCCGGGAAAGAACACAGAGAGATCCACATCCAATTCCCTCTCCACCAAATATTCCACGGGGACTTTGGAGCTGGGATCACTCTGATATTTCAACCCCGGGCGTCAGACGTCAGTCACAGTTTGGTCCTCCGGGAAGATGCGGAGCAGAGCCATCTCCTACACCCAAGGGCAGTTCCCTCGGGAATTCAGCCATCTCCTACACCCAAGGGCAGTTCCCTCGGGAATTCAGCCCCTCCGCTGCCTTCCCGGGGGGATGGACAGCACGGGGCCCACCCTGCACCCCTCGGGATGGGGGAGTTCAGAGGGGAGAGGAGCGAGGATGTGACTGGGGAGCAATGTGCAGGCTCGGGAAGCGATTCCTGTCGCCCTGCCCCGTGCTCAGCGCCTCGGGAGCGAGGTGGGAATTTCACCCCCAGCGCTGTGCGAGCAGCCAGGGGAGAGCCTGGAGGGCTGAGTCCAGGAAAAACGCTTTTAAATCCCAGCGGTGCCAAGCTCTGCATTACCTCCGGCACAGACCGCACCCCCCCCACCTCCCCCCAGGGATTTTTGGGGCAGATATTCCCGGGAAAAAAAGGATGTATCTACAAAGAAAGCACCGCTGAGCTAAACCAGGGCTGCTAGAGCTGTGCTTAACGCTGGGGTTCCTCCTTTGCTGCTCGAGCATCGCAGCGTGTGTGGGAGGCTGGTGAAAATAGCTTCCTCGCCAGGCCAGGACGTGCTGGAGGAGCTCCGGGATTTATTTATTTTTTTTCCTCCTTTTTTCCATGCCAGGTGGGTTTTTTTCCCGGCCCCTCCAGAGCGGTGAGGAGCCGGGGTGGGATGGGGCTGATGCACAAACCCTGCACGGCCTGGGGAGTGGGAGCTGCCTCGGGGGCCAGGCTGGACTCACCGAGATTTGCCTAATACACCCGGAATTTCCAAGGAGAAAAAAGGGGGATGTGCAGAACTCCCTGCTGCGGGAACCGCCGGATTCTGCAGGCTCCAAACCCAGAGAAATTCAGCTAAGGAGAAAAACACCTCCTAAGGACCAGCTCGGGCAGTCTGTGGCCAGATGCCTGGAGAATTCCAGGGAAATCATCTGTGCCCGAGCCACAGATCTGCTCCCACCCCTGGGAGAGGGGTTAGAGGAGGGATAGGGGGTGGGGGACAGGCTGGAGGGGTTTTTCCAGGCTGGAGGGGTTTTTCCAGCTTCACTGGAGGCTGCCTTGGGGAGAACACGGCAAGGAGCTCCTGTGCAGGAAGGAGAGACAGGGAAGGATTATTTTCCTCTCAAGGAGGGGGAAGAAGGTGGTTCATGCACAGAGGTCGAGTTCGTGTCCTGGCAGAGAGGAAGGAAGGAGAAAAGATGATTTTAGAGGTGAGGAACTTCCTGGGCCCTTTGCTGTGGCCTTCCAGGACTTCTGGCAGAGTCTCAAAGTCCTGCAAGAGCTCCAGGGAGCAGAATTTCCCCCCCTCCTCTGTCTTCATCCTGGCCCCATTTCTGCAGGATGCGACCTGCAGTTTTTCCCTTTCAAACCTCCTGCAGGTCTGGGAATTCCAGAGGAGAGATTTCCCCCACTTTTCCAGGGAAATGAGCTGCTCTCCTAACTGGGGGAGCAACGAAATTCCTGCAAAAACCAGGGGCAGAAAGGCACTCCCAGCTCAGGGGACACTCACCCAGCGGCCCGAGGGCACATTCTCTGCACTCTGGGCTGATTTTGGGGAGGACAGAAGGGGAAAACGCCGATTTTCATGTGAAGAAATAATTAAAATAATTACTCTTCTTCTGCCTCAAACTCCTGGTGCAGCATTTCTGCAGCCCCAGGCCACGCTGACCTTGCTGAGACACCGCTCCTGGGGCGAGCAGGGAAGCGCTAATTGCATTTAATGGCAATTAGGGGAGGAAATGGCCAGCGTGCCTCGGCTCAGCACTCACTGGAGCTTTCTGCCTTTGGCCAGGAGGACAGCACAGGTTTGGAGGAGCAGGGGTGTTGCTGGAGCGAGGTGGATGAACCCCAAGGAAAATTATCTGTGCAAAACAAAGCTGGGAAGGGGAAAAACACAAAATATCCTGGAGTTTCCCACTCCACCTGCAGCAGGGGAGAGGTGACCAAAGGCCTCCCAGCACCTCAGCAAGGCAGTGCCCAGATCTATCATTCCATTTCCGTGTACAAATGCCCGTGAAGGGGCAATTTTATCAACAATTAATTGCTAATATCACGCCCTATTAAGCCTAATGGCAGGGTAATAGGTGCAGTTATTAATATGCAAATTTGGAGAAATCTCATTAACTCCAAGGCCCTCAACCTCGCAGTTTCCAGGAGCAGCATCCTGAGGCGATCCTCCCTGCAGCACAGATGTTGACATTTCTCCCTCCCAGCAGGCAGAGCCTGCCCAGATGGATAAAACAAATCCCTTGGGACTCCCAGCTTTTAGGAACATCTCTAAGGGTGGATTTTACCTCCAGGGAAATTGGGGATGAGCCGAATTCTGGGGTATCCAAACCTTCTCTGCAAGAGCCGCGGTGCCTCTTGCGTGGCTGTGGTCAGGAATAACAAAAGCTGAGGTGTTTTAATGATCCCAGATTCCATCACCTTCTCTCCATGGGCATCTCCTGCTTTCCCTCTGAGGCTCCCCCCCCCCTTCCAAAAGCATCAGAGAATCTCCCCAGAACCACCCAGCAAGCAAGAAAAAGTGGTGGGAATCCAACTGAGGGAGAGGTTGGATCTCCAGATGTGAATCCCTTGACTCAGGGTCCAATCCCAACCCCTTGGGATGTACTTTTAACGATTTACCTGTGATTTAAAACTCCAGGAGAGGATTTGAGGCTGTTTTATTTCTTACTGGAGCTCCCTAAAATAGAAAAAAAAATGAAATGAAACTTTTCAGTTGTTTTTAAAGGCTCCCAATGCATTTTGCTGTTTGAGCAGGTGGGGAACAATTGGAAATGTCAGAGGAAAATGCCATCCAAAGGAGACATCCTAATAATTCATCTCCCAAAGGTGGATTTGCTGAAGAGAAAAGGGTTTTAATCCTGTTCCGTGCAGCCACACTCCCTCTGCTGGAGTCTGCTCAGACAACAGGCAGCTCTTAGCCCTAAAATCACCAAGATTTACAATTTTTGGTTACCTGGGAGGGCTCTCAAGGAGCTGTCCCTGTTCTCCATCGGGGCAAGAAGTGCCCACAGCCTCATCACAATGTCCTGCACTGCTGGGAGTGCCCCGGGGAGGATGGGGATGAGCTGGAGGGGACATTTGGGGTGAGGTGGTGATGCCTTAGGGTTTAACTTTTATATTTCTCCAATCCTGTACTGCTGGTATGACTGAAGTTTTCTGCGCTGTTCTCTTATGCTAAGATAGACACAACAAAACCTCTAACTTACCCTCCAAGGACACCCAGACCCTCCTAGGCCCAACAACTGCAAACCACAATCTTGGGGACGGGGGGGCAAGCTTGGGCAAATTCCATCCTTGCCTGGCTTCTGCTTGGGCAATTGATGCTGAGATCCAAGTGGGAAGAACTCGGGAGCTGTCCTTGTCCATGTTGGGATGCACTGAGGCAGGAGCCTCTGGAGCCCAGAGTGTACCTCTGAAGGCCTTTCCAATCAATCCCTCCTTGATTCCTTTATTGCTGTCTGCTCTCTGTTTCTAGGGAGACATTTAAGGCATCAGTGGAGGAAGAGAAGCCCCTGACAGCAAAATTTGGCTGCAGCCCCTCCTGTCCACCCTGGAGCTGCCCATGGTGGGTGCCAAAAGGATTTCCTGGGGGGGCTGATGAAGTTAGGGAAAAACCAAAAATCTGAAACAGAAAAAAGTAGGAGAAAAAAACTGATTTAGGTGAAATCTTTAACACAAACCCTTCAGCCCTGCAGCTCAGACTCGAGGCTGTGCTCACCCATTTGCCAGATTCTGATTGCTGGTTTCATTTATTATCCTTAGCACTGGTTGTTTATTCAAAGTGATGGAAGAGAAGCTTTTCCGAGGTTTGAGAAGAGCCTGGGTTTAGGAATAGGCAGTAAGATGATAGATTTCGTTTTGGAGGCTCAGATAGAGTTGTGGAGCATTGAAACACCCTCCTTTTGGTCCTGGTGAAAAACCTGGAGAAAAGGAGGCTCAGGGGGGACCTTGTGGCTCTGCACAAGTCCCTGACAGGAGGGGGCAGCTGGGGGGGGTCAGGCTCTGCTCACAGGGAACAGGGACAGGAGGAGAGGGAACAGCCTCAGGCTGGGCCAGGGGAGGTTTAGATTGGGATATTTGGGAAAATCTCTTCATGGAAAGGGTGTCCAGCCCTGGCACAGCTGCCCAGGGCAGTGGTGAGTCCCCATGCCTGGAGGGATTTAAAATCCATGTGGATGTGGCACTTGGGGACATGGTCAGTGGTGGCCTTGGCAGTGCTGGGGGAATGGTTGGACTGGATAATCTGAGAGAACTTTTCCACCCTAAATAATTCTGTGATCCTGTTACACCTCTGGACCATCCAGATTCCAGAGGGAGACAAGCAGGGCTGCAGAGCAAACCCTCCTGGCCAAAGCTCTCCCAAAGGACAGCAGGAGCTGTGGAGAGCAGCAGGAGCAGGGAATGTCCCTGCAGGACATCGAGGGCAGCCTGGAGCTGGGGGAGGGAGCTGTGCCTGCCTGGAGGAGCTCTCAGGGCTCTGCCCCACCTGGAGCAAAGCATCCAAGGAAAACCTTTCCTGCCAAATTTTTTTTTGGTTCTGGCTTTGGGAAGAAGCTGCTGCTTGAAGGCAACGCCCTGGAAGTGTCCAAGGCCAGGCTGGGCAGGGCTTGGAGCAACCTGGGAGCAGTGGGAGGTGTCCCTGCCCGTGGAATGAATGAGAGAGGCTTTAAGGTCCCTTCCGACCCAAATCATTCCACGATTTCCACTTCCCACGCAGGATTTGGGGCTGGCTGAGCTTGAATCGAGCCCCGCACCCACCAATTTCCCCTTCTGAGCCCGAGGCTCTCCGTGCTCGGTGCCCAAGTGATGGGAGGGGGTCGGGTTGGAGCTCTCCGGAGGTGAGAGCAGATGTTGGAGGTTCGGAGGTGAAACCTGCGCTGCTGCTCTCCTCTGGTCCCTGTTCTCCTCTCTGTCCCCTAGATGGCACCGGCTCTCAGCACATCCAATCCCCCACGAAAACCAGCAGGTTTTGGTGCCTGGGAAGGCGCAGGACCAAAACCAAACACGAAATCCACCCCGAACATTTAAAAGGAAAAAAAAAAAATCTACAATTAATTGGTTTTTTGTCTTTTCCACTGAAAAATTCAGATTTCTGACCCTGGGCTGGCTGTAGCATCTCTGCTGCTTTCTCTTCTGCTCCATCTCTGCGTCCTGCATCCCCCAAAATTCAGGGGACAGGGAATAAGTGGTTCCTCCTGCCCAGCTCTGCTGCAGTGGCACGTGGACACCTGGGAGCTGTGACAGACCCTGTCACACCTGGATTGCTCCAGGCAGATATTTCAGTCCTTTTATAGGGCTGGGAAGTGCAGGGAGGAATATTCCAGCTCCCTTTTTAATTTAAACCAAAGCAGGAAGTTGAGGAGGGGAAAGTACTGACAGAATCAGCAGTTTGGAGACACAGCCACCCTAAATAATCCCTTTTTCCCTGCCCTCCACACCAAGCCAAGGCACAGGGCAAACCCACACCTCACATCCCTGAGGCCTGGCTCTTCCCTGGACAGTTTATCCATGACATTTTTGGCCTCACTCACATTTGAACCCTCCTGGCAGAGCAGCATGAGTGTCCTGGAGGAGAGGGAAGGACAACGTGAGGGAAACACATCCCCACCTGACCCTGACCCTCCCCAGCTCTGCACCAAATGCCACCAACACCTAAACCAAAATCATGCTAAAATCTGCTCTGAACAGGGGCACTGGAGAGGCTCATCCCAAAGAGATCCAGGCAGGGAACATCCAGGAGGTGCCAAACATGTCCTTCCCACCCCCAAGGATCTGCTGGTGGTCCCACATCTCCCAGAGGGCCCTGTTTGAGCACAACCATTTCTCACCCATTTTTCTGTCCTGTTTTGAGCCTTTCCAGCCTGTGCAGGAGGGAGCAGCCCTGGGTAGGGACAGGTTCCCATTGGCACATCCCAACAGGTCCCATGGTGATGCCAGAATAATTTTTTTTTGCTTTTTAGACCCCTCTTACATACTCTTTTATGTATTCTTAATGCTTTTAGCCTACATACTTGTAATTTTCCAAGTCTGATAACTTAACTGAAAGCCACTGTACCATTAAACCAAGAGGCCAAACAGCCTGGAAGCCCCAAACACCAAAGTCATCTCCAAAACATATTTTTATAAACTAAAATAAGACCCAACCTCCCAAAAAAAAAGTTCCTCAAGACAGAGAGTTCACTCAAATCTCTCATTGGAAAATCTTTAATAAATATGTTAATTTTTCAAAACCCATAATTGTGTGTGTATTTCAGTGTAAATGTAGTACATATATTTTCAGAGCATGCCACCTGCATGAAGTGCTGGACCCCAAAATCCTGAAATAAATACCAAAGTAAAAACCCCTTTTCCCCATAAACCATGCTTTAGTTTTAATTTTAAGACCAAGGAAAGGCAGAGCAGGGAGCAGCTCCCACCCCAAAAATCAGAGGCAACCCCCACGTTGTCCCAAATTAACAGCACCCAAACTGCTCCCCCTTTTCCTGGGATTCTGCCCATCTGGGGATTGGGATTTTTTACTCAGATAGATTTGTGTGAGGGTCACCAGCACTGCTTTAGGGCAGCTCATGCTGATGAAGGGCAGAGCTGGAGGAGGAATCCCACAGAACCTGGGGAGATGCAGTGGCTGGGAAAGGTCTGCAGGCTCTGGGTTGTCCCAGATGCTGCTCTGAGACCCACACAGACATTCCCAGCCTCACCTCAGCCTCACCTGGTGTCTTCATGAGCTGCTCCAGGATGCTGAAGGAGGTTGGAGGGCAGCTGGATCCAAGCCTGGATCCTGTGGTAGGTAACACATTCACTCCTTGGAGAATTGGGTCATTCCCAGGCTCCCCATGACAACATTCACCAGGATCTGGGCTCATCCCAGGTTTGGGTGATGCCAAAGAAGTCAGAGCCAGCTCCAGATGCTCCCAGCGCACCAAGCCAGGTAAAAGGTGCAGTTATTCCTTAGGCTTCCCCATTAAATGATGAAATAATCCAATTTTTGCCTCCCCAGACTCCCACGAGTCAGACACGTCACAGCTGAGACTCTGAAATATTCCAGGTGCTGGGGATTCCACAAACACCCCCAGAGAAACACCCTCAGCACTGGGAGACCAACCCAGGATTAAAGAGAAGACACAGATTGGGCAAAAAAGTAGAAATATATAAACAGTGTATTTCTTTTTTATTTCCATTTCAAATACAGAACTTCCTTATACAACCAAGGAATTCCCTCTCCCTCCCCCCACCCAGCCCCGAGCAACTCTTATCAAAAGGAATCCTTCACTGGAAAATCAACACCAGATCAGGGACAGGAGCTGGGAGAGGCCCTTTAGCAATATCTATGGGCCAGAAATCCCTGAACAGGAGCTTTTCCCTCACTTAAAATCCTTTCCCAGCATCCCAGGACAAACCTCCTGGTCTCCCAGTGGAGAAGGATTTAAGCTGTCCCACATCCTGGGGGAAAATAAACCCAGCTTTGCTGGAAATTACACATCACTGGAAAGTCCACCCCGGGATGCAAGGTTGGAGATGAGCTGGATCCGCCCCTGGAAGGTTTCTCCTCTTAAACAGGACTTATCCTGCACTTACAGGGCCTCCAGGGGAAGCAGGAGGGGAAAAGGAGGGAATATTTAATATATTTAAGTATTTGGGATACACCTTTCTCAGGTGGGGTCATGGGGAAGGGGTTGGTTTGCATTAACTCGAGGATGTGCTTCAGATAAAGTTTGGGGTTTTTTAGCAGCTGAACTGTTGCACCCCGGGATGAGATAATTTCTGGGGTAAGCAGAATGTTCCTGGGGTAACATCTCATGGAATCATGGAATGTCCTGAGCTGGAAGGGACCCACAGGGATCATTGAGTCCAATCTTACCTGCGTGGAGACAAGGTACAAACTCACACCAACAAAAAGGAACAGGGAAAGGAGGGGATAAACACCTCCAGAAATAGCAGAGCCCTAAATCATGACCCTGATTAAATCAGCGTGGCCCCAGCAGACACCACAGCTAAACCTCCTGGGGTCATCGTCAGCTCCTCACTCCCCAGGGGCTGCTGTGCTCTGCAGCTGGATCCTTCCTTCTCCATGGGAATAGATCCACCTGGACCCACTGGGCACCTCAGAGCACAGCCCAGCTCCAGGATGGACACATCCAACACATCCCAGGGGCTGCAGCTTCCAGACCTGGGCACTTAATGCCAGACCATAATTTAACATCAAAAGTGGTGGAGGAGGGAGGGAGCTGCCAACAACTGGGCAGGCAGGGGAAGCTCTGCAGTGAAGGGCCTGGAGGGACAGGATACAGGAAATGGCTTCCCAGTGCCAGAGGGCAGGGATGGATGGGATATTGGGAAGGAATTGTTCCCTGGGAGGGTGGGGAAGCCCTGGCACAGGGTGCCCAGAGAAGCTGTGGCTGCCCCTGGATCCCTGGCAGTGCCCAAGGCCAGGCTGGATGGGGCTGGGAGCCCCCTGAGTTAGTGGAAGGTGTCCCTGCCATGGCAGGGGTGGAATGATATAGGCTTAGTGTCCCTTCCAACCCAAACCATTCCATGATTCCATGAAGATGTGACTCTCATAAAAAGCTGCTCAAGCAGGCTGGCACTGCCCTGGAGGTGCTGTTTGAAATCAGTGGTGCTGGTCCCAGATGTGAGAAATGTGATGCTTTAAACACCAGAGAGGTGCCAGCAGAGCTGCCAGGGCAAGCAGCTCCAGACAGGAGGGGACATGGCCTGAGCAGTGTCACCCCCAACAGAGAGCTCACCCCCAGCACTGGGGATGCTCAGGGCACCCAGGGCTGCACCTTCTGCTCCAGCCACCTCTGGGCCAGCTCCCACAGACACTGCAGAACCACCCAAAGCCATCCAGCCATGGAAAACTTACCTAAAATAAGCATCCCGAGACACCAATTGCTGCTGCTGGGCAGATGAGAGCTGATCCCTGCCCTCCCAAAAACCTGCACCGAAACCAACCCTGCAGCCTCCTGATCACATCACCAACACCTCGCTGCTGCAGAGCTCCTGGCTCTCCCCCTGTGCAGCATAACTCAGACCAGGAGGGAGAGGCTTTAAGTGCAAGGTGCTTCCCCCAGCCCTCCTTTGCATTTTGCTCCCATTTTGTGGCTCAGTGAGGGGCACTGCTCCTGCAGCAGCAGCAGGAATTGGTCACACGGGCGAGGTGTGGACTCTCCAAGCGAGCAGCTCTTCACAGGAGATGCAGATGGGGAGCAGAAGGCAGCAGCTCCCCCAGGACAGGCTCTTCAATATTTAATGTGACATCAGAGCAGAGCCAAGCAACCCAAGCTCCAGCAGCGTTTTGTACAAGGCAAAGAAAGACAGGGAAGCATGAAAGGAAAACACCCAAAAGCCAAAGAGGAAAGCATTAATTTGTGATTCCAAAGCTTGTACTCCCAACAACTCCCTCCCCTCTGCTCTTCCCACAACACTGATGCTTTGCACTTTGCAAGCAGTGTTGCAGCCAGGAGTGGAATGGCCTTAAATGCCTTAATTAGAAGGAAAGCAATTAAGGAGGAGGATTCTCTCCTAACATCCACAGCCCTCAGTACAGACAGAAAACAACTTGACCCCATCCCATTATGTCTGTTTAGGTTGTTTTGGAAGCTTGATGAAGGGAGGACATCCCAACTGGAGCAGGGACCATAAAGGAGATTTCTGAAGAGATGGGGAGGTGCAACAGTTGGACAGTTATGAATCCTTCATCATTGCTTATCTGGCAAAGGGAGCCCCAAGGAGCAGCCACTGCCAGACACAGGCTTAGGTTCTCCAGGGAAAAATTCCCACTCGGCACTTGGGCAGCATTTCCACAGTGGAAATTCCAGAGCCAACTTCCAGAATGGGCTGGGGAAGTGGGAGCTGGGTCAGGAGATGACAGAAAACAGCTTGCACTGAGTTTTGGGGGAACAGACACAACAGAGGCGCTTGAGCCATCCCTGGTTCTGCCCACCAACCTCCTGGGCAGATAAAAACCCTGCAAAAGGCAGATGCAGAATGCAACAAACAATAAAAAAAGCTTGAAAAGGAGAAACATGAAGGTGTGACAACGGTGAGGGAGATGCCTGGTGGGACACACTGGAAAACAGGAGGTGCTTTTGGTGATGTGACATCTCAGGTCCCTTTCTTGTCGCTGAGAACTCCACAAAAAACCCCCAAACCAACCCCTTCCCTCCCACCTCTGAACATTCTCCAGCTTTGGGGCAACTTCCTGCTCCTCCCAAGAGTGTCCACAGAGCACAGTGTCCAGCAGCAGCTCCTAAAGCAGCCAAACATCACGAGCAGAAGTTTGCAAAGTCTCAGCCTTTGGGTGAAGCAGGGGATGTGGAATTTTGGGGAAGAACCTACAACTGTACATAAGTGTCACCATCTGCCCTGTTTCTTTCCAGAGCTTCCCAGTTCCCTGGATCATCAGGAAGCTCGTGCTGTGTCCCACAGTCCTGGGGCTCATCTTGGGCCACCTCACCAGCAGCAGCTCTGAGCCAAAGAAGCTGGATTCCTTACTCCATCCCCATCCTTTCGCAGCACTGATGCACATCCAAGTGGAGCTTGACATTTATTAAGTGACTTCAAGTTGCTGATGTCAGGGAGTTTGGGGTTGTTGCAGTGGAGTTGTCAGATTCACTTCCTAAGCAATCCCCAAAGTGCTGCTTGTTCAGCAAGTTCCACCTTTTCACCACCTTCCCTTCACTTACATGGACAAACACATCAATTCCCACACACAGCACGTCAAGAACGTCTTCAAAAGCAACAAAATAAAGTCTCAGACCAACAAAACCAGTCAGGTACAAATCCAATTTTAATTGTCAAGCTCACTTCTAGCTCCTACATTCAACGCAAGGATCAAAAACTACATTTGAGAGCAGAACTTTATTCTATCCCCAGGTTCTGGGGATCGTTTTGGCAGCTGTCAAAATGGCAACTTCCAAAATCCACTCGTTTCAGAAGCTTTTCCCTATCTTGCAGTGCCAGGTGAACTCCCCCCTGCCCCAGGACTCTCCCAACAGCTCTTGACACCTTTCAGACTCAGTTCTTTGGCAACAGTTATACAGAGCATTGTGCGTATATAAAGAGCTTATAATAAAACTTCTTTTACATTCTAATTGTCTTAAACCTTCACAGAAGTATTAAAGTGCTCAATCAACTCCGAACAAACCCTCCTTCCCTAGTCAGCTACTTCCTGGAAACGCCTGCACTTAAGTCAGCAAAACCAGAAGCAAACAAGAAGAGAAAAGGCATGGAAAAATAAAATAAATCCTCTGCAGGATCATGAAAACCCCTTTTGAGAAAAGAGGCCTCGAGTCTCACATCTCCCTTCTACCCAAATATTGAGACATAGGTCCAAATGTTCAACCAGTCCAAGCCAGCACAGCTTTTTTCCCCCCCCAAGCTGTGCTGATTTCCCATCAGTTGATTCTTTGGCCCCTGACTTCTGTAAGAACAAAACCCCTGCAGAACAGAATCCTACTGATGCTACAAAGAAAATACAAACGCTGAAGTCACACTGGTGAAGGAAAAGAAAAGATACAAACAAGAGTTGTGGTGCATATTTAACCCCTCCCTGCTGCCTGGATTTTAAATTCTCTCTGCAACATGTCTGACACTCTCTGAAAGTGATCTTTCCAAAAGGCTTTACATGGGGACATTTTTGGTCCTTCTAAGTGGGGGGTGGAGGGTGCATCTCAAAACTTATTTCCTCGGGCAAGACCTGCAGGCCAATCCACCCCACTATGGCTCTGTGCCCGAGGAAATCCCACCAGGAGCTTCAAAGAGGACCAAAGCCACATTCCCTTGGGCACATCCTCTCCCTCCTCCAGCCACAGCACCCAAAACATCACTTAAAGCACCCCACGAGGTGACTTTTTCCTGCGGAGACACCAGGAATTCACCCGCAGGCCCCGTGTGTGTTACAGCTTTACTCAGCCAGAGGATGACACCTCTGATTGCAGCTTTGCTTAAATCTTTTGACATCTGTGGGAAAAACATGTTCTTTCAGCCTCAGCAGGCCTCTGCCCTCCCTGGCTTCCAGCAGGTCCTGAACTGTTGGCTGTCACCTGCCCTTTTGCCGTTGACTGAAGATCAGACAAAATTCTGCCACCTCTGAAATCCCGTTTGCCCCTGTTCCTACACGCAGCCCTTGCTAACAGCTCTGAGTGATATCAGCACAGAAACGACTCAAAAGCCAGGAAATCTTGGGCAAAGGGGTCAGAAACCACACAGAGAGGTTTGTACCTGCTCTTAGCAGACGTAGCAGGAGCTGCCCCCAAGGCTGCTGAAAGCCAAATTCCCTGCCTTGACGTGCTGGGGTGGTCACCCTGACCCTGGGACCTCTCAGATCAGCTTGGTGCCACATGAAGGTCATGTTTTTACTGTCTGTGACACTGTTTTGGTTGCTAAGCTGAGGGGTTTCCCCTCCAATTCCCTTAGGGATATACAAACCATGGATATTATAAACTCTCCCTCCTCCCTCAAGTCTCAGTACAAAGGGTTTCGTAAGAAAATAAAAAAATTAGTTCTGCACAAGTGTTTGAGCGCCGTGGACAGCTCCACAAAGATTAAATACCTTCTGATCTCTAGTGCAAACACACCAAATCTGCACTGGCTTGAGCCTGGCTTAGTGTCAGCACAGAAGCTTTGCACCCAAAGCCTTCCCCCCTCACAACTGTGTTGGTTTCCCTCACCATGCAGAGGATGGGGTGGGAGGAAAAAACTCTGCCCCATTTACTGTGCAAACAACTAGTAAGGAACACTTCTCTGTGCTGATAAATTCATATTTTACATTCCTCTTCTTCCCTCATTTCTACTCTTTTGGAAGTTCATCACCGAGGTTCACAATTTCCTGAACACTTTTAGCTGTGACCTGTGATGTGCAGCAAGGGCCAAGCACTGAAACTAAAGGGCAGCTTGTTTCACAGTACTCCAAATAAGAAAACTGACCATAGTACAAGCAAAATTAAATAAACTGAAATATAAAAGACAGCAGAAATTAAGATTCATCCAGAAATATAATATAACGTCTGGGAGTGGGGGAAAACTGGGAATCAGCCACACAACAGAAACAATGAAAATGACCAACGAGGATTGATTAGGCGAAAAGAGGAAAACTTTCATTGCATTCTGTACATCAAAATTAAATGAAAAATTCACACGTTGGAGCCTCGAGACAGAATGATGAAGGTCTCAAGCCACAGGAAGGAGAAAGCAAAGGAACACCTTGAATAAAGCGACACGTGAACAAAACCAGTAACTAAGCAGCTTCCAAAGGAATAAAAGTGACCATATCTCAAATGAGAGAAAGCAGCACTGAAAGCAGAGAACAAGGAATATGGTCAGGACATGGTGGGTAACACTGACTGCACAAAACACCTGTGATATTTGGAAAGAACCAGGCCTATTTGTATATCTATGCAAAATATATACACAACTCCATATGTATATATGTACACATAGGCACTACTGTACATATGTATATGCAACCTTGACACAACTGCCCTCTGGGTGCAAGCAAAAAACGCTGCAGTTGTGCAAAAAAAACCCTACAATTCTGTGTTTGATTACCCAGGGGAAAGGGGAGAAAAGATCCAAAGTAATTCCCAACCAGCTCGAACCCACGTGGGGTTTCATCCACAGGGCCGTGCCAGCCCAGCCTCTGAACGTTCCCAGCTCATTGGTAGGAATTCAAAATTCATCCAAAAGCTGTGGGTTGTGGCAGTACACATTGCAACTGTTCCCAAAGCCACTAATCTGAGAAAACAGCCACAATCTCTCCTGACATCAGTGGTTTAGCACGAGGCCATCCCACCCAGAACACCAATTTGGGAATGCTGGGTGCACAGGGGATTGGATTAAAAGGCCAGGCCAGGGCTGTCGTTCTATAAAACGAGGGTCGGTTGCTGTTCTTTAGTGTTGGGGAAGAAAAGGATGTGGTGCATTAAAAAAAGCCTCCCCCACCCCCAAACAAGGGAACACAGGACAACTCTGGGTGCTCCAACCCTGCAGCCAGGCTGGTCTTTGGGGTTTGTGGGGTCGGGGATGTGGAAAGTAGCATTTTCCATAAAGCTTGCTCGCCTCACAGCTCCAGAGAGCATCGTCCTCCCAAGTCCAAGGCTCCCTTGGTCTGGCACAGGCCCCGTGGAGCTGGGACAGGAGTGCATTGCCAACGTCAGAGCACGAAGGGAGTGGTGAAAGAAAACTGCAGGAGGTTGTCCCACGCCTTTTCCAGCCCCAAAGGAGTTGTCCTTGCTGCTCTGAGTGCCAGGGACCCTTCAGTACTCTGCATCCATGGCATCCAAGTACTTGGCCTCGATGATCCTCGGGAGCAGGTTATACCTAAGGCAGAGCCAGAGAGAGGCAGTCAGTCCTTGTTTATGCCTTGTTCATGCCTTGTTCATGCATTTTCCTCTCTGTGCCAAGGCTCCCAGGTGAGTTTGTTGCTGACATTCACCCAAGCTGAGGGGGACATGAAGTGGGGGACAGCAGAACCAACCAATCCTACAGGCAAACACAGCATTTATAGGAGCAGCAGGGCCAGGCTCCCTCTGGAAGAAGCCTCCTCCTTTCAGCTGGAAAGCAAAGAGAACATCCTCATCCTCACAAGAGGGGAGTCACTCTCCCAGGGCTCTGTCACCACCAAGTCCTCACTCAGGGTGACAAAAATACAGAGGCAAAGAGCCATGACTCCAAGCAAGACTCCATCCCTACCTGGTGTCTGGCTTCTCCACGGGGAGACAAAATGATTCCCTCACTTTTAAAATGTATTTTTTAATTTGATTTTTTGCAAGAACACCCTCACAAATTAATATATCTGGGGGAGAAAGGCACTATGAAGTTGCTCTGTTAAATCCCAGTATCTATTTAGTGTAGCATTTTCCCTTGTTTAACAGGGAAGAACCTCTTCAGCTGTTAAAATAACTCATAAAGCACCAAAAAATCAGTTTCAGATTTCAACAGCTGTACAAGAAATCCCAAACATCACTTATTTGGGAGCACCAGGATCTCCTTCAACAGACCCATCACAGAATAAAATGCTTGAGAGCCATGGGAGCCCAGTAAGAAACAACTTGGAGAGAAGATTCTTCCCTGGATAACCAAAATTTCGTCATTCCAAAGTTCTGAATCCAAACCAGGAACTGGGGATACCCAAAGAGATCAGGTTTTCTTCCAACAGGCTCTTTTCCACTGCAATCATGGATTTCAGTGGCTTCTCAGTATCTAGCTAAGACCACAGCAGTGATCCCTCAGCACTGACAGCACAAATCATGTTTCTAAAGCTGTTGGATGGATGGAAATGTGGCTTTGGGTGTTCTGGATGGGACACCAAGCCATGCCTCACTCATTTGTGTTCCATTCTCAAATTTGCCCCCTGGCTACTGTCCCATCTCTTCTTTCTCCCTTCACCTCTTCAAAAGAAGAAAAAAATAAAAAAAAAAAGAGGAAAGATATTACATTTCTTCCACTGCCTCATCTATTTAGAGTGCCAAATCTTTGGGAAAAAGTCATTAACTACAGAGCTCATGGATCACGGTGCTGCCTTCTTGGCTGGAGGCCACAGAAGCTACATGAAGGCAAAAGAAATCAGAGGAAGGAAAGCCAAGGGCAGATTTCTGTGCTGTGCCAGGCAGCAGCATCTTCCCCTTGGCAGCAGGGCTGATTATCCAGCTGCTGGGAAAAAACTGCCCTGGAAAGAGAAATGAGTTAGCAACACAGAGGTATAAAGTGACAGCATCTTATTCAGGGAAAAGAAGATATATTTGCATATTAGTATCTACAAAAATCAGAAGTTTTGACTGCATTCTCTCCACACTAATTTAGTTTTTTATCCCATGTCCAATACCTGGATTTGGTTGTGTCTCATGTTTTCTGTTCTGCACTGAGCTGCCCTGTGTGCAAAGCTGCAGTTCCCACAAGAGCCACACACCCAGCACTGCTCAGAGCTGGAATATTCACCAGCCACCTCCCCAGGCACCCCCAGTGCCACCAGTGTGAAGGGCAGGGGAGACATTACTACCAGAGGAACAATAATTTCCTTTTTTTTTCAAGCCTGTTTATCTTTTAAAATCCAGCCCAAATGGCTCTGCCATGATCCTGTTGAAAGCCATGGTAGCTCTGATATTTGCTTTTGTTTCAGAAAAGGATTGGACCCATCTTTATCAGCCAAGGGAAATATTTGTCTTGGTTTGAGACAAATTCAGAGGAGAATATTTTTTGATAGAAAGTAGCTTGTAGTTATTTTTTAAAAAATGTTTTTAATTTAATTCTATTTTGGATACTTTTATTTTTGTAGTTTGATTTATTTATTGCTTTGGGGTTTTTTTTATATTAGCTTTATTTTTGGGGATATGGGTATTTATAGGATGGACTTTTATGGGTAGGTTTTTTATTTGGGGAGTGACTTTTTTTTTAGTTTTTAGTAGTTTAAATTGATTATACCACTTGCCTCTCCAAGACCAACCCATTGGCAGCCCTGAACTTTGGGACCAGAGGGAAAATCTCTGGGACTGCAAGCTCAAAGTCAAGCAGATATCACTGGCACCATGCTGGCCTAAAAATACTCAAGTGGGCTGGAAACTTGAACTGTTCCTTCCAAGATCTTATTATGGCCTCTCATTACATGCAAAGGATTGAGAGCATGAATGATTTAACTGGAGAATGATGGGCAGTGGTTGCTAATGAACCCCAGGGAAGGAATTAGTTTTATTTCTCAACAATGCTCTCTCTCTACGATATTGTAGAGTCCTCCCAGCTTTAAACATCTATTTTGAGATGAAATGTTGCCAGTTTCACCCAACTGATCACTGAGAGTGGCATCCAGCAGTGCAGGAGGTCTGTGAGGTCACCACAGCACTGGGTAAGAGATAAGGATTCCTCTCAGGAAGAGTTTCCAGCTCTGCTGTGAGCACTGGCCTTAGGAAATCAATTTGCAAAGTGATAAGGAATCAAATACCACCTAGAGGCTTGGACTACAGCTTCTCAGGAAGATCAGACATTTCACAGGCACTAAAAAGGAGAGTTTTTGCCTCATGGGAAGCTGGAAGAAGAGTGCCTGTCAGCCCAAAACCCTTTGCACAACTCCCAGCAGCAGTGAAATCACAATTCCTCCTCAGGCCTGAGCAGCTGGTGAAAACCCCTCATCATCACCCACTTCCAGGAGCTGGAAAATGAAGAAAACTCTCGTGAACCACTCACATTTCATGGAATAGCTGGGATTGGAAGGGACCTCTGGATATCACCCAGTCCAATCCCCCTGGAGCAGGTGACACAGAACATGTCTAGCTGGGTTTGGAATAACTCCAGAGAGGGAGAATCCATGGCCTCCCTGGGCAGCTGTTCCAGTGCTCTGCCACCTTCAGCACAAAGAAGTTCTTCCTCATGTTGAGGTGGAACTTCTTGTGTTTGAGTTTATGGCCATTAGTCCTTGTCCCATCCCTGGGCACCACTGGAAAGAGCCTGGCACCATCCTGTGACCCCCTCCTGGAGATATTTATATGGATTGATGAGATGCTGTCTCATTTTTCTCTTCTCCAGACTAAACAAGCCCAGCTCCCACAGTCTCTCCTCTCCTCAGACTTCCATCCAAGCCTAAAGACACAAGGCATGGGAGACAGGGAGAAAAAATAGACAGCCAAGCTTCCTACCTGATGGGGATCATCCCTATCATGATGAGGGGGAAGATCATCTTCATGTAGGGCAGGGGTGACATCCCAAACCCGCAGAGGATGAGGAGCTGCAGGACCTGCAGGCCTGTGAAGTAGTGGATCTTCCTCTGGGGAACTCTGCGGATGTAGTGGGTCGGAGGATAAGCAGTCTGGGAGGAGAAGAACCACACATTAGACACACTTGTGACAGCAGTGTGGGGCTTTGGAACCCCAGGCTTTGAGGGAAGTCATCCATTTGTACAAGCAATGCATCAGCACCGTGGTCCTTAAGGGGTTCAGCAGCTGAACATGGGATTTGTTGGTTAATTCCAGAGTCTGAAAGCACAGCATTGGCAGCAAGACCCAGAGGATGAGTGGGCACTGGAGAGAAGCCAGGACACACCTCAGGGCCAGGATTGCCTCTGGGAGCATCTGGAATGCAATGTGGTATCTCTGGAAGTGCAGTAAGGAGATTCCCTGAGCAGGATTGGGGTTGTCAGGGCTCCAGAGGGGTGTGGGGGTGTGCAGGGGGAAGGAGAGCAGATGCATCCACTTGTCACTGTGGATGGTTCCTCCATCTGGCACCCAGCTCCTCATTATTTTATAACCTTCTAAAGCTCCAAGTTTGCCCCTGGTGCTCCCATCTCTTGGCTGAACCCTGGTAGGGGAAGCTCAGGAGATCAGGGAGGTGCAGGAAGAGGCTGTGCTCAGACTGCAGGGATTTTCTCAGCTCCTACAAGCCACCCATTTTTGAGAAATAAAGGGGAAAAAAATGACATTAATGGGCTAAATATGGTGGTTTCTTTTGACAGTTCCTTGCTCACGTCTGAGTACAGGCTTTGACTCACTGTCTATACATCAATGAAGAGGATGAGCGACTGTCTGCTGGCACCAGTACAGCCTCAGTGGGTTTCAGATTGTGCCATGACTCATTAAAAGGTTTCCACAGAAGGGAGTTTTCCATATTTGAGAATACTTTTTAATTTTCCACACTGAAGCCTGGAAAATTCCACATATAATTCCTACTAAAACCAGAAGTAATAAGTCACATACATCAGTGGCTGTTCAACCCTCACTCAAAAATTGACATGACAAATGTAATCTTTACCCAAATTTCACAGTTTTAACCTCTGGGATGTAACACTGGAGATCAAGACAGATTAGCAGAGATGAAGAGCCAAATGTTGGGTTTATTAAGCCCTTGACCCTTGTTACATAAGGGAAGGTGAGCTGGAGATTGCTCCAGGCACCACCTACACTGCAAACTGACACCTTTTGAGCACCTGTAACAGAGACAGATTGAAAATACATCTTCCAGGTTTGCTTTCAGCCCACATCACAGAGGTTTCAATAATGCAAGTAATTTCATTTTGAGTTTAAAATCCCATCTTGTGGCATTTCACACGAAATGAAAGCGTCAAACAGCACCAAAAAATTACCTGCCTCAAGCTTTGTGGGGGAAATCAAAGATCATCATTTCCTGATGTTGTGCTTTTGAATATTTTATATTATTATTATTTTTTAAATGCATGTACTCTGCAGATGACACGACATCACGGGGAGGAGGGGGGTGGTTAAAACTCCCCAAAAAAAAAACCCTCACCAAAAAAAAAAAACCCAAACCATAAAAAATCCCACTTTGAGAGAGCAATGGTTTGAACCCAGCTGCAGGTACCTGTTCCTTGAGCAGCAGAGCCACCCTTTCAAAGAGCTGGTTCCCATCGATGGAGGTCAGGGCAATGTAGAGGAAGAGGCCAAAGAGGACAGGCTTTGGGATCCACTGCAGAGGCAAAGGGAGGAGCAGCAGAGAGAGCCCCACCAAGAAATTTGCCACCAGACTCGTCAGCCGGGTCTCCTTCACACTCACGATCCTGGAAGCAGGAAAAGAGGGGTCAGGAGACAGGAAAACACCCCAGGATCCACCAGTGTTTATCCCAGGGCTGGCTGCTCCATGGGGGAGCAGGACACGTGCCACCAGGGAAAGGGAAACTCATCCCCACCACACTGAAATCAGCACTTCTGGCCCCGTGCTGACACTGAGGAGGCAGAGCATGGCTGGAGCCAGGCCAGGCACTTAATCCACAGCTCAAACAGAGCAACTGAAAAAGGGCCAAATTCCCCTTCTGCAAAGCTCCACAGATCCTATCCTGAACTAAATTGCCCTCAAAACTGATTCTGTTTAGCACAACGCAAAAAAAAAAAAAAGGCAAAAAAAAAAACTAAAAAAAAAAAGGCAAAAAAACAAACCAGGCAAGAATCCTCTTTCTGAGCAGTAATCCTTCCCTTGATTTACCCAGGGCACATGCAACTGGCTTCTGTCCCAAAGAAAACTCATTGACTTCTCCAGGAACTAAGGAACCTCTTGGAGAAAAAAAAAAACAACAGAAAGTCAGCAGTCTCCTGACAGCGAGTCAGCATTTCTGATGGGTACGAGGATCTCCCTGTTTACATGGAAGGGAATGCTGAGAGCACCACACAGGGACTCAATCCTGCTGTGGGCAAATGCCTATTACCATGCTAAACATGTCATTAATTAATGCAAATTTCCCAGAGCTGACAGGCCACGGATTGAGCTTTTTTTTTTGAGGGAAAGACTGACAGGAAAGCAGGCAGCAGCTTTAGCTACCTGTTTGAGGGGAGGCAGCTCTGTTTTCTTTTCATTTCAGCTAAACCTGTGAGCATCTCCTCCCAGTTGGAAAAAAATCACCAGAAACAATAGGAGGAAAGAAAACCCACATCTGTCAAGACTACTTATACAGAGAGAAAAATAGGATTCTTAACCTTTTTTTTTTTTTTTAGAAGGTAAATCCAACAATTCAGTGAATAAAACCCTCTGAGGGAAAATTTTTGTCCATGGGCTGTTTTGGTGTCATTTAATGACCTCATTCCCTGGATGAGACCCCTCAAATTCTGAATTAACCCTGTACACAAACTACTCTGGGGATTTACACCAAAGATCTATCAAGACACACTTCCCTCCTTTACATTTGCACTGCTGGAACTTAATAATCCCTCCTGTCCTAGAGAAGATTGAATTATTTCAATACTAAGTTGGATAGTTTTGCTTAGAAGTAAGGTCAGGTTGAACTTTAAATCTGTTTATACATTCAAGGAGCAAAATGAAGCTGAGGGGATGAAGGAGCTTTCCACACCTGTATTTGGAGAGGGAGGGAAAGGGTGCCAGCCCAAAGCTTGCTCTGAGGATTTGGACAAGGCAGAATTAACACTGGCAGTCATGAGACCTAAGGAGTGACAGGTGCCACAAACAGCACACAAAGTCCTGAGGACAACACAGGAATTCTTCTGTGAGCAGTGGGGCAGGGCACACACATCATCCAGGATTACCAGGACAGGATGCACAGAGGTGTTTAAATAACCTTCAAACAGGTTTAAACCACAGCTTTCCTCCTTCCAAACAGATTTTGTTGGACCCTCTTGCAAGGCTCCTACATCCAAGGGGCCCCTGCCAGTGCCTAGGGAAGCTGAGGGAGAGCAGAACGCTTCCTTCTTGCCAGCTCTGGTAGAACTGAAATGATGCCTTAGGTTTTAACTTTTCTATTTCTCAAATCCTGCCCTGCCCAGTGTCACTCTGCAGTTCCCTGGAGCTCGTTCAGTGCTGTTCTCTCATGCTCACACACGCACAACAAAGCCTCTCCAGCTCTCCAAGGACACCCAGACCCTCCTAGGCCCAACAACTGCAAACCACAATCTTGGGGACAGGGGGGCAAGCTTGGGCAAATTCCATCCTTGCCTGGCTTCTGCTTGGGGAATTGATGCTGAGATCCAAGTGGGAAGAACTCGGGAGCTGTCCTTGTCCATGTTGGGATGCACTGAGGCAGGAGCCTCTGGAGCCCAGAGTGTACCTCTGAAGGCTTTTCCAATCAATCCCTCCTTGATTCCTTTATTCCTGTCTGCTCTCTGTTTCTAGGCAGCCATTTAAGGCATCAGGGACATCACCTAGATGGATAGAGTTTGGCATCTTTCCCACAGCCTCCAGGTCTGGATCACCACAGAAGCCTTGAAGATGAACAGAGCCAAGCAGCTTAAAGTGCGACTGAAGTGCTGTGCCAGAGTAATTCCAGAGTCTGGCCACTCCAGAGCTGCCAGAACCACAATGAGCCTCCACAGTGGCTCAGAGAAGCAGGAATTTAGGGATGCTCTGATTTAGCCTCATCCAGGTACAGCAAGAGCTCCTTCAGCACCAGGTCAGCCACAAAGGAAGAATTTCTGCTGTTTCAGACAGAGATCTCAACTCCTGCTGCAGAGGCTCCTGCCCTGCAAGCACACACAAGCCTGCAAGGGAAGTCATGCAAATGGAAGAGCTCAGGAAGAAAACGAGCTCCAAACCCACATTTCAATCAGATGCAAGGCTGCAAGGACAAGCTGAGAGTGGCAGCCCTTGGGTGAGAGATTTCTGAAATTCATGGAATTTTCTACAGCCATCTCTCAGGGACGCTGAGATTGAGCACTGTGTTTGATCACAGACAAGATGTACTGCAATTACTGCCAGCTCCTGCTAATGCCACTTATTAGTCTGGAATATTTTATCAGAACATAGCTAAAATTGCTCATAATTGGCCAAACATGGTATTTTTAAAACTGATGTTCCCAGCCTTAGATTGGTCTTCTGTGAATTCTAGCACCTCACTTCCAGAGTAAGAACATCACAGTCACATAAAGTCAACAGAGGAATCCTTGATTTCCATGTGTTCAGAATCTGGTTTGGCCCTTGAGGAAACAGCTCCAGAAAGTCTGGGCTGTGATGGAAATAAAGTAAATAACGGAGATTTAAAGAGCATAATCCAGGCTCATTTCCCCAAAATCCTCTAAATATGGCTAGCATGGGATTAGCCATTCCTGAAGTTCTCCATGTAAGCAACAAGAGCCTGTTTGCAGATTGCCACAGAAAACCTAAATCGTTTCTCTACAGGGGACGAGAAAAATTTTGCTTTCACTGTGACAGATCTTTATCCTTGTTTATATCATCTTCCTGTGGGAGCTTTGATTTGAGTGCAGAGAAGGAGCCTGCCAAGGGAGACAGAGCTGATTTTCTAATTGAGCTTCATTTCTTTTTCAGCAGAGCTGGCTAAGAGGGAAAAAAGAAAAAGAGAAGGGAAAAAAATAAGATGACTACATTGCTTGGAGCCTCCTGTTATAGCCCCTGTGCTTTGCAGAGAATAAAAGGCTTTGGTCTCAAAGGGAGTTCAAAGCACTAGGAAACCCTCATTCCCTTTTTCAGTCCCAATTTCCAGTTCCCAGCACCGATTTGCCTCCAGCAGAGCAGAGCTGTGCCATGAGGGAACCACTCAGAGAGATCAGGGCATCCCTCAGCCCTTCCAGGATAACCACTGGAGCTGTATCTAGGTCAGAGTGGCCAAAGAGGCCTCTCTGATGCTTTTTTTTTTGGGCAGCTGGGTGAAGGAGGAGAGGACAAGGGATTAGTCCTTAGTTCAGGCAGGGGACTTGACTTTGTCAAGGAAAAGCCAGAATACAGAATCATGACAGTGGAAAAACAGGAAAAAGATGCACTTGGATATTAAAAGTGACAACAGGAGACACAGGAGGCATGCTTGGCATAAGGGTTTCAAAGTGTGAATTCTGCATCTCTCAGAAGAAACAGAGAGTGGAGGTATCCTAGAGCAGACCACAGACATGAGGAGAAAGGGTGTGGATTAAAAACCTACAGAACTCAAATTTCAAAGTTGATTTTTGTCTTTAAATAGGGTTTAGCATTTATTCATGAGAGATAATAGTTGTGGAAACAAGTGACAGTAACATGTCCTAATGGGAATACGACCCCAAGGGACTGATCTCCCAGGAAAAGATCTGTAGAAGAGTTACAGGGAGCAGCAGGACTCAGCAATTTCCAGATGTGGAAGGTGCAATCTGTCCATCCCTGACCCCAAAACCAGCTGTGCCTGGTTGGGCTGGGCCATTTGGCACCGAAACAAGCACAAAGGCAAGACTGAGATTAAGACAGACCCAAAGTCAACGAGCACTTAGCCTCACTTCTGATAAGTGGCAACTCAGAGAATGGAAACCAAGGCAGGATAATTAAAACTAATGGTACGTGAGTGGAAATTACCACTCCTGTGGTAAAAGCACTCAACTGCAACAGACAGAGATCAAACAGGCCAGATCTGCTCCAGAGCAGAGGTTGTTTCATGAGAAAAAGGTTTTTAATTTTTTTTAATAGGTCTGTGATACGAATGTGTTGCTCAGCAGCAGAAGAGTTGGTCTTTAATAGAAACCCATGACCCAGCCATGGCTTCACACTTGTTTTTGTTTAAAACCCAGAGAATTTAAGCGTCTCCTTCCCAAAATGTGGTGGGAGATGTTATGGGAGCTCTGAAATAATGGTGCATTTTTCCTCCCCATTGTAATAACCACCAGACAGGTTTCAGGCAGTGAATCAGCTCTGGATTCTTTCTGGGGAAAGCATCCGGAGAGATCCAGCCAAAGCATCTCCTCGGCTTTCCACAAGGATGAAACTGAAAATGGCCTTGGCTGACTTTTCCAGAGGAGAATTTGCAATGGACTGGGTGGGATCCCTGCAGGATGCTGCCACTGGCCAGAATTTGAGCACTTGAGTGAAGGGGATAAAGCCAAATCAAAGCTCATCGGGTGCATCTCTCCATCACCTTCCTATCTCACACATCTTAGAGACAACAGCCAGCTCCCCAACCCTGCAACCCACTGCTCCCAAAGGACTGGGACACCACAAATGAATCCAAAGAGATCACTTACGTCTCATAGATGTGTCCACTCTCCACCCTCTCCTCCACGTAGGCCAGGGCCCGGACGTGCATGGGGGAATGCGGGAAGGCCGCGTGGATCCAGGGCAGGCCGAAGACCGAGAGCCCCGTGTTGATCAGCGCCACGAGCAGCAGGTCCCAGTGATAGGCTGTGCCCTTCACCAGCCTGGAAGGGGTTGGGGACAGCAGTTACACCTGGTGCAAACCCTACAGGCTGCCCTCGCTGAATACTCAAGTGTTCTCAAAATCACACAGAGATTTCACACCTCTGGGTTTACTGTCGGCACGGTGTGAACGCTGAAGTGATGAAATGTGATCATTTGCTCCCAAAGCTGTCCTCATCTGGAGAGAATAACTCTGAGCAGAAAGGCAGCCCACAAAAATAACAGCCCATGAAAACTTCATCAGCATTTTTCTCCTCCATTTATTGCGGGGTCTACACAAAATCCATGTGTGGGTTTGCTCGTGGAGTCTACACAGGGAGCGGATAAAATCCTGAGCATTTGTTGTCAAAGTACTGACACTGAAGTTTCCCATCTCTCTTGTTTGTAACCCTGATCTCTCTCCTTCCCCCATGAGTAGGACACGTGCTCAGTATGCTGCAGTAATCCCCTAATTATGTAATTGCTACTGCATGATAAGAAAATGGGACAGGAATTCATTAAACTTCAGCTCCTCCTTGGCAGTCACAGAATCATGGAATGGATCACAGAATGGTTTGGGTTGGAAGGGACCTTAAAGATCATTCAGTTCCAACTCCCTGCCATGGGCAGGGACATCTTCCACTAAGCCCAGCTTGCTCCAAACCCCATCCTACCTGGCCTTGGACAATTCCAGGGATGGGGCAGCCACAGCTTCTCTGAGCAACACATTCCAAAGGAGTTGGAGATTTGTTCCAAAGTTCATCAAATGCTGCACAGCCTCCCTGTTTTTATTTTTTAGGGGATGGGGAATCTGACAGCCTTCGGTGAGGAAGCTGAGCACACCCACTTTGCCAGGAAAGAAAGCAGCACTAAGACTGAACTCACAACTACTTTAACCTTGCCAATGTTTGCAAGGTCTGCCCCTTTCCTAAATATTCCCATCTGGTATCAACTGCTGAGATATTATGAGTGAAGTTTAGAAAAAAGACTGGGGAAGGATTCAGCTCTCAGGCTTTAAACCCTCGCTGGCTGTATTTCTGCCACTGGAGCACTTGACATCCTCACACAACACCAGAGCTCAGCTGAATTCTCTCTGGCCACCATCAGCTGGAAAGGGAGCACCACTTAGATGTGTCAATGCCACCCAAACGAGCTCCATTCAACACCCCAGCACAGATCTGGAGCCATCCAAGATGCCCATGGACACGAGGCACATAGAGCTGGTAGAGTCGACCCAGCACGTGAAGATCAAAGCCATTGTTTGGGCAGCAGAAATCTTGGGTGGGGCTCAGTTTTGGGACAAAAAGCCTGGTCCCACTGGGAGTGCCCCCCTCCACTGGCTGAGGAGGCCGTGGGGTGACCGGGTCAGGTAGGTGTCTACCCTGCAAAGCCTCTGGAAGGTGCTGGCAGGAAGGGTGGGATTGTGAACGCGTTTCCTGCGTTGGCTCACGCTTTGGAAACACAGCCCCTGCTCACGTGCTGCTGTCTCTGAGCAAAGGCACCTTCAGCACCCTCAGGGTCACTTTTTGTTGTCCTGCCCATTCTTTTCAGAAGGTTTAAAGGACATCAACCTGTTGGAATGAATCCAGAGCAGGCCACCAAGATGATCAGAGGGATGGAGAACCTCTGCAGTGAGGAATGGCTGAGAGAATTGGGATTGTTCAGCCTGGAGAAGAGAAGGCTTTGGGGTGACCTAATTGCAGCCTTCCAGGAGCTGAAGGGAGCTACAAAAATGATGGGGAGAAACTATTTCCAAGGGCCTGGAGTGACAGGAGAAGTGGGAATGGACTCAAATGGACAAAGAGTAAGTTTAGATACGATATTAGAAAATAATCCTTCCCTGTGAGGGTGGGGAGGCCCTGGCACAGAGTGCCCAGAGAAGCTGTGGCTGTCCCTGGATCCCTGGAAGTGTCCAAGGCCAGGTTGGATGGGGCTTGGAGCACCCTGGGCTAGTGGGAGGTGTCTGTGAGGGCACCACAAACAGATGATGTCAAGTCCTAGTTTCTACATCTCTAAAAATTCCTGCCCCAATACCTGATCAGCCTCAGCTCAACCCTGTACTGAGGCGCTCTGAAAAACACTCCGAAAAACTCCAAAGAGTATTTGACATTCCTTAAAAATGTCCTAGTGGAAAATACCAAAAGTTTAGAAGAAATTCATATTAGCCAAGAGATGACCCACTTACATACAGATTTATGCAACACTTAAAGGGATATAATAGAGATAAGAGGTGGTCAAAGGAAACTAAATTAGTGTAGCTGAATTTGAGCTTGTCTCCTCTCTCCTAATACTGTGTCACTCCAGCTACAACATGGAGAATGCTAATGGATATTATGCAAGGAGAGAACCCTCCCACGCATCACATTGGCAAAAAAATCCCCGAAGACGTGGTAGTTTCCCTGGAAAAAAGTCATCCACGTTCATTCTTGACATCACATCTGATTGCAGTTGGCACAAAACCATCAGAGGGAATATTTGAATAGTGCCACATCTCAAGTTTGCACATAAGTGAGTCTTACAAGACATTGGACATATTGGTTTATTGCACTTCTGCCTTTTTTCAGTTGGAATTTACCAACTCCAAGCACTCCTGATGCTCAGCTGCAGCCCATTGTGCTACAATATTTATGTAGGTCACTGACTTCTTATTTTCAACGAATTCTCTGTACTGCAAGAGCAGTGCAAGCGTCCACATGTGTCAGACACTCCCTAAATATCTTGAGGTGCATCCAAGGACCTCAAACCGTACAAAATATGCACTTCACGTTCACTGCGCCACCTCTTGTCCCCCAAAGCTCTTCCTGAAAAACACTTTGGGAGTTTTAGGGGACAAACACTGGTGTTGAGCAGAGGGTAAAGAAGAAACAGGTTGAGGTGATGAGCTCGTTGAAGATTTGTGGTTTTGGCTTGCTGCCAAAAACTGAGCTTTGGGGGTGGTGAAGAGTCAAGCAGCAGAGTTACTTCCATCTGTGACAACAGAAATTCTTAAAAACACATCCTGAATACATTTTCTGACGCTCAGACAAGCTTTGGGCAAGCAGTGGTGGTGAGAGACCCAGGGACATCCCTCCACAGGGGGAAAAGCAGCGCCAGAGGCGTTACCTGTTCTCCGGGGCGTTGGCGAGCGACGCGACAATGTTCTGCTCGATGAAGAAGAGCATGGAGAGGAGAAATCCCAGCCCCATGGCACTCATCACTGACCCAATGGACAGGGACTGCACGGGGGCCAGCACAAACAAGCTGTCAGAGGCGTTGTAGTTAAATTTGGACACTGCAAAGAGGAGGGGAAGGATGTTAGGATGCATTGTCCAACCATCAGTGTTTTACCCACACCGTGAACTACTGGGAACCGAGCAGGAAAGTGATGCTCTGGCATGTGGGAGCCTGCAGGCCATGGAAGATGGGTCCATCTGCCTGGTTTGGTTTATTTTTTATCTCCATCCACTTAGGACTTGGCTGCCATCCTGATGGGACAGATCACTGCTAGTCCTAGCAAGGCATTACAGATATTTGAGCAAAACAAAAGAGGGAAACTTGTTTTGCACAGATGCAAGGTTTTTTTAGATGAGGAAACCTTATTTCTAACCAGCACCATAACGCTCAGCTTATCAACCCAGAGAGGCATTTGAAAACTTCCTCGTGTCCAACAAGCCATGCAAGGCATTTTAGTATAAAATCCAAATCAAAACTCTGCTGCCACTGGAAGCAATCCATGGCTAGGGATAAATCACACATGGCCACACATCATTTTGCAATCCAACTGGATGGAATGGCCATCACAATTAAAAAAAAACAAAACAAAAAAGCCATTTCTTATTTGTTTCCATACATTTCCTCACATCACCCGCTCACGTCACTGCAGGACAATGCAATTCCTGTCCCCATTATCACTTCCTGATATGGAAAAGTTGATCTATCTGGCCAATGAATGTTGTCTCATTTTTAGATTTCCTTGTGGAACTTAGAACTGCCCAGATGCTCTGCACCATTTCACCTAAATTAGGAAAACAAACTGGAGACAAAGAGGACAAACTGGGATGACCAACTCCATGTTGATATGACTGGCAACAACCCTTCCTGCCTGCTGATTACTCTGCCCTTTGTTCTTTGCCAGAAATTGTTCATCTCCCTTATTGTGACACACACCTCAAACTCATTGAAAAGACACATCTGGATAATTTTTCTTGCCCTCATTTGAGCAGGGTTTGGAATGACATAAATCTAATGGTGAGGAAATCTAAGCTCTCGGTGGGAGGTACACGCGGTATTTGTGAAATTATATGGAAGAACTTCACTTTTTAGCAAAACCCTTCTAGGATTTCACTTCTCTCTTTTATAAGCCCCAGTAGTCCAGAGAACAAAAACAGAACTTACTTTCAATGTCCTTGAAGATGAAGGAACCCACAACAGAGAAGGTCAGGACTGAAATGGGTAAGGCACAGTCGGACAGAATTTCGCGTACCCTCGCGTGCAAATATGGGCTGCAAAAAAAAAGACAAAAAATTCCCATCAACACCCCACTGCCAGGACAATCACTCAATCCAGACAACATTAATGCTTTGACAAGTGAAAATTCAGTCCCCTCTTGCAATTCTGAAGTGATACTTGGAGTGAAGAATTAGTCTTTCATTCAGCTTTCAATCTTCTGGAATCTACGGCCTTTGAAGGTTGATGGATTTTGCAGAAGCAAAACACAAAGAAACAAGAAAATAAGATGCAAACTAGGGAAAAAAAAGGCCTTCAAGCACCAATTTGTTCTCGTTTCCACTTTGCTTTAATTGCTTCCTGCATTTCGAATGAAGAGCTCTAAGAGCAATAGGAGCAAACCCCAAATTAGAGCTGGTGTTTGACTCCCAAGAGAACACTGAAGGTACATTCTCTGTAGACTTACCTGCACCATCAGGAATTTCTTCCCAGCAAAACAATTTCATGACTGTTTAGAGGGAGTTACAGGGATCCCAACGTGAATTGGGAAGCCAAAGCTGTTTTAGAAAGTCATTTCTGAGGCCAAACCAAAGACAGAAGAGCATCGTCCACTGAGCGAACATTTTGTCCTGCTGGGAATATTTTCCAGGTGGCCCTGCCAAGTTCACCTCTGCCTTTGGCTTCCACCTGATTTTCCTGGGTTGCAGAATTAAGATCCGAGCTGTGTGTGGTTTTCAGAGGGAACACGAAGTCATCAGCAGTCTGAGCTCCAAATAACTCACCTTTTCTTAAACTGATAGAGAGTGTGGCCGAGCCAAAGGGTTCCCAACATCAACATGAGGCTGAGGACGGCAGTCTCACGCCCGGAGTGCCCATCATGAGGGCAGGTCTGGTTCTCACTCACTGAGGAGTTCATCAGGAAGGTGGTGTTGATGCCGAGGCCTGGGATGGCGTCAGGCCGTGTTTTTCCCGAGTAACTGTCTCCTGTGTGCCCGTTGTGGTAATATTTCTTAAAAACTGCACAAGCAACCAACAGGGAAGCGTTAGGAGAGGGATGTGGCAATCAAAGCAAGTAAAATAAGGTGAGTTTCTTGCTTGATCATGCAGCATTAATGTTATGCTTCACCTGGTTTACAGCTCTGCCTCTCAACCCAGCAGAAAGAAATCAGAGCTCTTTTTTTTTTAGCAAGCCAGCGCTTCACAAATTGATTTTTTCCCCTTATTTTAAGAGTTAAGAGTTAATTAATCTATAAAGCAACACTGTAAGGACTTCCAGTGATAAATATGTGGTTTTGTTCCCAACACTGGAAGCACTGCTCTTAGATACACATATAAATGTTTCTATATAGACACCTGCTTTCAGCAGCCCGGCAAACAAATTCCATCAGGATTCTCTGGAAACACTGAGAGCAGCTAGGCTGCACAGATCCTTAAGTGGATTACACTGTGTACAGTAATTACTTTTCTTCCAAGGCTAGTCCAGAACTCAGAGATAAGTGTTGACGATGTGCAAAACCTGGCAGAACATTGAAATTTACAATGCAAATTAGAGCTACAGGGCACCTGAAGAAAACCTGCAGAAGCAAAACACCCTGTGAAGGCCCTGGAACTGTCCATAAATGTTTCAGATCACCTCAAAGGCATTGATAGAAGGAATGGAGAGTTGTAAACACCCTCTTGCTTTTGAGCATTTACTGTGTTCCCATTTCTATGGTATTGGCTGGCTCCAAGTGTATAAACATGGGTTTGGGATCATTTAATCTCTTTGGGGAACAACAGCCTGAGGAGTCACAATGAGCAAGTAAAACCAGAGGATGGGAACTGAGCTTTGCTGCCTCAGTATTCCCACAATATGTACTTAAATGGCAACACACAGCACCCAGACTTCCCTGTACCCATGGGAAATACAGGAGGATGGAAACCCCTGTGCCACAGCTTTGCAGTCCCTCTTCCTTTCTGCATTTTAATCAAAATACCCTTTCAAACTTGCATAGAGGATGCAAGACCATCCTCTCCAGGTAAAAACACAACCACCACCTGCAGCTTAGGCTATGAGGCACCTCCTAACATTTCTCTCATCCTCAAATAATAATCCAAATAATAATCTGAAAGCCCCAAACACTTCAGCTTTTCCATCTGCGGCGGCCACAGAGAAAGCAGGGAACACGAACTGATTCTAAATATTTGAAAACAAACTTTGAACATTTTTGTGCAGCACAACTGAGATTTGCAACCACCTTGAGCCTGGCTGAAGCCCAGGTTGCATTTTTGGAGCTCACCCCAGTGTAAAATGCCCTGAGTTCAGCCATGAAGCCATTTTAAACGCAGTAATGACATTTTTTATACCACCTTTAAAAGGATTTAAAGATGATTTTAAAGGAGTCTGTGCATTCCACAAGTGGCACACAGGCTACAAGAGACAAGGCTGCCTCACATTCAGCACATCTGTACATAAATTTAAACATCACAGACGGTTTGCAGCTCAAAATTTAACCTCTCAAACTGCACCAAGAGCAATGAGGAGATCCCCTTAGAGCACCAGGAAAGTTTCCCCAGTGAGGAGCAATCCCATCCCAAGCTCGATCAGCACTGTGCTTTCCCCACCACGTGCTATGGAAGAGGCTCTGCTCTCCTTTACTTCCTCCCTCTGTGCTCCAGCTCCCTCAGCCCTGGCAGGACACACACACCTGCTCTGCCAACAGGTACATGGAGCTCAGGGCACTGCCAGGACCCACAGGCTGGCACAGAATGGGGTGGCTGGAAGATTTGCACTTTGCAGCTCTGAATGCCAAAGGATGCTTTTGTCCTCGCAGAAATGATTCTGGCAGCATCTCCTGGGAATTCACAGCTGGCCAGGGGGAAAAACCTGCTCACCCTAAGTGCTACTGACTCCTAGAGACACACCTGAGACAGCAGCAGCACAAACAACCCAGGAACTGTGCAGAATGTATTTGCATTCTTCTGGATGAAGATTTGGACTGCAATGAGTAAGAAAGAAGTGACTTTGTTTTGTGCCTTGCAGATTTTCTCAAAGTCCCACACAAGGCTGTACTGCAATAACATATTTAGGGCTGGGTTTTATGGCAATAATGTATTTGGGGCTCATCTTTGGTGCCCTGTGCTCAACTTGACTACATCACTGCATGCTCCATCTCTGAGGCTGCAATTCAATTTAAATACACCAAACCAGGCAGGATTGCTCCACTACCTCCTGGATAGAGGAAAAAACCTTGCTTTACTCTTTTATTTTAATTAAAGCAACGAGAACGCACCAAGATGGGCAGTGGAGGCCTTCATCCCATACCACCTTGCTGGGAAGGATTTGATTCCTGAACATTTCCAGTTTGTTTTCAAACAAACACTTTGCTGCCAACATCCAGAGAGAGCAGCAGAGCTTGGGGTGCCCTGGCTGAAGCTGAGCCCTTCTCCAGCCTCCAACAACATGAGCTGGCTTTGTTTTCCTCTGCCTGCTCACCACCATTTCCTGCCCAGTGCAGATGTCAAGATCAAACAAACACAGCCTCGGTGGCCCAGCCAGGCAGTGAAAACAAAGTGTCACTGGGACGGCGTGAACGCTCATGGCTTTGGTTCCTCTGCAGGGCAGGGCCTTCCCCCTCCTTTCCTTTTTCCTTGCAAAAAATCAAGGCTATGAACAGGCTGGAAAACATCTGGGCAGAGGTGGCATTACCTCTGCATAAGGCATTACCAGGACACTTTTAAACAGCATGGAGAAAACAGCAGCTTTCACTTTCTACTGAACTGCTCGACCAAAATTTTGAGTGGGAGGAGGAGGTGGCAGCAGCAAACCATCACCTCCTCGAAAACAGGAGGGGAAGAACAAAGATGAGCCTGCAGCCATGAGTTGCATTGGTGTCATGTTTTTAAATATGGGCTCTAAGAGGGCTTGGGATAAAGTCTGTGCCTGCTGGCACCAGTGCCCTCCTGGAACTGGGAACAGCTTTGGTCCAATCTGTGGATGCCCCGAATGCTCCCAGATTCAGCTGAAGACAACACGAGCTGGCAAAACAGTGTTGGTGTGACTTTTGTTACCATCATTCCTAAAAATTCATCCCTTCACAAGTACAAAGAGAATTCAACTGGTTCACTAATCATAAAATGGATTGGGTTGAAGTGACCTTTAAGATCATCTTGTTCTACCCCCTGCCACGAGCAGGGACACCTTTTACCAGCCCAGGCTGCTCCAAGCCCTGTCCAACCTGGCCTTGGGCACTTCCAGGGATCCAGGGGCAGCCACAGCTTCTCTGGACACCCTGTGCCAGGGCCTCCCCACCCTCACAGGGAAGGATTTCTCCCTAATATCCAATCTAAATCTGGTTTCTGTCAGTAAGGCCACTGCCCCATGTCTTACAGGATCTTCTGAAGATTTACTGACATATTCCTGAAACTCTGGCACACAAGACCAATGGATGCTTCCTGCACTTTTAACCTGCACCCCACACCCCTGTTACAGGAGATCAGCTCTGGGCTACAGAAACTTTGTGAATATTTGCTAATTTTTGCAGAGCAGCTGAATGTTCTGTTGAGGAACACCTGGAGACTGTCCCATGCCTCCAGGACAGGGCACTGAGCAAAGCTCCCAGCCACAGAGCCAACAACTATCCCAGAACAGCTTCTACCTCACCAAGCTCTAAGCAAGATACTTAAAAGATGCAGGTGTTCTGCAGAGAGAAACTCCTCTGATTGCACAATCAAAGCACACAAGGCAAATTAAGGATTCCCAGTGAAGCGAGAAAGCATCTCACTTCAAATTGCTCTGCAGTGTCAAATCTTTTGGAAAGCATTCCCTTGTAAGCCTGAGTGTCTGAAAAACAAGGAGGGTGCTTGGGTATATCCTGAAGGATTTCAAAGGGTGGCCCAAATTTTGGGATGTTGGACAACAAGTCATAAAAATCAAGGAACGAGGAATTGGCCAACTCCTCACTGGGATGAACAGAAAGGCTGCTGCTCACAAGGTATTTCTGCTACCATGATTCACCTTCTCAAATACCTCCTGCCAGTCCTGGTGGCAAGGGGGAGAAGTGTCAGAGGAATCTGTAAACCACGAGGCTCTCCCTGGAGTTAGAATTTAACTGAGAAATGGGAAAACAAAATGGAAAGGGCAGAGGAGCTTTAGGAACGTGCTGGAGGCACTGCAGTCCTTGTATTGCCATTGAAGAAGGAACTCAAGAGCTCAGGGAAAACCAGGAAATCTCAATCCATCTTTCAACTCCCCTCCACAGAATTTAGATAATGAATCAAGGAAAAATGACTGCATACACTGAATTTAAATTGGACTTTTTTTTTCTTGCCAGGACCATGCAAAACCAAACTGGTACCAGGAGAAGGCTCTCACATCAATAACATCATGGTTTCTCCATCTGGTGAAAGTTTAGAAACCAATTCTGCCTCCACCAACTGAAATTAGAGCTGCTACAAATTCTGCACACCCAGGTAAACTGCTGACAAAGGGCTGCTTCCATCTCACACACTGATTTTCTTTTTTCCCCTGAAGACTTTGAATGAACACAGAACAAGTAAACATCACCTATTTTTGCAGCCTTGTGCTTGCCTCTGACAAGGCAGCAAAGCAGAGATCTGCTCTGAAAAACACTGTTGCAAAACCTACCTTTAACAATGCCTTTGATGGCATCAAGCACAAATGTGATGGATATAAAAAGTGCAATTATTTCTTCTGTTGACCTATGGAAAAAGCCCAGGAATTAATAGAGCTGCATTTAACTCTGTTCAAAGAAAAATCAGCATATTCATCATTTTATATGAAAATATACCAATTTGAGCTAGGCTCCAACTCAGAAACAAAACCCAACAAACCAGAGAACTTCTTTCAAGCTGGAATAATCAACCAAAATGATACTTGCCTCATCTCACAAAATACATTTTGCAGCAAGTTCGTAATTAAGGAGCTTGTGGAATGTGTAATTTTTCCATTTGAAGAATAATCTGATCAAAATATGACTCCTTGCAAATAGCTACCTTTTAAAGAGCTTCATCAGAAGGCTGAAATTAAAGAGGGAGTAGATCACAAGGAAAAAGCTGTTCCACAGTCCAATCCAGGCATAGAAAGCACTGAAATCCAAGTTGTAGTCGTCACAGATTCCTCGGATCACTGCAGAAGTGAAGCATTCACATGTCACAAGCACCTCCTGCCACCACCACCCGGTGATTCCCATCTGCTCCGTGCCAAAAAGAATCATTTTCAAGACTTCACCCCAGTGCATTTATTACAGATATCATTAAATCCATATTTCTGCACTTCCAGAGGGATATGGGATCAACTCAAACTGTTTCCCTCTTCCATCACTAGAAATGGGGAGAGACACTTGGAAAAATACTCTCCCCCACTGCTCAAAGCATTTTTTTCCAGGGATTGAGGCCACAAAAGCTGTTGGAATTTGCTCTCTCTGACATTTTAGGAGCAAGGGGTCTCATAGCTGCTCTTCCAGCTGGCCATAGCCCATCCTCTGATTATCCCCACAATTTTTGTTCCTTTGGTTGACTTCTGGTTCACTGAGATCAGCTTGCAGGACCTGAAAGGCTGCTGATCACACTTTAAAACATCAATTTAAAAAACCATCAATAAACAAACCCAGAAAAAAACTTTGTCTCAAGCTGGTGAAATGCAGCCACATGAGAAAACCATTAATGAAAGAGATCTCCCCACTGAAGCTGGAGAAATGCTTATTTTAATGAAATTTTTTCTCTGCAAAATGATTTCTTTAGAAAACAACTTGAACTAAACCAGGGATTGGTCTTGATGATCCCTGTGGTTCTCTTCTAACTCAGGATATTCTGAACCTGATGGTGGTAGAAAGGGGAGGAATTTGATTCAGGTTCTGTAGAATCCCAAAACATCCTGAGCTGGATGGGCCCCACCAGGATCATTGATCCCACTCCTGGCTGTGCACATCATGCCTTAGGTTTTCACTTGTATCTTTCTCAAATCCTGCCCTGCCCAGTGTCACTCTGCAGTTCCCTGGAGCTCGTTCAGTGCTGTTCTCTCATGCTCACACACACACAACAAAGCCTCTCCAGCTCTCCAAGGACACCCAGACCCTCCTAGGCCCAACAACTGCAAACCACAATCTTGGGGACAGGGGGGCAAGCTTGGGCAAATTCCATCCTTGCCTGGCTTCTGCTTGGGGAATTGATGCTGAGATCCAAGTGGGAAGAACTCGGGAGCTGTCCTTGTCCATGTTGGGATGCACTGAGGCAGGAGCCTCTGGAGCCCAGAGTGTACCTCTGAAGGCCTTTCCAATCAATCCCTCCTTTATTCCTTTACTCCTGTCTAATCTCAGTTTCTAGGGAGCCATTTAAGGCATCACAACAATCCCAGGATGTGTCTCAGTGCCTTGTCCAAGCATTCCTTGACTTTGTGCCCTGTCACTTCCCAGAGGAGCCTGGGGGGAGAACCTTTCCCTGACAGCAGCCCTTAAATACCAATTTATCAAACAAACACAAGATAAGCTCTCACACAAAGTCCCAATCCCTCAGTGCCCTGGTGCAGACCCATAGCAGACTCACCATTGATGTAGAGGGCCAAGGGAGCTGTGGTCAGGAGCACAACCAGGGGCTGCCCCGAGAAGAGGGCATAGAGCAGCCCTCCAATGCACTGCCCAAAGATTGTCTTCCGCACATCTGGAATTGGGGGGGGGTTGGAAACAGAAACAAGGATTTGGGTCAATCCCTCCCTGATCCAGGAGCATTCACAGGGTAGAGAAACCAAGCACTAACTGATTCTCATTTGGAGAATTGTTTAAAGGGTACAGAGGTAACACACTGTGAAATCAAAATGATCTTTTATTTGTACCCATAATTTAGGGTACCAGATGTTCAGCTAATTGGAGGACTCTGGGATATTTTTTGTGTGTTGTTGTATTTTATACATACATTTGTAATATATTTATTTTCTTTTAAACAGACATCACCAGTGTTTGTGGAGGCCTTCAGGACAAGATTCAAACTGTGACTGCAGCATGAATTGCTTCTAAAACTGGGATAAAGGATGATGTTTAGCTCTATCCCAGGGATTTGGATACTGGCAATCAAAGCCAGGTCAAAAGCACAGAAGCTTGTACCAAGAAAAAGGTGCAGATAGTTACATAAAGTCAGCATAATTCAAAAATACAGTAGCATACATCAGTATCAGTCCAAATCAGATGCCACCACCCACAGCAGTGTTCAATTTTTCTGGTTTTGTACAAAAATCATGAACTTAATTAGAAAAAATTCCCTCGGCCATGGTTCTGGGTTTGTTTTCCCCCCTGTAAATAAAAATTACCAGAACTTTCTGTGACCAGAGCTCCATTTCGAATGCAAAGAATCAAATGCACAAAATCAGATGCATGAAATGAATAAATTTAAGAAGCACAGAACAGGTGAACTCACCAATTGCTCCTCGGGTATTTTCATCATTGAGGGACCCAAAGGCAATGGATGGAAGGAGGCAGGCAAAGTACAGAAAGATCATAGTCGTGATGTATTTTCCTATAGCTTTGTTGTTCCCAATAATACCTGGGGCAAACCACAACAGAAATCATTGGTAAAGCACTGAAAGCCTCCTTACATCAGCCACAGGCACCATCAGTTCTTTTCATGCTGAGAAAAAGCAGAAATTCAGTCCCCACTTTGAACATGTAAGTGAATTGTTAACATTTGATTTCTCAGAGCCACGCTTTTGTTCATCCAGGACCACAGGCAGCACCAAAACTAGCACCAGACATTTTTGCCATCATCAAAACAGGAAATACAAGAAGCCTTTTGTGCAGTTTTGCCAGTCCTCAAAGCCTGGAAGAGGATCAAGGCAGAAACTGTAAGTTTAGGGTTCATAAACCTCCACTCCCTGCCTTTTTAATACCAACTTTTCAGGCATTCTGGACTGTGCCCCTAAGGAGCTTCATGAGGATCTCTTGTCTTGGGAATGAAAACATGAAACACTTCATTTTTCCCTAGACAGAAGGGGAATCAATTTGTAAGTTTGAATCAAAAATATGCCACCCCGAGCCAAAAAATGGCAGCAGAACACAAAAACAAAGAGCCCCAGAGATCAGGAATGGCTACATCGAGATTGGCTTTAATGGGCCCTGCTGGAAGAGCAGCTTCTCTCTTTTCCATCCACTCACCCCTCTCATCTCCATCGGAAAAAACACACCAGGCCAAAACATAAAGCAGCCAGAAAGAGAATTAAAGTGTCAGAACATGAATTTAAGAGCCTCTGAAGTAGCTTCCCTTCCCCTTCCTGTTTTCAGGCTGATGTGTGATATGAGCTCACTGGGGATGCACAGGAGAAAGGATGAGATGACAGCAGCTGATATTGCTCCAGGAGAACACAAGTTTTTCCACAGAACAGAGAGAATGCACTGGAGAAAATCTCCTCAGCCTTCAGGCTGCCTGGGCCACCATCCTTGATGGTAGTCTTCTCCCAAAATACCTTGGAGCTGCTCAATTTTTTCTTTCTGGAAGGCTCCAGAGCAGAGAATTCCCACATAGGAATCTGCCCCAAGCTCCCCAACACCCACCTAAGCTTTTGCAGCATCAGGCCCTTACTGAGAGAGGTAAAATCCAATGAGTTGGATCAGATAAGGGAGGGCTTGGCTTTAGAGGTTATTGGTGCCAAACTGAAAATCTCTATCACTGCAATGAAAAGAACAAAAACCTCTCAATGACTTTAGGATCTTATCTAAAATCTGCTTTCTGCACCATTTGCAGGGCAGAGATAAGGATGGGAAGAGGATGCAAAAACCCAAAAATCAAAGGTGATGTGTAATGAAGAGGCAACCACACGAATAAAGGACACCTTGTGAGGTGCCTGCTTGCAGACAGGAGAGGAACAGACACAAACAGCACTTCTGAGGCTCAGCATCCTCAAAATCCAGGCTCCAACCTGACAAGAGACATCTCAAGCATGCAAAGATGAGCTTGACCTTTTGGGAGTCATCGGACCAGCTGTTCCAAGACAAATTCCTTTCAATTTACTGGGAAGATTCAGAAACCACAGGTCACATTCCTGACCACTCCTGGCAACCCAAAAGGCCTGGAATTTAATTCTCACAGATGAAGACTTCCCGTGATCCTGAGTCCAACAGCTGCAGGCCCCTACCTCACACTCCAAACTGCTCAAGACCTTTAGAGAAAAGGAAGGATTTGGCAGGACAAACAGGACTGAGGGGTGGTTTCATGAGTAGACACGGTCACACCCTGGTTCAGAGAATTCTCTGTCACTCCAAAGTACTGCTTTTTGGACAAGTCCTTCCAATATGAAAGGTCAAGGGTAACAATGCCTAGAAGCTTTGAAATAATTTCTGAAAGGACAACAGGTCCAGAGAAACAAATAATATCTTTCTTTAAAAGGTTCAGGTAGTTAAACCACAATATGAGAGGGCAGAAAGAAAAAGTCTTGAAGGGCATCACAAAAGCTCATTTTCAGTTTCAATCCTGGCAAAGGAGCTCTTGTTGGTCATGGAGGTCCTTATGCCACATAAGGACACGGCCTCAAGCTGCAGCAGGGGAGGTTCAGATGAACATCAGGAGGAATTTCCTCATGGGAAGGAAAGCACTGGAATGAGCTGCCCAGGGAAGCAGTGAGTGCCCATCCCTGGAGGTGTCCAAAGAAGGACTGGAGGTTGCACTCAGTGCCCTGGGCTGGTGACAAGGTGGGGATTGGGCACAGCTTGGACTCAATCTTGGAGGTTTTTTCCAACTTCAGTGATTCTGTGATTCATCCTGGCTGGATCCAAGACTTCCAGGACCTTCTTTAATCCATAGGATTATAGCCTATAATCCTATTTTAGCCAGATAAAATTCTAAGATCAAGAATCCTTCTGGTGGGCAGCGAAATTCACTTTGCAATGGAGACAATAATTACACCAGATTAAACACACTCCTTCCCAAAGCTGATTGCTCACTCTTTAATTGCAGTCGTGACCAAACACTGCCTCTCCTTGTACAGATCCACCTGCCACAGACACCAAAATCCAGCAATAACCACAATTTACCTTTCTGCCTTTTTAAAGCCAACACCTGGTGAACATTTTCAGGATTTTTTGCAGTCCATGGACTGCCATGGCTTCATTCAGAAAAAGGTGGGCTGCTTTGTGATGGCATTTCAGCTGTGACAGGCACATAAAGCCACTGAAAAAGGTGTCACTCCACCTGCACCGTGTAAATTCATAGCAGAAAAGCAACTCTCAGTCCAGCTGGGGAGTGTGAGGAGCTGACTGTTACAGGAGCAATCCCCTGAAATTAGGTATTGCCACACACAGGAATGGGAAGCAATTATGTTCATCAATGTGACAGCTCCATTTTACCTGCCTGGATTTCAGAGGAGTCATAGTTTGTACAGACAAGGTTACAGTTTCAAGGGAAACTGCAGCAATTCTGGCCTCATTTTGCTTGGGATTCCACAGCAGTAAGTTAATGGCCAGCAGCCCCACAAACTGGGTTTACAGCTCCTTAAGTGTATTAATTGTAATTAAATCAAAATCACGACTGATGGACATTCTCTGAACTGGCTGTTAATGTTCCCTCCCAATTCTCTGAAATTTCCCATGCAAAGAAAGTTGAATTACACTGACCTGCAGCTCAGCAGCAAGGATGAGTCTATGAAAACCCTAATCTTAAAAAAACTGCTTTTTATTATTAAAAACACTGTAAACCCCAGAATTACAAACTTGTCCTAATGCCCTCAAGCTGGGCTTTCATTTGTGTGATGGCTGCTGGGCTCTGCCCAGTGTTGTGAAGATGAGTCTACCCTGAAGAGTAAATCACAGAGCAAGTGAGACTAAGAACTTAACTGGAAAAGGAAATCCACTCAGGGAGTTTGGAGGAGAAGCCAAGCATCTGCTGAGAGCAGAGAGGAAGGAAAAATCAGATCAAGGCTCAGACCTTTCCCTTCCCACCTTGCTGCCTGCAGCCCATTTCCCAGGAAATCCTGGGTCTCTTGGAAGGAAACATCCACAGACAAAACGATGCTTTTATGCATTTTTAGGACATTCCCATCCACCACGGACACAAAGAGACCCCAAAGAAACCCAGGTTGGATGTTTTGGGGCATCATGACAAGTTCAGGATGTTAAACTCTGTACTTTGGTAGCCAGGTGATATTTAGGGATGAAATGCTGCAGAGTGATGCAGGAGCTCCCTCATATCTGACCTAGGGCAGGAGAGGCATGGGAGAGAAGAGGAAAAGCCTCTCTGCAATCCCTTTATTTCTCCTCCTTCCTCCTGCCAGACAAGGCAACCAGGCAGGAAAGCTGACAAGGACTTGGCACACATCAAAGCCAATCCATAGTCAACATTTCAGCTCTGGGTTCAGACCAAGGCTTGAGCTCTGAGCTACCTTAGACAGCCAGCAAGACAAAAGTTCTCTTTCAAATCCCATTTTTCCAATCTTTTCAAGCCTTCCATCTAAGCATGCCCATATCACAGGGAGCTTTGGAGATCTCCATCCTGTGAAGCACCACAGCAAATCCCAGGGATGCTGCCTGCAGATGTCAGGAGCTGGTTAGGGACCCTCTGCAGGACCAAGGACAGGGAGAAATCCACACTTCCAGCTGAAATATCCACCCACCACAGCCATGCACCAAAGACACAAGCCCAGAAAAACAGGGAGAAAGAGAATAAGCCTCACTTCTCCTCTTTTTCCTTCATTTTCCCTCTGCAGGAGGTGAAGGGATACGGATATGTAAGAAAAGAGCATCAAAGCTCACCATAAAACTCTCAGGCACCTCAAATTTCCCACTGGGCACTTCAGGCACTGCATTTGTGTTTGTTCTCTGGGTTGTACCAGAAAATAACACTGAAGAATGAGGACAGCAATTTTAGGAGCTTCAGAAATCTTGTATCTGAGTCCAGGCACAATCCCTTCCTTCACTCAAACCAGCCTCAATATAAAGAAATTTCTGGAAGCTCCTACAGTTTGAGTCTTGAAGAGTAATAAAAATGACACACAAGTGTTTTGAGCCAATTTGACAGGCTCAGGATGAAGTTGAGTCACTCTGTTTTTTAAGATAGAGTCCCACAAAGGTCACAGTCACAGGCCAAATGGAGTAAATTCCAGTTTAAAGGAAAGCTACAGGTGTTCTCAGGCTCAGCATAACCCAATTATTCATCTTCAGAGGTTCCTGCTGGAAGACATCTATTACAAGCCATCTTTATCACCAAAATCCTGCAGCAGAAATTTAGAAAACACTTCCTCCATCCTTGGACATTCAGTAAAATGCACAAGACTTTGCCACAAAACAAAGTTGACAAGTTCCTAAGCTGAAGTAAAAGGGGGAAAAAATAACAAAACAGAGAAAGCCTATTCCTTTAAGGATAATTTGTGCAGTGTGTGAAGAGGACCAATCCCACAAAACTCCAACTGGCCAAAGATTTGCTGGTCCTACAAAAGCCTCATTATTTATCACCCTGCCCTTGATGGGTTTATCTGTCTAACCCCAAACCCCGGGATGCTTCTCAGATTGAGGATTTAAAGACTCCAACCATTCAAAACCCAGGATCTTTGTAATTCAGAGCTCTTTGATGGTGCACATGTGGTTGTCTGGAGTGCAGAGACTTGTCTAGTTCAAATCCCTCATGTTCTGATGCACCACTGCTTTGAGATGCTCCAGGAATTCCACATTCCTGATCACCTTCGGTCTCAGTGGTTTATGGCAGATGCTTCATGATCCATCTGCTTTTCATTTCCAGCAGTTCCTTAAAGAATTCATCCTCATTCCTGGTTTCTGGGAAGAAATGGACAGACTAATACATATTGTTTTTTAGAAAATCCCCTTTTCCATATCCTATTGAAAGGGCACAACTGCTCCTAAGGTGAGAACCTCCCATTTGAGCTGAAGTAGTTCTGGAGTTTCACTGGGCTCTTTTCTGCTCTTTTCCACTCTCCAGAAGTTGTGCAACAAAATGCTGACACTTTTTAACCTGTAGTTGCATTTTATCCCTATTTTATGCCCATTCTCTACATCAATGGATGCAAAGCCCACAGAGCTTGCAGCCCAGGGCTGAGGCAGCACCCATAGGATCGTCTGGATGCAGTCAGAGCCACAACATGGACCCTGAAGTAGATTTCCAAATCTGCTGACAGCCAGAATTGGCTGTAGGATCAAAATCTGATGGTTTTGTGCCTGCTGTGCTCAGACAGGCACAGCAGACACTGCTCTGTCTTGAGGGAAACATGGGTCCCCACAAGGTGCTCCTGCAGCAGTTCCCAAGTGCTTCAATATTCCTTTATCATGTAAAAAGAGCCTTTGACAGCTCTGGAAAGCAAGAGCCAAAGGGATGAAGTGTCCAGATTAGGAGCTGAAGTGCTCTGCTAGGGCTGATGCCAGTGATGCCCATGCCAAAAATTAATGTTTCTTTTTTATCAGATTGCTTGCTGCTCCCCTGAAAATCGTTTTATGTCCCTCTTCCTCCTCAACACACCCACAAATCCCCTGAGAAATCAGCATTAGCCTTCCCATCACACTGAGTCTCCTGGAAATAGTTTCATCCCAGCAGGTGCCAAAGCACCCAGCACTCAATCCCTGTGCTAAGCCAATGTCTCATCCTGGTTCCTCTGCTGGTGGTGACCATCCCTGGGTGAAGGGAGTGAGGACACATCCACAGGCTTGGCCACACTTCTCTGGAGAGCTTAAGCTGCCTGTGGAAGGTGGCTTTGCAACAGAAGACTCTGAAAATTGGGGTTTGGGTGAACATCTTGGTTTTTTAATGCCTCATCCAAGGAAGATCAGCTTCATCTCATGAGCCTTCACAGCACTCAGGCACTGAGGAAGGCTGGGACACAGGCTTGGAGCTAATGTGGATTTAACAGCAGGAAGGGATAAATTCCTCATTTATCTGATAAATCTCCATGGTTCTCTCTGCCTACACTTTAATTCCCTATTTTATCCATATTTCCTGGGCATGATATTGACTATATTAACCAGCTCCCCAGGAAGCTACAAGAAACACATTTTGATACCAGGCTGGGGCCCTGTAATCCTGCTTTGCCCCGAAGATTCCTCCCAGCCTTCAAGAAAGCGAAAGTCTGCAAGTTAAAAAGGGAGAAAACAACTCTTAAATAAAACCCCAAGGCCACTGTGGGAGCTGCATGAAGCCTGAAAGCTGAGGCTCACTATAAACACTGCGTGCTGCTCCTGTGATCTGGCAGCAGCGGACGAGCTGTATCCTGTTTTTCACAACACCAGGCTGAAGTTACTGCAGCTCACATTTTGTTTTAGCATTCCCAACTCCCACAGCATCACTATAATTAGTGTTGAACCGGCTTGCAGAGGCAGCAGAAAGGGCCTATCAGGCCAGGGCTGACTAATTAGATTGCAAGGAGTTGATCTGAGTCTATGCACGGCGATAATCGATCCATTTAATCACTGCTTAATAAAAATTAAACTCCTCATCCACGCACGGCCAGCACCTTCATGAGGGAAACGCTGCAGGAGCCTCATCTCTAGTGCTCCACGCTGCCCATTCACAGGCTTTGGCCAAAACACCCTTTTAAACAAGGGACAGGAGAGCTGTTACACATATCAAAGCACACATTGAATGCACACTGTAAACAGGACATCACATCACCCCAGAAATATCCCAAATCGGGGCAGAGCTTCCATAAACATTGGCCAACGTACCATCAGTGAAGTCCAGAGCGTACACTGGGAATCTTCGTGCAATGTCATCAGAAATCCCCTTGCCAATATTGAGAAAGTCGTGCAGCTGAAGAGAGGAAGGAAGTGCTGTGTCAGTGTAAAGGCTCATGCATTGTTAAAGAGATTAAGCTCCTTATTGAAGCCTGATAGGAGCGAGAGGGCTCGTTTTGAATAGGGCATTCAAATCCCATCTTGTCACGATCATAAAAATAAACTCGCCGGGATTCAATTTATATCCTCGTGGCATTGTGAAAGAGAAAATCCCCCAGACCACCCTGTTTTCCTCCCTTCCTTCCCTTTTCCCCCTCCCATTCCTAACTGCATCCCTGCTTTGCAGGTGAGGGAGCTGAAGATCCACTGGGAAGGATCAGACCTTGGGTGCCCTGGGGTTAAGCACCTCAGAGGTGCCTTTCCCATCCCTCCATACAAGTTTTCCTTTAGATGCCAGCCTAAAAATTCCCACAAATTCATGTAAAACCTCCTGAAAAAAGATCCCCAGAAAATGCTTCTTCCTTGGCATTGCCATGGCAAAGGGAGACCTCAAAGAGATGTGAGGGAATTCAGGCTGTCTCCACCTCAAACTCCATCCACAGGGAAAAAGCTTCAATAAATCCACATAACCAAGCCATAATTCCTGCCCATTAAGAGACAATAAAAACTCTGGGGAAAGGGTTCCAAAAATCCAACATTTTGCCTTTCATTCCTAGTTTGGGGGCCTGCATGGTGCAGTGGGATTGCTAATAGGATCTGCTGCTCATCTCAGGCAAGGAGGAGCCTGTCAGGAATATGTGACAGCTGCTATTGACTCTCAGCCTCCCAATCCTCACAACTCCTTCCTTATGGAAAGCACATGGAAAGCATCAGGACAGACAACACTTACAAATGAGGCACCTGTCAGATTTTTTCCTGTTATTCTCAGAGCACACAAGCCACTCTGAAAATCAAATGCACCTTTATGCAGTGATAGCAACCCCAGCTGCCTCAGCGAAAACATTTCATGTATTTGTTGCAGAACCAGACACAGAAGACTTACAACCTCTGCTAGGGAGTGTGAGGAGGGGAAATAAAAATCCCAGACACAAAATTTACACCAAGAGATCATCTCGAAGCAGCAGGGAGCTCTTCCTTTGGCTGGTTTATGTGGAAAGTGATAAAAATGATTGCTTTAGAAAGGACTTGACACTACGGTGCTCATTTAATAGACTACACACAGCTTTGCCTTCTCTCCTGGGACTCACCTGTTTGCAGCACCTGGAAAATCAGAACCATAAACAAAATAGAGAAGGGAATCTTCTCCTTTAGAAGGAATGCATTGGGATTTGGGGTGCAAAGTACCTCAGAGGATCAGCTCCTTTATCAGTGACTGCATCATCTGATATTTCAGCTATTTTAAGTCAATTCTCTTGCAATTTGCCACAACACCTGTAGGACTTTTCAAACTTTAGGACAGTTTTGGCTCTAACCTGAACAACCAGGATGAGCAGACAGATGTTTTGCCAGCAGACACCAGCAAAACATCTGCATTTTAAGCATTTCTGAAAAATCTCTGCGCTCCAACCATATTTGGTGGCAGAGTTGGACATCAAAGCCAGATGCACTCGAAAAGCAATTTAATTTTTTCCCCCCAGAAAGAGATTCCTGAAGGCATGAGTCAGCCAGAGAATCACAATAGCCTCAGCCTGGGATGTTTACTTATCATGCTGCAGTGAGCACGGGGAGAAGGATGCTCGGGGTGTCTCATCTTCCAGGGAAGGAGGAGCGTGGCTGCTCCTGGCCCAGGGCAGGGGGAAGAGGACTCTGGGGCACAAAAGGCTGTTCCAAGCTGCTGGGAGTGTGCAGAGGAGGAAAGCACAGCCTAACTCATCCCACAAGGCACGAGGGTTATGTCTGAGATGCTCCATATTCCTTCAATGCACTTATTTCTTGTGTCTGTGAGTATTAAAAAGAGGTTAAAGGTATGGGGATGTCAGTGAAACCTCGTCAGTGGGGAGCTGTGGGGAAAAGCTGATCCTTCTGTAGGGCTGATCCTCCTCTGAGCTTTCCTCTCTGCTCTCCTATCCTCAGTCTCAACCTGGGCTGCACCAGAGATATCAAAGAACTGTTTGGGTTGGAAGGGACCTTAAAGTTCACCCAGAGCCATCCCCTGCCATGAGCAGGGACACCTTCCACTAGCCCAGGTGGCTCCAAGCCCTGTCCAACCTGGCCTGGGACACTTCCAGGGATCCAGGGGCAGCCACAGCTTCTCTGGGCACCCTGTGCCAGGGCCTCAGCACCACCACAGGGAAGAACTTGTTCCCAATATCTAAACCTACCTCTTTCAGCTTAATGCCATTCCTCCTTCTCCTGTCACTTCATGCCCTTGCAAAAAGTCCCTCTCCAGCCCTCCTGCAGGTACTGGAAGGCTGCTAAAGACCGAGTTACAGAAGATAAAAAATTTAAAAACATAAAAGACCAAGTTTACTTGGCCTCCAAAGTTACAGCCCTTTCTGGTTCTGCTTTTATCTCCCAGCTTGACCAAATAGATGAATTTGCCCACTTTCCATTCTGCAAATCCCTCCAAGCTTCTTGCCATTATTTGGGTGAGAAAGAAGAGGCTAAGCAAGCACTTAGCAGCTACAAAGCCAAACAGAAAATATCTGCTCCAACAACTCTAACCCTTCCTCAGCCCTCCCCAAAAGTACTGAGGGGCTGCACAAGTAATTTACAGAGATCAGGGACACAAGTCTGTGCAAAAATACTACATCCTCTGTATCCTCCCTCCTGCTGATGCTGAGCACACACAGCCCCCTCAGCAAATCCACACAGGACACAAAATCACAGCCAGAAAAACATCACAGCTGTTAGGGGCTCCTCCATGAACAAAATCACAATTAGATGCCTCAGTAAACAAGAGGATTTCAGGCTGACTTAATTATGATTGAGTACATAGCCTTGCCTAAATAATCCTCTGAGATGAGCCAAGGCAAAGTGCCGGTGCTGTAGGCACAGTAGGGAGTGTGGCTGTCACATCCCCCTCACTATTTCAGCAGAGGTAAAAACAAGCACTTGCAAAAATCCCACTCACGCAAAATTTAAGGCCTGTTTCCTCTCCCCATCAGTGCAGGACCCAGAAGGCCAGATTTTCATGTCATCCAGAGACTTTACACCTTCCTGAGAGCTCACTTGTCATAGTCCAGGGGCTCCAGGGAGGGTATTTATTTCTCTGGGGGTGGCTGACAGGTTGAAATTACACTCCTGGTCTCACATGGGTTCGTGCTTGTATTAAATGCTTCCCCTCCACAAGGGGAGGAGATGCTGGAGATGGCTCTCAGGAGGTGAGGAATCCAGCCCAGGGGCTCAAATCAACCTCACTTCTCCAGGCAAAGCTCAGGTAATCTCCTTCCCAGCTCTTTGTGCTGGCAGGGCGAGGTGGGGATAGAGAGGCTGCATCTCCCAAGAGCTCGAGGATAAAATGGTTCAAAAACAACAGTTTAGCAAATCTTGCCCCCAAAAGCAAGAGCTGAAGGGAGAAGTGTCACTCTCTACAGCACTGGCTCAGAGAAACCAGGATTCTGCCTGGCCAAAGCTGCTTTTCCAAGCAGGCCAGCAGGAATCACCAATCTCGGGGCCAACATCTACAAGCTCAGTGTCTCATCCAGCCCTCCTCACCAAACCACAGAGCAGGAAACCCTCTGGAGACATTTTTTTTGCTATTTTTAGCGAAAGACAGAGCCAGACACTTCAAGTGATCTAACAAAAAGCCTTTTGAAAGTCCAGGTGTAAAGGGTTAAACCTGCTCTAGGTAAATGACTACTGCAAATATCCCTGCACGACCTGGGTTTAAAGAGGGTTTCATGACTTGTTCTGCAAACTTAAGAGCAGGTATGGGGTCTAGCAAAGTTCAAAGCACTACCTATAAGCAAGGGGATTCTGCAGGAAAAACATGAGCTTTGCTCATTTCCAGATGTGCAGATCAAACTCCTTAAATCTATTCCAGGGGCAAAAAAGAAAAAAAAAAGTGATAAGTGAAGGAGCTCCTGCACTACAGGCAAGCCAAAGCTTTAGGGTTATTTGTAATGCAGGGACAGGAGCAGCATGCTGGAGATGGCACAGCTTGTTTTTCAGGTATGCTGTGGGGTTAAAGAATGGATCTCTGAATGGAAAAACAAAGCAATGACCAACACACAGGAAATTCCAGAAAAGAAAGCTGAGTTACAGCATTTCCCTCAAACTTTAAAGTACAAAGCAAGTAATGTTTTACAGAGCTACAGATCAAACAGGGAGAATTCAGGCCAAATACTGACAGGCAACTTTTAAGTGAAATTACCATGCAGAGATGGCCAAGAAGTCTTTTGGCTGCAGGAAAGACAAGCAGCAGCTTCCTTCAGAGCCTTCTGATTGTAAGGATTAAGTACCTTGGACTGACGAGGAGCAGTGATCCATTAATCCCACCCTCGACTAAGCATCTGGAATCAAACTCTAACCATTTCAACCTTCAAGTGTTCTGCATCCCTTCAGCACCTGCCTCCTTAAAGTGGCTCTTTGGAGATTTACAGCAGGATCTGAGGAAGGTGGATGTGCACACAGGAGCCATTTGGAGAGGCCTCAGCACTGGGAGCTTGCTGGGAATGCTGCTGCATCCATTGGCCTCAAGTGTTCACCTCCTCACCCCAAATCCCCGTGGATTGATGCATTTGGACACCAGGGAGGCAGGGGCAGGGCAGAGGTGCTGGCCAAGCCTTACCTTGAGGTGTTTGCTACCATGTGACTTGTGCCCATCACTCTTCCCTGAGGGTCTCTGATTCGCCACCGTCAGCAAGTGGCGTTGGTGCACCAAGGCCTCCTTGAACTCCTCCTCAGTTTTGGTTTCCAGGAGTTTCTGCCGGAAGGTTATGTCTGAAAACATCGTGGCAAAGGTCCTGCCCACTTCTGTGGCCGTTTTGGTGCTTTTCTGAGCAGGAAAAAAAGGAAAAAAAAGACAGAAAAAGCACTCGTAAAACGATTTTATTTCACTCCTGAAAGGTAAATCCCATAATTTACCCCTCTGATGAGGAACCTGCCTGGCTCCCCAGACCCCAGAGAGACCTGAGGGAGAAGGCACATCTGGAAGCTGTTGCAGATGAACACACAACCCCAGCAGAATCCTGTAGAGGCACCAACACAGGTCCTGACCAGAAGCCCTGATCAATCTTTACTTGATCAACTTCCCTCAACCCAAAGCTGAATCACACTGAGCACACATTTTACTCCTGGTTTCCCTTCAAGACTAGATGAACAAAAGTCTTTGCTGCCTTCACTTCAGCATTGCTGCTCCTGGGGTGGAAAGATGCTGGAGTCAAGGCCCCTGCAGGTATTGATGTCTTATCTAGAAGACTGATTGTTGTGCTCATCTGATTCCTACTTTCTGGGCCTTAAAACTCAATTCCCTTGGCCACTCTGGGGCAATTCTGGCAGCACAAGTGAAGATTGAGAGCTCTCAGCTCAAGTGACCACTGACACAGAGGAAAGGATGGGAACAGCTGAGCACAGAGCAAGCAGAACTTGTTTGTCTTCACTAAATGTTTGAAAGGGACAGGAGACTTGCAGACATGAAAAAAGTGCTCATTTTCAGGATTTAATATTTCTGTGAGACACAGGCCTGATCTTTGCTTCCAGCAGAATCCAAGCCTGCTTTTCTAGTGCTCCTGGCACCAGGAAAATTGGATACAAAGGGAAGAGTAAAGGAGGCTGAACTTCCCATCCGTGCACAAATCCACCAAATCCAAGCTCTCCAGGCCCTGACCTCCTCACCTGAGTCCTGCTGTGGCCAGGGCAGGTAAGATACTTGCCAAAGCCAAGTTACACAGAACCACAGCTCATTAAAAGCTCCTTTTAATGCCAAGTTTTAACCCACCCACCTCTTCTACACTCCAAACACTCATCATGCAGCACCTACCAGAGACACCCAAACACTCCCCTCCCAGCCCTGGAGAGCCTCCAAGCTCCTCACACTGCTGAGAAAAGAAGAGTGAGCATCTGTGATTGATCCCAATTGCTTCTCATGATTCACAAGTGAACAGATGAACAATTTCTCCATGAATACAACCAAGTAACTCAGCGTGGGTGACGCAGAGGTGCAGCCGTGGGTGGCACTGAGCTGGTCCCAGCGTCATCGCTAACACTGCACTTCCTCCATCACTCACATCACCCTCCTCTCTCCCATTTGCTCAGAGAAATTGTGGCTGCCCCTGGATGCCTGGAAGTGTCCAAGGCCAGGTTGGACAGGGCTTGGAGCAACCTGGGATAGTGGAAGGTGTCCCTGCCCACGAGAGAGGGTTGGAATGAGATCGTCTTAAATATCCATCCCAACCCAAACCATTCTGGGATTCCATCACTAGGAATGTTCCTTCAAACACTTACCAGGGCACATTCAACTGAAGTTTCTAGGGAGAGGTTTGGATTTAAGTGAAGGATTTTCCCTGGGACTTGCTTTTAGAGTTTGTGAACCAGCCTGGATTTGCCATCACAGGAGAGGCTTCACCTTTCACCTCTAAGCAGCAACAGTCCTTGGGCTGGGTGCTCCAAGGATTGCTTCAACATTCCCAACACTCTTCCCATTTTCCCTCTCCCAGGGAGATTAACAATTTAGAGAAGACAGATATTTACCAGAAAACTCAGTTTTTTTTCCCTCCTCCATATTAGCAAGGCCAAGGATCTGGATTCCCAGCACAACAAATGCCCATTTTGTGGACTTTTTTTTTTCCCCTCCCCAGCAAGGCCCATTTAATGTGTTGCTGTCAGCAGGTTAATTATTTTAACTGCTGCACCAGAAATGTGCACTTGGGGCTGGCTCCACCAACCCATTTAAAATAAAAAAAGCACATTGGCAAGTGCAAGCTCTGTTGGCCTCCACTCCCTTCCCTTAATTTGATGCTGACCATTGGAATTGCAAACTCTCGGGCTCGGAGCGGATGCTGAGCTGTTTGCCGAGTGCTTTGCACGTAGCTGGCCCGAGATAACAATGAGGGAGAGCTCCATGGAACTGCACACAGCTCCAGCTGTTCTCCCTCCTGCTTTTCACAAGGAACATCAAATATGTTTTCAGCCTGTTGGCTTCGAGGTCAATGCCAAAAGCATCGGTTGGGAAAGACCTGCCAGAAATGCTGGGAAAGAAGGAAACACCAGTATTCCCATTTGAACGAGGGTGGTGGTGAAGGGGGAAGGGAGACAGGCCAAACCAGCAGGTCCCAAGGTCACACAGATAGCATTGAAGAGCAGGAAATTGAATCAGGACATATCCTGTCGCAGAAAAGGTCCCCAACCTCTCCAGCACCTCCCAGGAGCACAGCCCCAAGGTGTAAACAGGCAGCTGGAGTGTGAAAAGGTCTTGAGCTTTGAACCATTCAGCCATCAGCTGGAAGAACCACCTTGGTCAGGCCAGTGCTTTCTAGGAAGACAGGATGGGATCCCCAATTAACCTTGATGCACCCCATGATATTGGAGTCAGACTTGGATGATCCTTGTGGGTCCCTTCCAACTCAGGATATTCTGATTGCAGTAAATGTGTCCTACTGTGCCATTCTTGTCTACACCAAAGAACCAGAACCTAAGCAAGCTTTAACCTTGCTGTTCCAAGTGCTGAAAGCTCTGAAAACACATCCCAAAGGGCCTCAGGGACAGCCTGACCTTAAAAGCACCCCAGGTCCCAGAAAGTCTCACCCTTGCTGCAACAGAGCTTAGAAGAGAATCATTTTCCTCTTGGCTACATCACCTGCAGCTGCAGGGTGAACGTCAGCCCCACCAAGGAAGTTTGCTGGGAAGCAACCCAGACCTTTACAGTGGGGCAGCTGTAGGCTCATAAGGGCCTCTGAGAAGCTTGACTTTAGCAAGGAACTGCATTTCTTACCTCTAAAAACAGCAGCTAAAGCTGGAGAGGGGAATCCATGGAGTGTTAGGTGCATCCCAGGTGTATTTCTCCTCCCCATCAGGACACAGGCCATGAGACAAGGACACAGCCCACTAATCCATCCCTCACCAACAGGATAAATCACCTTGACAGCTCCTGAGAAGACCTCAAGCCTTTCTACATCCCCTTGTGTTTTAAAAATAACATTTATTAACCCTAGGAGGAGACCAGGGAAAAGGAAACTCAGGAGAACCCCAAAAAGTTCTGGAGCAAGAAGACAAAACTCACCATCTTGGGTGGAGCCAGGACCAATATCACAAATCTGACTTCACAGGAGTTCTCCCCCCAGTTCTGAGGCCTCTCCAGGCGGCTGATGCACACATGACGTCGCTGAAGAGACTTTATAGTGCAACTGTCAGGGAAATGGGATCGTTAGACTGGGCCCCACAACACAAGGCATGATCTCCCCTGGTGCACAAGGTATTGAAACACATTTCAGCTTTGAGAAACACATGATGTTGTTGGTCTAGGGCTGCTGGAGTCTTCAACAGTGACTTTTAGTTACTATTAGCCCAATTCTGCTCTCTTTTGTACAATCTGACGCCCATGTTCTTATGGGAAATACCTTTCAAGATTTCAAGGTATATTCTGCTTTTTCCTCCAGCTGCTTTTTAACAGCCAAGAAAACAAATGATAGAGAGCCCAACACGCTGAGTACTTGCAGAGCTACAGAAGCGTCCACAAAAAAAAAAAATAAGCCTCTTATTAAAAACCACCTGCATTATTGGAAAGCAGATTACACTTCATTTCACCTGATCTCCCAAAGTGCTTCTGGAAACACTAAGGCAAAGTGCCAAGCCAATATATTCCCACTCCTGCCTCTCTGTTGTAATGGCTTTCCCCATTTGCTCCCAGCTGTTGTTTTCCCCTTCCTGGCTCACGAGTGTTACAGAAACCAGGCTGACTCCCCTGCTCAAGATCCACAGAGGCAGGATTAGTGCTTGGAGGGGAATCCTTGGCTGTGATCCAGAGGGTGGGATGGATGTTTGACTCCCAGAACCAAGACTAGCAAAAAGAGTTGTGTGAAATAAACAGAGGGATCATCTCCAGAGGCCAGGAAAGACCAGGTTTGTCTCCACCCAAGGATATTTAAACAGAGCTGGGACATGATTAGCTGTCACTTTTCCTGCTGGGAAATTCTGGGGCTTGGTGCAGTGGCAGCAGGTGGGTAATGCCAGCCTGCAATGCAGCTCTCCTGTTCCTTTCAAAGCCCCCAATCACTTCCCAACCCTTCTGGAAACCACAGAAAATGCACACAGAGTTTGCCTACAGACACCTGGAAGAGGTGTGGAAATGCTTTCTGACCTCAGAGTGGATTTTCCCCTCCTTTTACCTGGTTCAAAGTTATTTCAGCTGCTTGCTCCCTTTTATTCATCTAACAAGCACTTATCACAGTCCTCCAACAGGAAGACTTATTTCTCCAACTCTTCTTCCATAATCCCAACCCATTTCTTTTCCTTTTTTATTCTCACTCCCAGGCACCCTGAATGCTGTTCCCCTAGCAAGATCTTTGGCTGGAGGTGTCCTAGTCAGGAGCACATTGTATTTTCTATCAAGTTCTTCACAATCTGAATTAAAAAAATTTTAAAAATCACACCATCAAGTATTTTCTTACTCAGTTTGACTTCCTGATCCCAGACTGGAAGCAGCCTGCTTCTGTAAATTAATATCACAGAGGCACTTGTTTGAGAGCAACCAAAGAGTTTAATTAGAACAGTACAGGGCATGAGAAAGATGACACTGTTTCATTTATTTCCTAACTCCCCACCACCACAGCCTCTTGTGCCTTTGGGACTTGAATCAGCTTTGGAAAAGAGAAAAGATCAGGACAGGTCCTAAGGTGGAGAATAAATATCTTTTGAAGTAAGTGAAAATAGAGTGCAAGCTACATTTGTTTTCACAACCAAAGCCAAGCCCCTGGTTGCAACCCAGCTGTGGCTGGACAGCAGACAAGTCTCCTTGTGTTACAGCTCCACAAGCCAGTGGGGACATGAACTCTGGGCTTTGGACCAGCTGGAGAACCTTCAAGTGGCCCAACCCCTCCAGTTCTCTCACCTTCACCCACCTGGTGACCAGCAGTGAATGGTTACTGCACCATTAGCATTAATTCTGAGCTCATCATTTGATCTGTTTTGAAAAGGAAGGTTTGCTGGGCATTTTGAACATCATTTCTATCCCAGGCATGGCCAGAAGCAGTTATCAGCTACCTGTGGCTCACCAACACTCCCCAGACATCATCCCTTCCCTACCACGTGCACCAGGCAGGACCTGACCAAGCAAGAAACCACTGAATTACAAAGTAATTTGGAAAAGCTATTATAAAGTGCAGTAATTAAGTAAGCCACATGTTCTGGAGTTTTCTTTCTCCCTGAAGTGACAGGGTTATGTTTCAGCACCAGGAATTGTCTGTGTTTTCCAGAGACAGGAGTCCTGCCAACAGTACCACAATCCCACTTCAGCTCAAGAGCTTCTTGGGCATGGAGGGAAAATCTGTAAAAACCTGAGCTTTGCTATTGGGTGTCTCTCACATACAAGATAATTTTCCTGGCTGCCACCAAAAATTCGTGTCTCTCTTAGTCAGGAGTTCACTGTCTCCTTAAGCTGAGGGACTGGGCAGGGAGAGGATCCCACAGCACTGAAAGATTCACACTGAACACATTTACAAGACACTGAGAAACTCACTGCTGTTATCAACCATTTTTATCTGAAACAGTTTTATCCACAGTGCTGGAGTTTGAGGTTTCCCACACCTCAGAGAGTTTCCTCCAACTCCTCTGAGCTCTATGGACACTGACATAGATCTAAATTCCAATACCACACGAGTAAAACTGAGAATTTCCAACACTGAGGTGAATGTACAAACAATTTAGATCAATTAACACCTTTACAAATCAGGCTGGAGTTGGTTTAGTGAGGACAAACCTGATTAGAGCAAGATTTAAACAGGTGCCACAGAGAAGGTGGGATCTACCTGAGCCTGGCTGCGTGGAGGGGAGGAACAGTGCAGAATTCAGCCTCATCTGAGTCTGCTCTCCCTCTGTTAGATCCATTTATTTGGGGGGAAAATGGTGTCTCAATAATTCCAGTGCAAGGTCAAGCCCCTCCTGCCCATGCATCATCCAGCAGCTCAAGCTTTTCTTCAAATTTAAGCCATTATTTAGCTGACTCAAATCCTATTCCCTGGTGTAGCACTTACAGCTCCCACTTTGTTTTAATTCCAGAAGCCAGATACAAATACAACACAACACGAAATACAAGCCAAAACTGCAGTGCCAACTGGATTTGTGCAAATATTTGTAAAGGACACCAAAAAAAATTGGTTCCCATGGAGAAATCCCAAGTCAAGAAAGACTGCAGGTAAAAGTCAGCACAGCTCAGGCCAAGAAGAAAGTCACTTTCAAAATGAAACAACTTTTTTTTTTTTAAGTAGCACTTAAATAAATTCCCACTAAGAAAAAAAGAAAAAAAAAAAAAGCTGGAGGGTAAATAGCCAAAGCCCAAAAAAACTGAAAACTAGGAAGACATTTTCAGCTGACTCTAAATCAAATCTGGTTTGGTCAAAGCCTCCAAGTTCGTATTTGGTTTGAGTTGAGCTACATTTGATTCTCCCTTGGTTTGGCCAGAAAGCTGAAAATCTATTTTCACTCAGTGTTAGTCACACCAGGAAATGCTGGACTATGATTTAATGAGATGCCAGGTTGTGTTCTCAGCAGTTTCATCTTCATCCCCCAATAACTGAGCTCATAAAAAGGGCATTTAAATTATAGCACAAATTCTGCTTCCCTGTCCTCCTCTCTGCCTCTGGTGGTGCTGAGGGTGGCACTGGCATGGTGAGAACTGGCAGTGCTCCACCAAAATCCCAGATTCACCGAGTCCCAGGTGCCCCAGGTCTGCCCCACACCCAAGATGTTATCAGAGTAATAACACATTGCTCAACCAAATCATAAAAAGGGTCAAACTATGGAGACCTAAGAGAAACAGAAACCCTCATTTAAAAGGGCAAGAAAGGAAGTTAATTCAGAAACAAATTATCCCTTGCAGTAAGAAAAAGTGCCCAGCAGAGGTAATCAGCCAGCCAGCCTTTTCCTGTCCCCACACAGAACAACAATGACACTTCTTGTTCTCATCCACTGCCAATAAATCTTCCTCTGCTGAGCAGCTCCAGGCACAACCTATGGGAAACCAGGACCTGCAAGAGAGGAACGAAGCTGTGGCCAGGCCAGGCAGCTCACCCACAGCTTGGCACGGGCTGGGCTCACCCACAACGTCCTCACTCCAGGCTGGAAGTGCTTTTGGACTGGGAAATGCACCTTGCTGGGTTCTGGGAAGACTCATCCTCTCCAAGGGGGAAGGATTTCCTCCATTCCTCCTATTGAGAACTCCTCTCCATCACAGAGCTTCAGCTCTCCAGCTCCCAGCTCTCCAGCTGGGATGGGCCAGCACAGGGGGAGAGACCCTTAAAAGAAAATTAATTGTTTCTCTGAACTCAGAGAACACTTGCCAGGTGTTGGCTGTGGCACTTGGGGATGTGGTTTAGAGGTAAACACGGTGCTGGGTTAATGGCTGGACTTTTCCAACCTTCATGATTCTGTAAGGAGACATCTCATCCCTGTACAGACCCTGCAGGTACCAAAACATGATTTTTTTTTTTTTTCAGGACCCAAATTCCTAATGCAGAGTTTAAATCTGAGATTTTCTTTCCATGAAACAGCACCTGCAAGAGCTTCAGCTCTCCTGCATAATCTTGGAAAAACCAAAAAGGGTGGAGAGGCCCTTAAAAAATTATATGGTTCTCTGAGCCCAAAGAACACTTGAGAGATGATGGTTGTAAATTCTGAAGAGGCTCTTGCTTACGAGGCTCCAAATCTTGTAATCATTCCTCTAAATGAAAATATTTGCTTTAAGCAGTCCAACTGTTTGAATTTCCCATTTTGCCCTTTAAAAGAATAATCTGAGGAAGAGACAGTAACTGAGGCATCTCCATTTGAAATCTATTCAACAGCTAAATCAGAGACAATGGGACTTTTTTGGAGACCTACAGACCTCTGGGTCTGGAAAAATCCTTCAACACACAGAATGGACTTTCCATCACTTCTGTTGAGAGAGACACCAGGCACACCTTTCACACAATTATACATTAAATTTGAGATCTTACTCCACAAACCTGACTATGTGGATTGCAGCCTGGCTGGTTATCCAATATAATCTCACAATACCTATTTTTGAAAGGCTACCTGGGTTTTTTCTGAGTTCAACTCCTCCTCAGGAGTCACTGCCACGACAGGCTACATCAAAGGCAGAAATTCTATAGCAAAACCAAGCACACAAAACACTTAAACCTTTCCTTGCTTGCAGTGAGGCTTTTTTTCCCCTCTGCTCTGCCTGTTAAAAGAGCTTTAGGAAATCAGTTTAATGCCCAGTCCACATGCCTTAGAGATCCAGCCAGAAGAAATGGCTTTACAACGACTCCATCCAGACTATGGAGCAGTTTGATTTCATGTTTTTCTCAGGATTCAGCTCTGGAAATCAGCAGTTATATCTCTCTGCTGGCAAGGAGAATATAGCCTGGAAGCTGGGATGCCTGGGAAGTTCCATCAGCTCAGGGACATTTGTTCCATAACTAACCCAGCTGGTGTTTCTCTTAGAAGGACATCAGGGAGAAAAATCCACCAGCACCCAGTTAAGCCATTTTTAAATCATATATCCTTCACTCCAAGAGGAAAAAAATTAAAAAAGCATTTTTCAGACAGTGAAAGAAGGAATGGGGTGTGATAGGACTTGGCTTGTGATTGAGTCACTTGCTCACATATCTTGGGCTTTCTGAGGCACAAAACTGCAACACCAAAACCAGCAGCTCCCACTGGAGCTCCTTGCCCGTTTTTCCCAATCCAGACATGCAAAAAGAATCCAGTTCACCTCTCTGTGCTGGGATCATGGCAGGTCTGGGTGCTCCATGAGCTGCTCCAAGCACCCTCCCGGCAGCACCTCTGCCTGCTTCAGTCATTCCATGCTGGAGGAGGCCCAAAGCACCTCCCTGACATCCTGCTGAGCTTCCCTGTCAGAGTCTGGGGAAGCCTGAAAGCTTCTCCTGCTCCTCTGGTGGTTTCTTTATATCCCCAGAGCTCCTCAAAAGTGGCCTAGCCAGCGACCTAGGCTTTTGGAGAAGCTCCCTCCACTTTTGGGAGAGCCTGAATGCACCAGAGAGGTGAAGAGATTTTTGTTTAGTGAACCACAGAGAGTTTAGTTGTAGTTTTAGGATCTTGCTCTATGTATTACATAGGGACAAGATGGAGATTTTTAGGTGTGGTTTTTCCTTCTTTCTCCTTCTCCTCTCTCCTCATTCTCTTCCTCTCTCCTCTGACACCAGTTCCTGTGGTGTGGTGGTTGGTGGAAAAAAGTTAGCATTGAAAAGACATATCAATAAGATGAGGGTTTACTGGTGTTGAAAAGAAAATAAGATACGAATTGTTTCTTGAATGGTTGTTAGGTAAGATATAAAAGGTAGCTGCTGATCTGCAGCCATTGCCTTTCTGCCCTGGTGTCCTTGGAGGATGCTGCCTCTGCCTCTGAGGTTTTGATAAGACAAATAAAAACAACTCTGAAACAGCAGAAGAAGAACTCTTGCTGCATTTTTTCCAACATGACGAACCAAAAGAAGAAAAGCCCCAGGGCAGAGGACAGGGGTTGGAACCCCCAGTTCCAATCCCAACAGGGGCCCAGGCCCTCAGCACTTCCCCACTTAAATAACTGAGGAAAACAGCTCAGCACTCCTCATTCTGGGACAGGACTATCCCTCATCCCAGGTCCTCCAAGGAAACAACCACCAGCAGCTTCCCAGGGAAGCAGCAAGAGATCTCTGTGCCAGTTTGTGTCCTCCTGCTCTGGCAAATGCTGGAATAGGTGGGAAAAAGAGTTGTGTCCATGGTTTCAAAGGTATGACATCATGGCCTGGATTGATGAAGTTCACCTATAAGTCTCAAGATTTGCTTTCTAGTTAGGAAATGACCATGTACAAAAATAGAAACCTTAATTCTTCCAAAGACAGACCCTGCTGGTCACTGGGGCATGCAAGGATTGGCTGCTCTCAGCTCTGATTTTAACAGAAGAATCCTGAGTTTTCCATAGGCTGAGGTATCCTGGTGTGGCTTCAGCAAGAGCAGGTTTTGGTCATTCCTGACAAACCCAGCCCTAAAGCCTGCTGTAAATCAGAATTCAGTTGTTCTCCTGGCTTTCACTGGAACACTGAAACCTCGAGAAATCTTCAGTTCCTCAAGGGTTTGTTCTGCCCTGTGGCTGAAACCCAGATCCATATGGAATGTCTGACCTTGCTGAAGTTTCCCTAGACCTGACACCAGCAGGAAAGCACCAATTCCAACAGAAGCAGAAGAGCTATTTCAAGCCTAGGTTTTCTCCACTGCTCTTCCCACTGAGGATAAACCAGGTAAGAATTAAGAGCCTTCTTTCCAACACAAAAGAAAGGGAAACACATTTTTGTCTCCATAAGAATGCTCTTATGCAGCCAGGCTCTGCTCAACTCAGTGAAAATCATACAGAAACCCTTCCTTTCTCACCCCAAACTAATTTCAGCTGTTAATATTTCCCCTCATAATCTATGCAGAAGCAACATCACCAAAACCTTATCTCTGAGCTGCTCTTCCTCGTTAATATAATCTTTTAATGATACTCAATCCTAGCTCATCCACCAGGAATTAAAAGTTGGTTAAGATGCACCAACCTAACAGTGCTAATTTAAAATTTAGTGAAGAGTATAGACCAAATGCAAGGATAAAGAATAGCAGATATCTTAAAGGTTCTTCCCACTCATAGGGAAAATTTTTTCATCAACAATTTCCTTTTACTTCAGAGGTTTGGAAGCTGTTTTGCAATCTGACTTCAAGAAAAATGTAAGATCTAAAAATATGGTTCACAATCTGTTGCACAATAACTCCAGCAGAAATACAGTGCAATAATTAGATAATTATAGTTAATAACTCATCATTGCTTTCCCACCACTTTCTTCTCCCTCTTCAGAGCAACAAAAGGAAGAAACAAGGAAAGTTTTGCACAAGACACCTTCAGGCTGTGAGCTTATTTTTTAAATCATCTCTTGTCACAGAAGCCAGTATTACTCACATGGATGCATTTAAAGCTCTGGCTCACTTTCCTGAGAGGCTGAACCCACCCTTTTCAGTCTCATCTATGTAATCACAGCATTTGTATCATGACCTTTTGAATGCTTTGGTGTTAAGGCAACACTCCCCAAAACCACAGGAGAAACTTCCATCCTCTTCATCATTGCTGCTACACCACCCATGGCAACCAAAGTGGAGGAAACTGCCCTAAAGTCCTCTTGGGTGAGACCATTTTACTAATAATAAATTCATTTACTTCTTCATGTTCCTGCTTTTTACATGCCAGGTGTAAAAAAGGTAGCACATGGAGCACGAAATATCATCCAGCTCACTTCTTTCTCAGGACACAGCCCTGGCATGCAATCACTTCTTTTTCACATTGAGATCACATCCTTCTCTTTCATAAGAGATTAAAAACGAGGGTGAGATTTTTCCTTGTTTGTTGATGGTGTTGTCTTCTTTTTGTTTGGTTTGTTTTGTTTTTTTTTTTAATCCTCTATTTCTCTCCATTTTCTCCAGCCATAAGCAGAGGGCAGGAGAAGTTCCAGCAGAAGGAAAGCTATTGTGACAGTTGTCCCAGCAAACTGGCTGGGAAGGCTAAAATATGTGCTTGCCTTTAGGCACCTATCCCACATATCCCAGTAATTTCTCTGGGAATTAACATATTTCTTGACAACTTGACTTCAAGACTGCACAGGAATAAAGAAACAGAGTCAAAAAGGCACTGCTTTGGTTGGCTCAGGGACTCAGGGACAGCCTGGCTCACCCCACAGGCCTGACTTGGAGACAGTAACTTCAAACTCCAGTTCTGGTCAAGTGCAAGGTGGGGTGAAAGCACCATAAAATCTCATAAATCCCAGGTGACAGAGTCCTTGCTGTCTTAAGGGCCTAATTCAATCTTTAACAGTGTTGACAATTAATCAGCATCCAAATTAATTGTCAGACAAAGTAATCAATGTCTAAATAGCGTGGAATGTCTGACTTCAATTTTCAGCTGTGAACTTTGGATGTTTCCATCAAAGGACCTAAGAAATCTTTTGGTAAAGGCTCCCAGACTTTGGCAGGCAAAGCAGTCCATGAACCAGTTTGCTTGTCCCTTTGAGAAGGTCCTTTATTAGCATGTCTCAGTAATTAGCATTTTCTGGCTCATTTTCTCAGCATTCTTAGCCTGTTAACAGCAGATTTCTACAACATCCAAGAGCTGAATGCCCTGGAGGGATGGTGGTCACCTACTGCATGTGTTTGCAAACAGGAGCAGCCCAGAGAGAGACTGAAGTCCCACAGGATGGATGGAACAGGCACCATGATCTTAACCCAAAAGGACACATTCTGAACCTCTGTTCTTCCCAGCAGCAGGAAAATGTTTGGAAGGCAGTGGATATTGCTCATCCAACCCAGGTACTTACATGATACAGAGCCAGGACTGCTGATACTGCACCCCCGTGACTGTGGCTGTGACCCCTTGAATTGTGTCTGATAAGAGGTGAACTGGGAAAAGAAGAGAGGGAAACATCACACACTGTCCTCGTTTGTTCTGCAGCTATAAATTACATTTCCTTCTAAATGGAAGCTGACTACTAATCCCAAGCATTCCTATCTGCCCAGTGGACTGATGCAGGGGTGGGGGCTGACAGAGAGAGATGGAAACATTTGTCCTGCTGCTTTTGAATTGTGTCCTTAAACTATTCACAGCTTCGAAAGGCAGCTGCTTTCTCCTCCCAACATCATCCTACTGCAGAACTGGGTTATTAGATTAGCATTACCCACCACACACACACAAAGACAGGACTGGGAGGGGGTGTTGCCTTCCCAATCCCCTGCCCGCTCTCCCCCTCTTCCCACCTACTCCTCTCACACACTATTTTATGGCACTACTTACTTTTCGTTCCTTATTGGCAGAAAGCCTAAATTAAAGGGGTTATAAATGCGAAGCTCTAAGACAGGTAGTAAGAAGTAACCAAAGCATGAACATGCTTACTACATGCTCAGGACTTGACATATCTGTTAAACAAATTCACTCAGGCTGTGACAGTTACATTTGAGGTGCGGTGGATATGATTGTCTATTCATTCCTGTTGACTCTGAATCATCAGGGGTGCCTACAGAGAAACAATGCTCAGTTAAGCTTCTTCACATCTTGGGCTAAAAGGCAGAGTTTTTAGACTACACTATGACATTTGTTGAGCTTAAGGTGACACCAGAGCAAACAACCTTGGCTAGGGCTGCCCTGGTTGAGCTTCTGGAGGAAAATCAAGTGTCTCCCATCTCCTCCAGTGGGCTGGGAGTGACACGAAGGCTCAACCCTCCCCAATAATTCATCCAAAGCAGGGAAAATTCCCCAGCCTGTGTGAATTCAGGTGGAGAATCACAATGGGAAAGGAGCCATTGCTGATGAGACATCTGCAAGAGTCTCTTGGTTGAACAGCATTGCAAACCAAAAAGGGCCACACAGACAAGACACCCCAGTGCTGCAGAGCACCACAATGGGAGATCTCAATGAAACAGGGGCAAGACTCCACCAAAACACAAAAACCCTGGAGAAATGAGATCCTTGAGTCTGAATGACATGAAAAAAAAAAACAACCCACGGTGTCACATGCAACGTGCAAGCCTGGGGACCACACAGTGAGGGTCCAGCATGGCAGGGATGGCAAATGAACAGCAGCCCACCAGCCAAAGCAAACCAAGAGCTGATTACCGTTCCCTTCCCGTGGGGTCCCTGAATCTGTGAATAAAGTGTTCATGATTTTTTCGAAGTTGCAGCTCGGCTCCATGTTCTCGGGATCCTCGGCGAAGTGTTTCAGCATCTCCCGAAGAACATCGTCCAAGGACGTGGCTGTTTCATCCAGGATGATGCTGGCTCTGGCCAAGAACCCATCCAAGTCCCGTTGGGCTCTGACCTCCTCCTCAAAGTTCTTTAATTTTAGGTACTGCGTTGAGAAAAGGTTAGAGCATGAGACAGATGCACACAATAAGAGCAAAGTAGAATCTGGGTCCTTCACAAGGAGTTTTGCTGAGGTTACCACCCAACCAAAGATTCTGTTGGCCATCCAGATCACAGGAGAAAAGGAATTTTATGCATTAATGCATTGAAGGTTTGCATTTTTAAGGCTTATCCTAGCAGTGTGCCCATAGGTTAATGCCCAGGTACCATTTATACCCTGATATAGAAAACAGAATTAAAAACAATCACTTTTTTTTTTGCCTAGGATAAAGTACATAAGTTAACCTAAAAAATACTTAAGGTAGCATTTAAAATCCTCTTTAGGCTTAAATAATTTAAGAAGTTTGAAAAAAAAAAAAAAGGGGAAGTTATTTGGTAGAAAGGGACACTGAGCTCAGCAGCATGAAAAATTACCAGTAAGAATCTCAGTGCCAAGTCAACCCAGTTGTTTTTTAACTGGGAACCCAGTGCTCCCAGTTAGGGATTCTGAAGTGGGGAATGCCATCCAGGCCATCACCTTTTTTAACTCTTGCTACATTTTCCTTCCATGGAAGTTTTCTTCCTTTGTGGATTTAGCTTTAAAGCAACAATGAAAACAAGACAGCAGAGGCTGAAACTATCCCAGCTCTCTGCTGGTTCCTTCTGCTGTCCCACACTTACTGGCCTTGAGATGGATGAGACAGCCCCGGTGTATTCCAGAACCTCAACTCCTTTCTGTACCTGACAGCTGTGAAGGTGATTAACTGAGTGATCAAACTACAAATGCCTCGTTGCCATTGCACAGTCCTTGGAAATCCACACACAGAGCACTGGACAAGGAGGGCTGGCAAGTCCTGTCCTTCTCCTTCACCAGCCTAAGACTGAGTGAGGAAATGGAACTGTGCTGTTCTATGGCTCTTCCTTCCGATGGGAACGCTGCCAGGCTGCAATTCGTGATGCTGAGAACCAGACTGTCAAGAGACATTTAAACCCTCAGTTCCCCTCAAGCTCAGTAAGAACCAAGCTCTGAATTGCTTTCACAAATCTGATCCCCAGCTGCCTCCACAGCCAGGACCATGCCACGTTCCCCCCCCCAGGGTACAGGGCCATCCCCGAGCCTGACTCATGGGTCCCCTCCTTCCACTCACACTCTCTCTTACCTTTGCCATTTATAGACACGGGCAAAATAATGCTAACATCTCCCTGATTACTGTAATTATCACAGCAACTATCAAGTTGTCAGTACACATCCATTGCAATTAGCACTGTTTTACTTTGCATCAATCACTTTTTCCACAGCATCCTTGAGAGGGAGGATTCTCTGAAGCGTTTCAGCTCCCACCCCCAAGGCTTTGGAACCATCTGCTCGTAGGAGAGGAGACAGTGACACAGCCACAACTCCTCAGAAGTTCAAGCAGTGAGTCTCTCAAATTGTTACACACCTGTAGCAGGAGTTTTCAAAACAGCAAAGGTGGCTTTGTGTCACCAACTTCTCCCCTGCACGAGAGAAGCAACCAGAAGCAGAACAGCAGAAGGAGAAAGGTGAGGGACAGCAAAAAATTAATCAAAGGCGTTCATGTGGGTTATTAGCCTGGATCACAGAATTATTAAATGGTTTGGGTTGAAGGGATCCTAAAGATTACCTCTTTCCAACCCCCTGCCATGGGCAGGGACACCTTCTACTATCTCAGGTTGCTCCAAGTTCTGTCCAACCTGGCCTTGGACACTTCCAGGGATCCAGGGGCAGCCATAGCTTCTTTGGGCAACCTGTGCCAAGGCATCACCATCTTCACAATAAAGAATTTTTTCCTAATATCCAACCTAAACCTATACTCCCTTTCAGTCTGAAGCCATTTCCCCTTGTCCTATTGTAAATAATCTCTCTCCATCTTTCTCGTAGCTCCCTTCAGGTACTGGAAGGCCCCAGTTCATCTCCATCAACACTGATCCTGCAGTGAGCTGTGCATGACAGCACCAGCAGCAGCTCATTGCAAGGCAGAAGGACTCAGCTCTGGCTGTGCCACAGGCTTCAAGCAATGCCTTGGGAAAACAACCTTTCATGCTTCAGTGCTGTTTCATTTCCCTGCTGCTGATCCTTTATAAGAAATAGGGGAAAGATCCACATTCATCACCCATTTATCACTCCCCTAACATAAGGGAAGGTATTATAGTCATGGCATGGGTTGGGTTGGAAGGGACTTTAAAGATCATCTATCTCCAACCCCTGCCATGAGCAGGGACACCTTCCACTAGCCCAGGTGGCTCCAAGCCCCATCCAGCCTGGCCTTGGACACTTCCAGGGATCCAGGGGCAGCCACAGCTTCTCTGGGCACCCTGTGCCAGGGCCTCAGCACCCTCATAGGGAAGCATCTCTTTGTAACACCCAATCTAAATCTACTCTCTGAGCTTAAAGAGGCTTTATGCACATTAAACATCACAAGGCAACCAGCCACCGTGAAAGGAGAGAAATCCATCACTCCCTGAGACACACCAAAATCAAATTACTGGAAGCACTGGCACAGCAAAGCCTCAGCGACAGCTCAGGCACAACTGCTGCAGCCAGGACCCCTGCTGGGTTCAGGGGAGATTAATGAATGCTCCCTCACTCATATTTTTAGCTGGATAGTCAAGTCACACCAGGAAACTTGATGCTGGAAACTCGATGCTGGAAACTGCTCAGGAAGAAACCCAAGCCAGCTACCCAACAGCCATTTGAACAGCTCTGGGTATCCTTGATTGCAAAGCTCCACGTTGCACCTTGACAGGAACAGAGACTGTGGTGCCAAAAAAAGGGGAAACACTGAAACAGCCTCTCCTGACTCAAGGCAGGCCAAAATCACAAATTCTAACTCATCAACAAGGCTCAAAATGCAAGATCTCTCCTGGCTGGCTGCTCTGGAGACACCTCCACTTAGAGCCACTGGCACATCTTTTGTGGCATCCAAAAAATCACCTTCTCCTGAGCAGAGCTCTACCTGGGCTGCTGCCATGGTCCCTTGGGCCAATTCCCTCAGAACCCTGCTGTGATGGTGGTTAAATAGTTCAATCTGTGTGAAGAAGCCTTTATTTCTGCCCACCGAGTGCCCTGTGAGATAGCAACTTGCCTGAGACACAAAATGCCCTTCCAGAACCACAGGCTACCACCAGAGGCACCGAGAACCTTCAGGGAAACTTCTCCAGACAAAGGTTCTCTCTTCTCTGCTGGTGATTGCCCCTTCCCAGACACTTGGAGCCATCTCCTCCATGAGTCAGGTCCCAATTTCCTTTGCATTTGAAGCACAAAATTTCCACTCATCCTCCCTGGAGGGAAAAACTGGCTGAAGTATCTTTTTCTCAAGCCCTGCTAAAGCTCTCTGGTATTTGTGGCTCCACAGCACACTAAATGCTCAAGCATGAACTGTAGGCCAGAAAAAGCAGGATTCCTACAGCTCTGAAAAGGAAAAACAAACTAGAAGAGACAATTATGAGTTAGAAGTTTCCAACTATTTCTTATCAGAGGCAGATCCTGCATTTGGGCTTAGAATTTGCACTTTTAAGCGATTAAGTTCTCAGGTTACTTTCAGTCAACTGTGTATGACTGAGAACCTTGGCACTGGGATTAGACAGGACAAATTAGGGAGAAAGACATTTTTGTTCCTGAGCATGGAATAAAGCTTATTTTAACTTTAATTTTAACATGATTCTATACCAAACAATGTTCAATATTTTTTTGTGGTGGTGGTGGTGGCTTTGTTTTGGGTAGTGTTTTCTTTGGTATTTATTTGCTTTGAGGTTTTTTTGTTAACTTGGGGGAAAGGTTTCTAAAGCTATCACACGTTTTCCTCCCACTACTAATTCAGCCTTCTGGAATATCTTTTCAGGATTTGAGCTGTCTTAGAGGCCTAAAGCAAAGCAGAATTAAAGAGCTCTCAGGGATTCCCTAAAAAGCCCCCAAAGCTTATAAGGCTACACAGACTAAAACCTCAAGTTATAACCTGCAACCAAGCCTGAAATACAAGATCTCAGGCACTGGCACAGCTGTGCAGTCCCCATCCCTGGAGGGATTTAAAAGCCATGGGGATGTGGCACTTGGGGACACATCAGTGGTGGCCTTGGCAGTGCTGGGGGAATGGTTGGATTTGGCCTTTTCCAACCTAAATGATTCTGTGATTTACCAGGATCAGTGATGCTCTGAGTTCCCATGACAACAGCCACTCCCTCCAACCATCAGGCAAGAAGTCAAGGCAACTTTAAGCACCTTGATCCTCACAACCCTAAAGGCGAAAATTCAAAGCTTATTAAACACAAAATCAGAGAATTAAAGAATGGGTTGGGTTGGAAGGGACTTCAAGGATCACCCAGTGCCACCCCCTGCCACGGGCAGGGACACCTTCCACCATCCCAGGATGCTCCAAGCCCTGTCCAACCTGGCCTTGGACACTTCCAGGGATCCAGGGGCAGCCACAGCTTCTCAGGGTACCCTGTGCCAGGGCATCACCACTCTCACAGGGAAGTTATCAAAATACCAACCCAATTCCTTCTCTGAGTACTTTCTGTGCCCTTCCACAGCCAAAGGCTTGGAATAACACAGCCTCTACAAGGTTTTTTTCACCTTATCATTAGTAAGTTACAGTCTCAGGAACAAGTGTAAACTAAGTGTGGGCTCCTAATCCTCCTCCTCCTAGCCTGGTTGTTTCCAGGGATTTCACTCCTCCTGAACCTCGTGAAGGACGACTGATTAGCTGGAATAAACAGGGAACCAAATCCCAGCCATGCCTGCTGGGTGTCTCTGCTCCCAGCTCCAGAGGAGCTCAGCAGCTTGGATCTCTACAGCACACACTTGGATCCCTGTGGAGGCAGCTGCAGAAGAGAAAGTGGTGAATTAACATGTCAAGGAATTGTCTGGGATGAAAAACAGCAGAACAATCAGAATTACAGAGAAATTGTTTGGAGAATGAGCAGCACGTGGCTTTTTAGGTTTGAAGAAAGGGAGAGGAATTCAAGAGAAGCATTGAAATGCCTTTTGCTTAGGCCAGTGACAAACAGCCCCACATTGTGCTTCATGATCCTTTTTGGTACTTCTGGATGATGAAAAGAACCAAATTGGTCACACAGCATCTTGACTTACCTTCCTTGATGTGTGCAGTAACACGCAGCCAGCACCTTCACTTTCAGCTGGAAAGAGGGGAAAAAGAAAAAACAAACCACATCAGAAGAGTGTTACTATCAGAGGTACCTGACAGGCAGCAGGAGCAGAGCAGGAGGCTCAGGAGGAGGTGAAGCATCACTCTCTTGGCAGGAGATGATCTCCAGAGAAAAGCAGAGATCCAATTTTTACAACTCTCCAGTTTTGGGAGAGTGAACCAAGCACAGGATTGGCATTATCTGATCACTTGGGGATTGTGTCTTGCAGCTTTTTTTGGCTGGATTTTTGTAATTCTGATGTATTTTTACTCTTCCCTTTTCTCCCCTCCTGCTCCACCTCCCCAAAAAACTAACTCCTAATCCTTTAAGTAATCATTTAATCCAATGCATCGTTATTTGATAGATTGAGGCTACGATTTCATGAGTCAGCCTCGTTTGGAAACCCTCCTTGTCCTCGTTAAAGAGTCAACAATAACAGCCAGGCACTTCCAAGGGATTGCAGGCAGTGACTCCAAGATGAGCACATTAACGTCCTGTCAACTCACCACGCTGCCTCCATAAATCTGAGGAGAAAGCAGCACAGCTCTTGGGAAAGAAAACTGCTGTTTAGGGACTAGTAAATGTCATTTAATACACAGGATGGGGGAACCCAGGAAATTCCCACTTCAAACCTCCAAGCGCCAACAATAACATTTTCTTAGAGTATCTATGAAGCATTTTTTGGGTATCAGCTACAAAACGAACCAAAACCAAGCTGTATTTGCCAAAAGCCCACTCCTTGCAGCAAGGCAGCCTCTCTGTGGCATTATTCGCCCCACAGGTACTGCCTGTGCAGAGAATCATGGAATGGTTTGGGTTGGAAGGGACCTTAAAGACCATCAAGGTCACCTTCCACTTGACCAGGCTGCTCCAAGCCCCATCCAACCTGGCCTTGAACATTTCCAGCCTGGCATTCTTCTCCTTAAGTTCTCCAAAAAAATCCCCCAAGCCTGAGCTGCTACCAAAGCGAAACACATGAACAGCTTGAATTCAAACAGCAGCAGCAGCATGGAAAAAACCCACGGAAGACCAAAACCCTTCCAGAGGCCAAGCTGTGGAAAACTACAGAGATGTAACACGGAGTTACAGCTACTCAAATGAGGGTTTTGTTTCCTTTCCAGATCTCTACTTCCAAATCCTAACCTATAAGAGCTGCTGCAATCCCATGACTTGGCCACACACCTTCAAGCCAAGCCCTGCTGTTCTCCAAAAAATAAGATGAGGGTGCAACTCACGTTAAAACTCCAGAACTCCAGAAAAAAAGCAATTGTTTTTTGCAAGCAGAAAGCTGCTCCAATCAAAATCATCACTGATCAAACAGAAATTTGAGTCTTGCCCTTGATGGGCTTCAAAGGCTGCAACTCCAGGTGGGAGCAGAGCAGTGGAGAAGAGGGAAAGGATTGACTTCATCTCCCCCTACACAAAATGAGGTGGTTGAGAGGCTTTGGTTACATCACCCAACTTCTCCCAAATTTCACTTGGATGCTGCACATGTGATTAAAAGCATCACTTAACCAGACAAGTCTGCTGCTGCAACAGTCCCAATTATTCCTGCTTTTGACATGCCTTTTGGAAAACACAAGCTGTTTCATCTAAAAAGTGCAATTTATTATTAAAAAGCAAGCACCCAAATAAACCAGAAACATCAAGCATTTTCCCCAGGCTCTCACATTTATAGTTCTCCAATGCTCACTTACCAAACTTCCACCCTAATTACACATGCAGAAGTATGCAGGGAGATTTGGAAGCCCATAAATATTCACCGAGGAGAAAACATGTTTTGGTTTATCTCCTTTTGTAAGAAGTAGTTCAGGAGAGATAAAAAACACCCACAACCCCAAACAATAGCAGGCACATGCTGAAGAGAAAGCTGCAGCCTGTCCTCATGGATACATGGAAATGGAACAGAAATTCAGGTTGTGCTTTTATCAGGCAGCAGCTCTTGGTTCCTCTTATCACTTTCGAAGTGTATCAATCTTTGCTGACAGCTCTCTCATGTACTCAGCTGGAGGAGCACCAAGTGCTGCTTTATCAACACAAGCAAAACCCTCTAATTACATCTGTTGGAGCAGGATCTTTGGAACTTCTCAAAAAAAGCTGTTCTGGGTATGGAGGTGGTGCTTTGGACAGCCCAGAGCCTCGTTCATCATTCATCCCAACACCACCACTCAGATTTAATCCAGGCAGGGAGATGGATGGATACAGCCATGCCAGTTCTGGGCTGGTATCTTAAATGCTCACTGGAGTGCTACAACATCACTCAGGGACAGCAGCAAATCCACTGGAACATGACAAAGGGAAGGGAAAAAAATATACAAAGACTTCTCAAGTGCTCTTCTGCCTTGCTCACATTAATTATCCATTTATTTCCTGCTGGGCAATGCAGGATCAAACCCTGTAGGAGGTTGCCCATGACACATCCAAAGCTCAAGTCCAACCACCACCAGCCTGCCACCCATTTTCTCCTCCTCCACAGCACTATTCCTGCCTCCCTCCAGCCAAGGGGGGAGGTGAAAAGATCCAACACCCTTGACCCTTGCACCTCCACAGAGGAGCCCTTCATGGGGCAGCCACAGCTGCTCTGGGCACCCTGTGCCAGGGCTTCCCCACCCTCACAGGGAACAATTCCTTCCCAGTATCCCATCCATCCCTGCCTTCTGGCACTGGGAAGCCATTTCCTGTATCCTGTCCCTCCAGGCCCTTCATGGGGACGGCATGGATACAGAAAACCCTGGATCCACCCTACCAAAAACTCCCCAGCAATCTCCTCAGCTGCATCTCACCATCAGCAGCAATAACTTGAAAATCTCAATCATTTGAGATTTCACACCCGAATGCCACAATTAAGCACAATGAAACACCACGAGGAGGTGAGGACCACACGAAATTTTCATGTCTATTTTTGTGGCCCTCCTTGTTGGACAGAGAAGGCAGCAAAAGCCTATTTTAGGCAAGAGAGCGAGCGAGGAGCATTATTGTGTGTCCTCACACACAGCTGAGGGAGAGCTGCCAGGGGTGGCCGAGCTTATCTGTTGGGCTCTGCTCCAGGTCCTGCCCAGGGGAAAAGCCAAAAAGTCAGCGACACATCCCTGACATCCCCTGGCAGCCACATCAAGGGGCCATGAGCATCCCGAATTTCTGGGATGCGTGCAGGCAGGCACGGAGCGTTACTGGGAATGCCACGAGTGACTCTCGGGGAGTTCAGCTCTGACAACACCGAGGAATTGTCAACATCTCAGGGCACACTCAGGGCCCTGCCTCTCCTTTTTATTTCCCACCATCCTCCAAACAGGCCCCATCCAACTTCAACACGAACGAGGAGATTTAATACTTGGAAGTTTATTTGCTCAGTTTCATCCCAGCTGCCCTAATAATATCCCCAAGAGCAACCCAGAGAAACAAAATCCCCTCCTTGCTTCCCTTCCACCCCCTCCTTAGGTAACAACATCTGCCATGCAAGCCTGAAAACAAAGCCATGAAAGTCAAATACCAAAGTTTAAGGCTTTTCACCTTTTGTCTTAAGAGATCTCCTTTCACCCAAGATCCCTTTCCCTCATCCAGGTCCCCAGTGCTGCCCTTAACACCTGAGAAGATCCAAAAGCCTTTGCAGCAAGGCCACCACTGGATGCCTGCAGCATCTTAAGACAGTATTTTATTTGGGGATAAAAGGAGTGGAAATTAAAGAAAAAGAGCTTTTGGCTGTGCACTTTTCTTTAGAACTACAAACACACCCTGGTGCATCTTTATGGTAAATATCTATGTATATGTGCACAGTAAAATAAATCAGAGCAGAATACTACATTAGCACTTCCATGTTTTTCTCTGAAAAATATCCAGGATGTGGTGCAAGTGGAAGTATTTAAGGTTTGGAGGAGTGCAATTTTTAAAAAAACCTATTTTATCTTTGTTTTCTATTAGGGGTCTGCCCAAATCTAAGACTCAGCCATTTGTGCTGTGAGCGGAAAAAACTGTTCTGCTTTTCAAATCTGCCTTAAAAATATATAAATTAAACCACATCACCACATGGCATGAGAGGAGCTCATGAGGAGCAGTGGTGACTCCTCTAACACACCACTGGCAGTGAGGGATTGCACAAGCAGGATCTCAGAGGGATTCTTTGCTTTGCTGTGCTGAGCTTGGGCTAATCACCATCAGATCTGAGTAATTTCGATTAAATATTGTTAGATAAATAACTGTGCCAGGTGATGGGATGAGCTCAGGAGAGATCCTAAAGTCAGCTGGGTTCATCCCATAAATTCCCAGGTTACAGGCAGGTGGGAATAAGGATTCTGGAGCAGCAAAAGGAGCTGGGCAGGTGAAGGACCACTCCTCACACTGCTGGGTGGGGAATTGGGAAGAGAGGAGACAGCACAGAGACTGAACAGGGACAAAGCAACAGCGCCGAGTGCGGTGTCACTTGTCACACCCTCGTGCTAGAAAAACCAAGTATTTCATGAAAAATCCCACCTGTAGCAGGTTTTGTCAGCCAATTTGGGGCAAGGGGAACATGTGCATTTTTTTCATGCACTCTAAATCCCACGGGAAGCCGCTCCAGAGGACCAAGGTGAAGCACGGAGAAGGGAGGCCACTGCCTCCGTGCAGAACCACCCGCGCTCCCCCCACACCTCCCTCGGCTTCCTAAGCAGCGCTTTGAAAACACCCTCGTCAGGAAATTCGGAGGGAGGCCATCCCTCTTCCCCTCCCCCAGCACACAATCGGTATATCCACTTTCCATTAGAGGGTAGGAAGCCTCGGGAGCCCAACATCCCACTCTGACATCAAACTGCTAAAACAGGAGTTATCAGATGGAACGCGTGGGTCAGCATTGTGCCTCGAGACATAAAAAGGACCTCGGTATTAATGTGAGGAAATGTGACTATTGTGTGCAGAGTGATACCCATTCAAGCCCAGACCACTTGTCTCTGGACGCTACTCTCCCTGGAATATCCTTGGCGCCAGCATCCAGCTTTTCTCCTCGTCCCCTTGAAGAAAAAAGTCATCTGGGCAGGGGCTGGGCCAGCACTTGGATGCAGTGTTTTGCCGGGAGCAGCGGCAGCGGCAGCGCACGTGTGCTCCTCTGGAGCGGGATACAGGAAACTGTTGATTCTCTGTATCTAGGAATGATCAATTGTCCGCAGGGTGGAACAGCCTTTAATTTCTCCTGAAGCGTAATTCGTGTTCCGCTGCTTCCCTCAACCCCCACCCCGGCAGAGCCACATCCTGATTTCCAATTGGCTTTTCGCTGCTGTCAGGAGTTTGCCTTGTTCTCCCCAAAACTGCTGCGGGCCCCTCTAAAATCACCAGTCTGAGCATCGGCTGCAAGTGGGAAAAGTTAAGCTACAGCTCCACAAATCCTTGATAAACTGTGCCTAAATTTAAGAAAATCCTGTGCAAACTCTTCTTGAAACGTGGGTAAGGAGAAGGTGAATTATTTCAGAGCCTCGAAGTACAAAAATGACATCCAAAGAACTGTTCTAAAACCCCAAACTACAAGAACAAGATCCAAATGATTGTTTTAAAACCTAAAACTTAGAAAAAACCAAGGTCCAAATGATGAAAATACGTGCCTGCCTGATTTAAGGGAGCTGCCAAGGAGATAAGAATGCCGTGACTGATGGCAAAGATGTGTCCCCACATATTCCAAAGACTCGCCTGCACCACCTGCCCATTAAATTTAGGGCCCAGCCTAAACCAAATTGCAGTATTTATTTGAAGGGATTTAATTCCAGGGGTGCTGCAGATAAGGCTTTCCTGGACAAGGGCCTGGAGTGCCAGAACAAGGGGGAATGGCTTCCCAGTGAGACGGGGAACATTTAGATTAGACCTGAAAAAGAAATTTTTTTACAGTGAGGGTGGTGAGGCCCTGGCACAGGGTGCCCAGAGAAGCTGTGGCTGCCCCTGGATCCCTGGAAGTGTCCAAGGCCACGCTGGATGGGGCTTGGAGCAAACTGATCTAGTGGAAAACATTCCTGCTTACTGCAGGGGGGTTGGACTTGATGACCTTTAAAGGTCACTTCCCACCCAAACAATTCTGTGATTTTACTTGCAAACATTTATTGTGACTTTGGAAAAAGCCTCAGCCTAAAAACCACCCTGATCTTTCCCCAAAGATGCAGATCCCAGGTCCAAAAGCCCCCAGCTTCAGATATACACCCACCTTCCTGTTCGAGCTCCTAACATCTGCTGAAAACAAATGTTACCACCAAAATCTAAGTTAGAAGGATGAAAAGCAGGAGAGAATTAAATAAAACCTTTCATCAGTTAACGCAAGGAAGCACTGAAATACCCAAGAGAAATGACCCAAATGTCACTACTGAGCAGCATTTTAGTGCTCAGGCATCTGCACCGCTTTGGGCTCAGTATTCCCTGCAGAGGCAGCCAGTATTAATTAAAATTAAGACAGGCCATACCTCAAACCCCAGATTTCTTCAAGCCATCCTGTTTTTCACACACCTGTGCACAAAGCCCAGCATTTTATGCCAGTGGTCAATTGTTGGGAGCTTTTAGGGGTCGTGCTGTGTTTTGTTGGCTCAAAGCTTAATCCCACACGGTGATTCTTTTTAAAACAGAATTCTAGGGGAGAGCATCCAATTACAATCATGGAGAGCTGCACACACATCACACAGAGACCAACAGCTCGACAGGATGATGCAGAGCTGTCACTGCATCTGTAATTCCACCTTCACTGCCTGCCAGCACCTGCACCCCAGGGTTCCAACTCACCCCCTCTCCAAATGGGAATTTTGGATCTTTTAGCCCTATATTAAAGGTGGGCAGCAACCTCACAGCAGCTGACCCAAAAATGTTTCCAGCAGGGCACAATATTCAGCCAAGAGAGCACATTTCAGCTCAAACATTTCACCCAACCTGGACAACGCAGGAAAATGAGATGAGGATGCAAAGATGTCATTCCCACATTTTGTTTTCCTCTGTGTTTTCAGAACAGCAGAGGATTTTGTAGGATGCTGGTGCAGCAGCTCCCTTGGGGTAGGAAATGAGGTGTTTGGGGCATGTGGAATTGCCTGGAGAAACCCTACTTTTATTCCCACCCTCCTTTTCAGCTTGTCTCGCTCTGGACAATCCATGCAAAGGCTCAGCTCCACAGTTTTGTTCCAGGAAATCAAAACCTGAGTTTGTATCCAAAAATAAAACCTCCCCCAGAGTGGCAGCGATGGAAGGGAATTTCTGAACAAGGAACAATTCACTCCTAGACACACCTTGGCTCTGGCATAATCAAACCTCACTTTGGGAATTGGGTGGTTTTTTTCAGAAGTTCAAGGTATTTTTCTTAGAAGAGCTTAAGGGGCTCATCTCAGGCACCCAAAAAGTCACCCCTCCAGGAATATCAGCTGTGCCCCTCTGCAGCCACAGACTGATTTATTTGTATAAAATCCACCCTGGAAGAAACTCCACTACAACCACCTACAAAAAAGGAACTGATAGCCCAGATGACTCCAATGCCTGGACTCTGATGAATTCCATGCCTAACAGTAAAAAAGTTGGATTCTGGCTACCTGGATCACTTTGATGTTGTAATGGGGAAAAAACAAAGTAATATCTTTTTTCACATATGCCCTTATTCAAAGTCTGTACTTTTGTTCTGCCTGAAGCTCATTTTAAAAATCATCATCCTTCCATTTGAAACAGGACCCCAAGCACACCAGAAGTCCATTTTTCCTTAAAAATCCTGAACATCTCAGCTGAAAAAAAAAAAAAAGGATACGACTAATAGCACCAGCACAAACAGCAGTGATTCAGGGAAATAAGGAAGCCTTTTTTGTCCTGTTTTGAATGGAAGGGAAAACACAAAAAGCCCAGGAGGACACACAGGGAAAGTGAACTTCTTCAGATGCAGAAGAATCCACAGCACTCGCATTCCTCATCCCCAAACAATGCACCCCACGGCATTAAGTCCAGACTTGTCATAGCAGAGCACAGCTCCCTTAAATCTTTCAATTAAGATGGCATTTGTAAAATTGCAGGCTTGGAAATTGCTGGATATTATTCCTAAGTTAAAATCAAGGCTCAGAGTCAAAAAGCAGACTCCAAGATGGCCAAAGAGGGCTCCAGGCCATGCCTGATCTGCATCACCATTCCCAATAACTGCTCGCTGCAGATCAATTGGGATTTGCATGTCATCTAAAAAAAACTTTTAACAAACTTAAAGGACTCCCTGATACTGTGATACCAAGAATAATCCAGAGCCTGTGCATTTAACCTCTAAAATAGCCAATGCCCACACAGGCAGGCTCCAGCTGCTGGGACAAACCCAGGTTGCTGCTGTGTCCTAGAGCTGCGTTTACCCAGGCACATCCCACAAAATGAGTGGGAAAGGACCTTAAAGATCATCCCATTCCACCCCCCATGCCATGGGCAGGTTTGCCTTCCACCAGACCTGATTGCTCCAAGCCCCATCCAACCTGGCCTTGAACACTTCCCATGGAATAAAGAAGTTATGTCTAACTTCAGAACTACTTATCTTACTATAACTGAAAGCATTTGCTAGGAAAATAAAATGGTTCCTACAGCAAAGCAAGGTTCTGTCACAGCCACCAGCCACAAAAGAAAAAGCTTTAGCTCCTCTCCTAAAACCTCTGTTTCTCAGACCTGGCTTGACACCACATGAGATCTCAGTTCAGATCTGTATTCTCTACCTCTTCCAGCTTTACTTTTCAAAGGATTCACTAAATATTAGTTCTGGTCGTTATGGGAACTCAGGTGAATGTGGTTTTTGTGCAGAAAAAAAGAAGTTCAAAATTGTGTATGAAATGAAGCAAAGAAAACGACAGAAGTTTTTGGTGAAGGGCTCGTCTATCATTCTCCCTCACCATTTCTCACAGGCAGCACTGAGGCTAGAAAAACACTGCCAGAGGCAAAACTCAAGGATGGGTTGGACAGGGCCTGGAGCAACCTGGCCTAGTGAAAGGTGTCCCTACCCTTCCAGAGATGAAATTAAGTTCCCTTCCAACCCAAACTACCCTGATCCCATGAAATCCCAGCACCAGGAACGACTTCCCTCCCATCCCCGTCCTCGGGGGTCACTCACCGGTGGCGCTGGGAGCGCCCTCGAGGTTGACGTTGACGAAGAAGCGGATGCTGTCCCCGGACACGATGGTGGAGTTGACGCCGTCAAAGAGCTCCTCTCCCGCTCCTTCCTCCTTCGCGTCGTCCGTGTCGCACTTGAGGTACCCTGACAACGAGATGGGGGTGCCGTGAGAGGGCCGCAGGCTCTCCTTGGGCCCATCGCTGGGCGGCGGCGGGAGCGAAGAGTCTGAGTCCAAAGAGTTCGAGTCTGAGTCCATGGCTGGCGAGGCCTCCGCCGCCGCCAGGGCCGCCTGGTGCGGGGCCACCCTGAGGGCCCGTGAGGCCCGTGGGGGTTCAAGGAATGGCCCCCGGCGTGTTTTGGGGTGGCCTCAGGGCCAACAGCGTGAGTGGCAAACCCCAGCCTCAACACCTCGCTGCCCTCCAGGTAAAAAACACCGCGGGGATGAAAACATTGAGTGGGAACCATAAAAACACCGCCAAAAGCAAGAGCTGTGCCCCAGCCCACCCCGAAGCCAACACCTCCACCGGCCCAAGGCCGCGCCGCTGTTCTGCAACGCTGCCATTTGAAACGACGGGTGGAAAACTTTTTTAAAGAAATAAATTAAAAAAATAAAAGAAGTTTGCAAGGAGACACCTGATACGGAACAGAGAGACCCACAGCTCCCCACGGGGCAGAGGAGGAGGTCACTGGGGGTGGCATCACAGAAAATGTGAGACAAGTTTCTTAATTAGACCAGACAACTCCTTAGCCTTTTGCAAGGTTTTAATTAGAGTTTAACCCAGCCTCATGCAACAGCAAACTGGTCCCTGCAACATCTCATTATGGAGCAGCTGGAGGACTCTTGTAGCACACTCATGTATCATGTTTAATTAGGAGAATTAGGGACATTATAGAATGTCGATTTTTACATTACCAGGATTATTCAGCAGCTTCTCCTCATCTTCTGACAAGTCTTTTATGCCTAATTTGAAGCAGGAGGGAGATATTTCATTAGCTGGCTCTAGGCACTACAGTGAAATGAAAAGGGGGAGCTTCAAGGCAGAGGCTTGAATGGAAACTAAAATATTGATGGCTTTTTTTAAAGCCTCGTATAAGCCAATGTGGAGGCAGCAGCTGAAAGCAGCACATGCTGCCTCTGAGGGATCGAGCCGACAGTTCTCCACCACAAAACACAAACCCAGAGGAGTGAGGCCACAAACAGGAACTCAGTGACACAGGACAGGGGCTGCAGCATTTCCTGCCACGAGCTGATGGAACTCAGCATCCCCCCAGAGGGCTCAGAGGGTGTGCAATGGGCCTGCAGGAGCTTCAGGCCTCCAAGATGACTTCTAAACTGCTTATCAAAGGTGCAGGAAACCTGATAAAGCCCCTCAGATTAACCCCCCACCTGATCTTTGCCTCCTTCACCCTACAGTTTGACAGGAATCAATGTGTATGAGCCCTTTCAAAACTGCTCTGAAGCCTTCAAAAAGCATCCAAGGTGCTGCTGTCCCCATCCAGCGAAGCACATTGAGGATATCATCCCCTGCTGCTGGCAGAGTTTAGGGTGTTTGCATCCCTGCACGATGGAAACTTGTCCAGACAGAAAAAAGTGAGGTGGGGAAAGTACAGGAAAACACCTGAACACCGTGGGCACCATCAGATAGGAAATCTCTGCTGGCAGATGGGGCAGGTTGAGGGGCAGCCTGTGTCCTGAAGGGACAGACAGCAGCCAGACAAGGTGCCTGCTGCCATCAGAAGTACTACAAAGCCCCCCACAAGCATCTCGATCCCAAACTAAATCCCAAAGTTGGGGTTTGGTTCCTCCAAAATGCATGATGGACACCATAAATCTCCTCAAAGCTGAGCACCCACAGTGCTGACACTGCTAGGAGAGTTTGAGCAGTCCTGCAAAGGAAAACAATCAGCCTAGAGAAGGCTTTTTCCAATTCTACCACATCCAGAATTGCAGCCTCAGGGAAGTTTTGAACTTCTTTTCCAAGCTTTCCACTCATTGGGTCAGATGGGACACACATAAAGTGGTATGAGCACCCAGCTCTGAGAACATGGGTGAGCTTTTCCTCCCTGTCCTAATGGAATTAGAAACCCACATAGATAAATAGGGAAAAGCTAAGCAGGGAAAAAAACTATTTATTCCCTCCCCAGCCACTGAAACTGGTTTGATAAGAGGATGGCAGTGGTGGCCCCTGAAAACAGAGAGGGCTGGAGGACAGAAGAGAAGCAGCCCAGGAGCTGGAAGAAGGGCAAGGGTGGAGTAGGATCAGAGGGTTGGGCAGAGGTCAGCGAGGACTCTGGCAAGGGAAGCATCCTCTGTTCCTCCCTCTTTAGGGGAGGAAAGAGCAGAACAAAAGGCAGCCGAGCCTTGTGTCCCTTGGGCAAGGGACGGACAAAACACTCGGCTTGCAAATAATCCCCAACCTGGGCTGGACAGGAACTGCACTCCCAGACAGGTGTCTGCTTTGTCACTAAACCACCTCCAGCCCTCAGAATTCCTGTTTGGAATCCTTCAGCCTATTTAGTCTGCCAGGAGTTTGAAACCACGAGCGATTTGCGCCTGTCAGACGTGACCTCGAGGTGACAGGGGCTGTGTGCGTGGCAGATGCACCTTCCCTCCGAGCTCCAGCCCTGCCTCCAGCCCTGGCAGCTGCTCCCCTCCCCATTCCCTGATGTTCACCGTGTGCCACCCCTGCTGCTTGAAGGGCAGAGGATGCCACAAGCGACAGCAGAAGCTGTTCAGCTCCTCTGGAAGGCTGATGGGTGTTCTGCACAAGTTCGGAGCAGGATCTGATGTGGCTGTTGCAGAATTTGTGCAGATAGCAATCAGGTTTCCATCTGGGAGTCCCAGGAACACTTCACAGGCTTTGTCAGGAGCAGTTGCTTCAGAGACAGAGGGCAGAGTTAAACACCTTTCCATTGGCATCAGATTTCCTGGAGGAGAGTTTAAGATCTCCAAATTGGTGTTCCCCCCATCTTCATCACCACCAGTTGGCACCTTCAGATGAAGGCAGCATTTGCCACGAGCTACATGACAGGGCCAGTCAGAGCTCTGAGCACAGAAAGTGCCACTTCGGCCCAAAATATGGTCTAAAAGCACTGGAGAAAAGAGTTTTGGCTGAGGAGGAGCTGGGAATGCAGTTAAAGCTGGCTGAGATCAGTGCAGCCCTCCTGCACCATGAAGAACACGTTGTGGTCAGGATAATCCCTCTCAGTCCACCCTGCAGGATTCATCTTAAGACAAAGAAATGCAAAAATATGGGAAGTGCATGAGACCAAGGAGAGAAAGCAGCATCCTTCAGTGCTGCAGGAACAAAACCCCCTCCTCACCCTCTGCAGCCAGAAGCAGCAGATGCTTTCACCTTAAATCCTCCTCTGCCTTAAGGGCTTTCCTCAGCCACATGAAAATAAACCATCCTATGCCACATGAAAATAAACCAGCCCCTCATTTTGTGCAGGTGCTGGGAAGGAAAAAAACCCCAAATTTCTCTGGTGATTCCCCTCCAAAGCATCACCCCTTCCTCTGTAATTCACCCCTGGCCCTGACCTGCTGTGCTCTAATATCTCAATACCCACCCAAGACCAGGCTGGTCTAATGGAAGCTGTTCTGCCCATGGCAAGAGGGAGGAACTGGATGATCTTTAAGGTCCCTTCCCACCCAAACCATTCCAGGATTCTCTGATTCCATCCCCAGCCTTCTCTCTTAACTCTCCTCACATTCTCAGCTCAATTTCATCTCCTGGTTCCTGCTGCTCTCATCCCTCCTCACAGCTCTGCCAAGGTGCCTGCCCTGCAGCTATTTTGCTTTGGAGCTGAGATTTTTAGTGCTCAGGGCTCTGTGGGAAGCAGCAGTGACTGCAGCTGCTGCCATCAGAGGTGGCATTATGGGTTCCACCACTGCTCTGGTGGCACCTGGCAGCTGCAGCTGTGGCAATAACATCAGCAGAGTGGCAGTGAGCAGGAAGCTCAACCTCAGCCACTTCAGATATATTCCCTGCAAAAGCCAAAGTGGGAGCAGCACTCGCAGCCCAAGGGCTGCAGGCTTCTCCAGGAAAGCCAAAAAGCTTAATCAAGCTCCATTTCCTGGGAGAAAAGCAGCTTTACTACTAAAAACATCCTCTCACACCCCAGGGGATGGGAATTATTCCAGCCACAGCCCCTGCTCGACCTCTTTGGGGTGTCTCAGGTGACAAAGCCAATTGTGGAGCTTTAACCAACATCTGCAGGCACGAGCCACCGACTCAGAGCAGTTTTCTGGAAGAAACTGATTTTTACTCTCCATTTCCAAGGCCATCTTCTCTCCAAGCCTGGAAAACTGTTCTCATTTATAGCAGTGCCTATTCCCTCTGTCAAATCCAAGCCATAGCCTCCAGAATCATGGAATTGCTTCTCCTCCTCTTCACAAGTGGTAGTTAACCCCTCCAAAAAAGTCTCCTCAGAAAGCCAGGAACCTCAAACTACATTAAAAGAGCCTTTTTGAGCTATAATTGGCAATCCCACACTATCAGCTCGTCATGCTAAAAGCCATTTCGGATTTCTCAAGTGAGTTTTTAGGCACAGAAGGCAGCAAATTGTTTTGGAAGAGCCCAAGAACCATTTTGGCATCCATTTTCTCAGAGGAATCACAGGTCAAGTACAGAAGGTCAAGAGAATCAATGATAATAATATATATTCAATAGCTTTTAAAGGTAAACTTGGACATGGGCATTACCCTAAAATCCAGCTTGGTTCTTTTGAGCATCCCAGTGCTCAGCTGTTGCAGAGTATATTAAGGAATTCAAAAGAGATTTAAGCCCTGTATCTATCTAAAAACTGGTGAAAATACTGGCATTAAGCTAAAAAAAAGTCAGCTTCACTTAAGTTTTCTCCTCGTGGATTTTCAACTTGCTCCAGAGCCAAGAACAGACACTAATTTTCAAGAAAGGCATGAAGTTTTAATTAACCTGAGCTCTCAGTGGGTTTGCTTTGCTCCCTGTAGGCTCTGATTCCCTGTGTCACCTGGAAAACACCCAAATCCCAACTTTGGGGTGCAAAAGGAAACTCAATTAATAATGGAGCCTCCACCTCCATCCTGACCTTTAGGTGAGGTAACCTTGCAGTCAATTAACTCTGGAGAGGAAACTGGAGGATTCAGGAGAGACCTGGAGGAACTTTGTACAAAGTGTTATCAGTTCTGCAGACACAAGAGCATTCCAGAAAAAAAAGGGTTTAAACAGCATCCTACTCCCACATGAACCAAAGCAAGTTGGTGGGCACATCTCACAGGCTGATTCCAGCATCATCACCTACTTACCAAAATAATTCTCATTTTTTCAGATAAAATGAGAGCAATTTCAATCACATAACAACACTTTTTAGGTAAGCATGCCCCTAAATTTTACACATCCCTGCTGAGGTGAAACTGCAAAGTTTGGGGCTTAATTCTTATTGTTTTGAATGACAAGAATCATGAAAAATCCCTTCCTTCCTAACAAATTACTGCATTTCAGAGACAACAACAACTGCAGGGCTGCAGCCAGCCAGGAGCACCCAAAGCTGTCTCCCACCCCATGAAAACTTCTAAGCCACCCTGATTAACCAAAGCTGGATACTTGCTAGGATTTTAAGCTTTTCCTCTGGTTCAGAGCTGAGAGAATCCCTAGCAAGGCTCACTAGTTTTGCCCTGAGATTTAGCCCTGGCAGCCACAAGGACACTGTGCCAGCCCAGGTGACATCTGGGGGGCTGGGGGTGTCCCCGGACCTCGTGGTTGGACTGCTGAGGGTTTGCTGCTGACAAGAGGGCACAGAAATTATCTTGCATGCCTTGGCTAGAAAAACTCCTTTCTTGATTCCCAGGGAAGCTGTGGTTGCCTCATCCCTGGAAGTGTCCAAGGCCAGGCTGGACAGGGCTTCGAGCAACCTGGGCTAGTGGAAGGTGTCCTTTTCCACAGCAGGGGGTGGAAGAGATGGGGTCCCAACTCCACTTTATGATTAAGCCAAATAATTTTGGTTGGCACAGGGAGATCTTCAGATCATGTAAATGGGATTTAAAGATGTGCCCCACCAGTGCCAGACCTTCCACAGGTACCTTAAGATCCAGGAAGCATTGGGTGATGCTTCCTGGCTCTCCAGCAGCCCCTGGGAGCCCAGAAGATACAGATTTTCTGGAGCAATGACCACCTGCTACAATGATGTCAATCCATTACCTAAGCTCAAGAGCACAGATAAAACCACAACCTCCTCTTGGAAAGGGAAAAAGAAAAAAATATCCAACCCAGAGGCAGAAAGCAGAGAGCAGGTGAGGCACCAAGAGCAGAGCTGCAAGCTCTCCCAGATCCCTGCACTGCTGCCTGAGCAGAACTTCAGCTGCATCTTCCCAACCCCTGCTTGAGCCTTTTGTCATGAAGAGCCAGATGAAAACTTCCCCTGCCACTTCAGTGATAATTCATAACAGAACTCCAAGAGCAGATCTGCTGAAAAAAAAGAAAAAAAAAAAACCCAACAAAAACCAAGCAACAAAAAAAACCCCTCCAAAACTAAACAAAAAAACCAAAACAAATAACACCCAGGCACTACTTTTGAATTAATTCCAGTATTGTATTTTGCAGCCAGATTTCTAGGGAATGTTGTGAATAATCCAAGTAATTCAGTGGAGTGTTGTTGGGGTTTTCTGTTTTGTTTGTACAGAACACAGGAGCACGTGGAGTTTCAGTTTTGCAGCAGGACCCTCAGAAATCAGGGGTGTTCCTTTTATTATTTTATTGCAGGCCTCCTGATAATTCCAGAAATAAAAATGTGCAAGACCCCCTGGTGCTCTCCCACAGGTAGCAGCAATTCATCTCCTGCTGGTAAACTGGGCATGTCATGGGGAAAAACCCCTTGTGAAAGGATTTGTTTCATAAAAGCATTTAAATTCATCTCCTAGTTAAGCAAACAATTCCAAGATAGATAAAGTCAAATATTAAAAAAAAAAAAAAAATTAAAAAAAAAAAGAAAGAAAGAAAGAACAACCTCCCCCCAGCACACATACCAAGCTGAACTGGAAACTGAAAAACAAAAACAAGCAGATAAAATATATCCAAATATCCCAAGCCAGACTGGGGCCTTGGGGCCCTTCAACACAACTGTGATTTATTGTACCAGCAAAACCAATTAATAAGGCAGAGGAGACCAAGCAGTGAGGGATTTGCTCTGGAAGACCAGAAAAAAATAAATAAATTTAAGCAGCAGGATCTGTTGAGCCAGCTTTAAAACAATGCAACAATTCAGACATCCCCAGCACTGCACTGGGATTCCTTCCCTTGGATTTTCCAAGAGGAACCAGAAAACTTCTGGGTTTGTGTCTTAGCAGGGAAAGTTCTTGGCTCAGGTAAAAAACTCATCATAATTTAGGCAGAATTTCATCACTTGCAGGGAATTTCAGGGCATTTAGAGCTCATCCACCTCCACGAGGAGGGTGCAGGATGCTCGCAAGAGACAATGAGGAGCTTCTGATTCTGACAATTCTGAGCCCTGATTGCTGAGCTGCATTTCATCAGCACTTCAATTATCCCCAGGTTGGGACTGGGGCTACACCATCACCTCATTACTCACTTAAATCTGCCAGAAAGAAAACTCATTTGTCAAAACAACCTTACAGATTTAAGTGACTTTAACACACAGGGAGGGGGACACCAATTATCATCAAGCCCTGCCAGGTTTGTTTGTGCAAGAGGCTTCTTCCACAGCCTCCAAAAATGAGTAAAACCATGGATTTTCATCAGCAAGGTGGCAGAGGACAGCTATTAAAACTGACAATAAACATGGGCATGACCAACAGCTGCCATCAAATCTGCTGCCACCACACTCAATCAGAAATCTCCAACTGGGCAGGCACAAATTTATTTCTTTGTTTTTCCTCTTAATATTGCCTGGTACAGAACAAACTACTCACCACGTTGTTTTTTTTTTTCCCAGCTACATTTAAAGTATTTACCTCATGCAAGGGACTAAAAGCCACAAAAGTGACTTTCAAATTCTTCCAGAAACAGGGGAAAATTTGAACTTAAAGCTGAAGACGTGGTCTCCTTGATAAAGTTCCCAGATTTTTAGCTAGTTAGGTTGGGAGATGGTTTGGACTACAACAACCCACTGAACTTCCCAAACAGCCACATATTAATTCACTAGAAAATCCTTCCAGGGCTTTCCCCAGCTCCTCAGCAATTAACAGAGCTACAAATTACTGAACACTTGAAGTTTTTATGGATGTAAACATCCAGGAGGCTCTTCCAAAGCTCTGCTTTGGTGCTGCGGCCAAGATCAGCCTCACCACAACCCTTTCAACTAAAAATGAGGTTTCAACTTTTAAATTTTAAGATTGCTGCAGCTGCTGTTGGGAAGACAAGAAGGATAATGAAAAGTTAGCTGGCAGAAGACAGACCCAAGCTCTGAATAGAGCCTCAGATACGCTCAGAAATGAAAACATCCTAATTACTAAGAATACAGAAAACCATATGTATATGCAAGATCCCAGGAGGAGATAAGAAAAAAGCTCCACTCTACGCAGAGCAAGAGTATTAAAAGATGTTGCTCTGCTGAGAAAAGGGGGAAAAGTGTCTAAAAAAAATAGAATTAAAGAGGTTTCTTTTTTTTCTTTGCTCTCTCCCAACACAGCATTAAGGGATTGGGGATTTTTATTATTTCAGGGGTGCAGATCCCCACAGGTGGTGCCACGAAGCAGCTCGGTGATTTCGTAGCTCCGTTTCAAAACAAGCTGTTTTGAAGCCCTGCAAAAAGGTAACAGCTTCATCTGCGGTTTCCTCCAGCCCCGATGACATTTTTGGGGTGAAGGCTTTGAGAACCTGAGAGCACAAAACTCCTGCAGAGAGATCACCAAAGCAGCACAGCAGGGTGGGAATAGTCACAGGGGCACCCTGTCCGAGATGTGCTGTCCGTACGCTCCAAGGCCTCGGCTCAAATCAAGCAGCACGAGGTGACTCATGACTCCACAGCAGCTGAACTCTTCCAAAAGGTCAGTTTGTAACGAGGAGGAAGAGCCACAGCAGCTTTTGAGGGTGAAATAACCAAGAAATCCACTGTGTTCCCAACCACGAGTAGCACAACGCTCAGCGCTGCGCACAGGCCGAGGAGGAACTCGCAGGCAGCATCTCCTCCTTCCCCAAACCACACAGAAGCACAACAGGAAAGTACCAAACAGCTTCTTGAAGCCCTCAGAGGCAGCTCCAAGGTGCTGTCTCCTTAAGGCAAAGGAGGAAGATGAGTAATAACACAAATATAGGGCAGAAATGCCCATTGCCATGGCACCAAGCCGACAAAAAAAGAAGAGATTTGCACAGAGGATGCCACAAGGACAAAAAAAAAATGCAGAGATGTGCTTTTGGGGGCTTTTTTGTTGTTTGTGGGGATAGTTTGAATAAGGGAAGACTGAGTCCTGGAAGGGGACATGTAGAGCCACCTAGGATGTTAGGGCAGACAGCTGTGGCAGAAAGGTTTGGGATGAAGTAGGGCTCTTCCCTGCCTCCAAAACCAGCAGCATTTATCTCCAAGCCCTTACACTGCTCTCACTCAGCCAGAAGCTGGAGGCTCAGACACCTCCCCAGGTCCCAACTTGGGTCACCCTCTCACATTCCCAGTCCTCAGGAAAGCACCAACCACATCCCAAGAGCAAGGGGGAGAGGAAGGAATCAGCAGAGCTACCCAGACCTCATGCCCCACACACCTTCTGAAAACCTCCCTGAGCTCAGGCACTATTTTCTGCCCTTCTGCAGCTCAACCCAGCCTCCAGAGAACACCTCTGACCAGAGATGAGAGGACTGGCTCCCAGTTTCATCCTTTGACTCCCCAAAATTGGCTCTTTGTATGAGAAGAGGAGAGCCAGTGCCAAAGCAAGTGCTGGATCAGCTGACAGCTGGCAGACATTCAGCTTCCCTTTCCAGATGTCCACCCAAGGCTTGACCCCCTGGAACAAGAAAAATGAGCCCTGGGACAGCTACAAGCATTTAAGGGCCTAAATAACTGGAGATTTTCAGTGTTCCTCTCACCATTTGGAAGTCCTGAATATTCCCAGCACTTCTAAGGGCAAGAAGGCCCAAGCCCTGAGGGACTGCTTCCTGAAGAGGCTGGAACTCTCCAGAAGATCTCTCCCTAACACCCTACACACATGCTGTTTGAGGGGAAAACACAGGGCAGGGGGTTGGAACTAGATTAAGTTCTTTTCCAACCAAAATTATTCCATGATTCTATTTCTCCAAAATCAGCAGAGAAGCTGGGACTTCACTACACCTTCATCAGTACAAGATCTCCAAGATCTCAGTCACCTTTGAGGCAGATGATCCAAGTTGAGGCAGATGATCCAAGTTTCCAAATGCCACCATTTAATCTTGCTTTAAAGAAAAAAAAAATAAAAAATCTTTGCACTAAAAGATGTGTCTGCCAGAGCCATCCAACGTTTGCCTGATGCTCTTTGGCAGATGTCTCCAAAGGGATCCAACACTCAACACACGATCCCCACTCCAGAAAAAGACAAGCAAATACACCTGCCAGGTTGTATGACAGGAAAACATCATGAAAGGACTTGAAAAACAAGGAGCCACCCAGAAGAGTCACTGATGACAATGAGGAGTTGATTATTTACTGCCTGCCTATCTCAAACATCTACAGGATTTAAAAACATGGAGCCTGCTCCCAGTACGAGATTACACAACCACCACAGCAGAATGTTTCACATCACACTTCAGCTAAATGGATTCTGTTATCACCCATGTCAGGTTTGCAGCTACCCCTGCAGTGCAGCTCTCTCTCCAGTAAGGTGTATGCACAAAAAAGTCATATAATACTTGCCACTCTCTTCAAAGAAGTATCCATTTCTTGACATCGCTGCTGGTGGAGACTCTGGAGAAGACAGAAAAAAATGAAACATGAGAATACATCAAGATGCTTCACTTTACAGCAGAAAATCAGTCCCAAAATACTGCAGGCATCAGATTTTCCTGAATGTGTTAAATGTCACCTTTGCCAGAACTTTCCTTTACAGCCACAGGCAGTACTTGAAAAAAAGTCTCAGACATCCTGGGCTGGGACCACAAAAGAGCAAGACCAAAGACCAGGATGAGTCTGATCATCTCAGGGATTTACCAAACCTGAACAAGTATGTCAGCAATAATACAAGCTAAACATCTGAAATGCTTTTATAAAAAATACAAGCCATAATGAAGCCCAGGTTGTACCTTGTGCTTGTATTTAAAAGAACCAGTTAAGATTAGAAAAAACAACTCAATTTCAATAAAAATGGGAATTCCCTTTCCATCCTGCTGCTCCTAATCATTAGGATATCCCCCAAACAGTGCTTGGCACTTGAAGATAAGCTCAAGAACACTCCAGCCTTCCTTGGCCTACTTCCTGAGCTGGGGTCCTGCAGCCAACACCATCTGCACCAACAGGGGCTGGTGAGGAAGCCACAAACGGGAAATGATGCTGAGCAAGAGCAAATCCACCAACACAGCAGCAGCAGGGATGTATTCCCCTCATTAATTAGGCAACACGGGGTTTTGGTAGCCACTCAGTTCTGCAATTCACTGCTGTCAAAGTGGGTATTGAACATTTCTTTGTGTGGTAACAGAGCACAGGAGCACCTGCTCTGAGGTGGGATCAAAGCCTGGTGCCCAAACCCAGCCTGGCTGTTCTGAACAGTGACAAAAGGTGACAGCTCAGCCTGTGTGGGCACAGGCAGCTCCCCTGTACAGGTGCATGGCCCATTTTACAGTGAGTAACAGAGCTTTTGATTTCAAGCCCTGAGCAAGAGTCGCCCAAGCAGCCCCTTGGAAACCTCGTGCTCGATGCTGCCTCTTCACACACTTCTTCCCAGCCAAAATGCAATCAGACAGAGGAATGGGTTTTCTCTGTCTTTCCCCACTTCATTAGGCTAATCAAACATTACCTACGCAAGCCTGGGATGAATTTGGGCCAACAAGGAAAGAGGTTTTGCCTGCCTTATTGTTCTACAGATTAGGCTTCCTGCTTTTCCTTTGAGGTATGACACTGTTTCCCAAAGACCCTTTTCTCTGCCCCATAACTTTTTGGCTTCCAGGTTGCAGGCTCTTTATTGCCCTGCACAGTGTGCCACGTTTTCAGCCTCTGCAATTCCTGCCGGTCCCCCGGGAGCCTTTGTGCACATGACGGATGCAAAGTCACGCCACTGACGGCAGCACCTCCCAGCCCTGTCACTTGTCACCACTCAGACCTTCCAGGGCAGACAGGTTCCTGAAGGGATGCCCTGATGGCCGCTAGAGAAAAAAAAAAAAAAAAAGAGCCAGCACATAAAGCAGAAGGCAATCCAAGTGTCTGGTCCAAGGGAGAAACACAATGTTCCAAAGTTCATCCCAGAACAATGGGCTGGAGGAACAAACGGCACCGAACTGTGGCCAAGGGGCACCCATTACACGAGTCAATTGTTTCCCTCCACCTGGAAGGGAAGGAGAAGATCCATCCCGACTGATTAGCATGTTAACGATCAAAGGAAAGTTTTTAAAGAGGCTCTTATTGTGCAATGATTGCATTTACGTATTTCAGGGAAGCAAACAAAATAAGCCTCGGCGGAGGGCGGATTACCCAAGGAACCCACATTCCCACCAGGATGGTTTATCCATTTCTCACTTCTCTTATGGCTTCTGAGGGAGCCTGAAGCAGCATGTTCACCCTTCACTCTGCTTTTCCTTCAGCTGAACACAGCTATCTCTGTGGGTTGATGCTGTCTAATGATCAGGAATTGGTTGGTTTCTTCCAACTGCAGCATTGCCTGGGTTGGCATCACACCTTTATGGGAGACTGGTTTGGTGCCTGCTCGGACCAGGCATGAAAAGGGCAAGGCTGGGGTGTTACAGCAAGGCAGTGCCATTTCATTAGGTGCCACTGGTTCCTCTGAGTCACTAATGAGCCACAATCCCCCCGGCAACATGCTCGGGTAATTATGGTGGAGGTGCTGGTTTTTTCAGATGAGTCATAAACCAGAGGTCTTAACCTTGTAATTAAAGATGCAATGGCACGTTTGGGGGGAAAAAAAAATCCGTCAGGCGTTCACCCTACTATGTCCTGGCGAAAATCCAGCCCTGGTAATTTGTCTTCTCCCAACGTAATGCTGTCCCACAGCACCAACCCAATTCAGACTTCCAAACAGCCTCGTTGGCGCCTTTGGAAAAGCTGTTACATCCCCCACGGAAGGGGCACATTAACGTCAGGAACCTGTGTGTGGCGTGCCCAGGAGGTAAAAGGTGATGGGTGTTTACACAGGCCCAGGCACAGGCAGGGAGCCACAGGAGCAGCTGAAACGTCAGGGAATAGCACAAGTGGAGGTAGGAAGGGTAAATTGGGGGCTACAGCATCTGCACCTCTGAGGCACTAAAGAATGCAACATTCACCTGATTTTTCATACAGTAATTTGGGTTGGAAGGGATTTCTGAAGGTCTGCTCCACCTTGCCTGCTGTGGGCAGGGAGATCTGTAACTAGATCAGGCTGCTCAGCACCCCATCCAGCCTGACCTTGAGTATTTCCTAGGATGAGGCATCCACCAAATCTCTGGGCAACCTGGTCCAATATTTCACCACCGTCATTGCAAAAAACTCCTTCCTTATGTCTAATCTAAAATCCATCACCCCTTGCCATATGCCAACAAGCCCTGTCCTCACCTTTCTTAAAGGCCCCCTTTAAGCATAAAATGTCACAGTGAGGTCACCCTAGAACCTCCTCTGCTCCAGGCTGAAGAACCCCAAGTTTTTAACTGAGCAGAACAAACCAGACAGATCTCAGGTGGAGTCTGATTAATCTCTTTCCCCCTTACATCCCAGTCCCTTTCTCCCCATGTTCCCCCAGTCAGCAGCAAGCACTCCTTATGCTGAGGGATGCTACCTGAGGCCAAGGCCAGCTGGCTGGTGCAGAAGTGCAGGCTCAGGAGCAGCCAGCAACACAAACACCTCAGCAAGCTCCACCTGCTCTCCTCTCCCAGTGCTTTACAGGATTTCACATCCAAGGTCTCGGCTCCTTGGCTGGGTTTTGCTGCGGACGGGAGTGAAAGGTTGGGGTTGTGCAGAACTGACAGCAAGGCTGAGCCCTCTCTGCTCCAGCAGCCACTGCCTGACCTGCACACCAAGCTTGCATTTCCTCTCCCCACCTCACCTCCACTCCTGGAATTAAAAAGAGTTCAACCGAGGGCCAGTTATGAAACGCAGCAATGATCGATGCAATTGTTGGGCTTAGGGGAACTTGGGCAGGAGTACAAGTCTCCAAATTCATTAGGTAACAACATGATCATGCTCCAGGGTTTGCCTGAAGTTGCAGAAGTGTTTCCATGAAGGATAAATCTTCCTCCAGCCTGCGAAGTGCAGAGGCTCAGGGGTTTCCCCTCTCCACAGCCTCAGATCCACCAAACCCACGCTGCTCGTTCTTTCATCCAGGTTTTCTTTCAAAGACTTCAACAATTAAAGAAAAAATCCAAGCAAAGACATTTTAGCAAGACAAAGTCTTCCAGAGACAAAGCTGGAAAGCACTACCCCAAGAAGCAGAGATGCAGAGAACAACAACCCATTCCTATGCTCTGGTATCTCCCAGAGAGGTCCTGCCCTCACTCTCCAGACACTTTCTCACCCATCATCTACAAGGACTCTCCAATTCCTCTCCCTATCCAAAGGCAGAACAAGGTGCCACCTTCCACTATGTGCCCAAAAGCACATGGTACAGCTCTTTGGACAATTTAAGCAGTGCTCTTCTTTTCGAAAAGTTAATTTACTCCAGAAAATAACTCCACTGCCACCACACCTTATTCCCTGCAGGAATAACATCTAACATAATGACATCTAACATTCCCTGTTAGATGAGACTAAATTGGAGAGGCACATGGTGTAACCACTTCTTCCCTTTCTTAAAAGGAAAATTTCTGAGCTTTTGGAGCACTGAATTCAGAGGTGAAGAGCTGAAGTGCTGCAAAAGAGAAAACAAAGCTGCTTTTTCTAGACTCGAGGATACAGCTGAAGATTTCACAGCGAAGCCACTACCCTTTGAGCTGAGGCAACTGCAGTGACCTCAAGGGCTACCAAGGCAGAGGAATAAAAGAGAATCACAGAGTGGTTTGAGCTGGAAGCTAAAAGACCATCCAGTTCAAGAGTGCCATGGCCAGGGACACCTTCCACCAGACCTAGATAAGACATTTATTTTTTAACTGGCAGCACAGTCAAGTTTGCTGTTCTTGTTTAAGGTGCTTGTTTTCAAGGCTAGGATGAAACAGCTGATCCACCATGGGAAGCACCAGACAAGAAGTGGGTAAATTTCCTGATTTTTTACATTCTTATCATTTTTACATTTACATTTTACAACCAACCCCCGCCATGCCACCCTCCATTATTAAATTCCTGTGGGCACCGTGTCGCCGATTTAATAACCCATTTTGACTCCCTTGCTTTAAAGTTAGCAATAAGTTCTCTTGAGCCTTGCAATACTGGAGGATTATGAATAAAAACACATTCTCAGGATACTTGGGTAACTCAATTACAATGTTCTGGTGCTGGCATCTTCCAAGTAAACATCTCTCTGCAGCACAAGCCTTATATTGAAGTGAAACACAGCTGTCTGCAACAGCTTTCTACAAGTACCACCACAGCCTTTGGCTTTTGTGATTCCTCTCTGGTACATCTCTAACAGTGCTGGTGCCTTGATATTTAATTGGAGTTTACTTTGAGACAGCACCAGTTTGAAAGAGGCACTGGGGAAGCACTTTTTTATTTACAGGCCTTTTAATCTTGGCGGTTCTCGGGCTGTGTCTGAACACAGGCAGCTCATACATCTGGAGAATTCAGTTACCCCAGAATGATTTCTGATGAGAAAACCTCAGTATCTTCATTATCTTTTACTCAGGGTGTGCTCTAATATTCCAGTTTCATAGAATGATTTGGCTCAGCAGGGACTTAAAGACCATCTTGTTCCAACCCCATATCCCAACACCTTCCACTATCCCAGGTTTTTCCAAGCCCTGTCCAACCTGGCCTTTAACACCTCCAGGGATGGGGCAGCCACAGCTTCTTCAACAACCTCAATTTCCACCATTTTTTGCTGGAGTTCTGAGGACATTTCTCAGACTCATCACCACATGCAATGTCCTGCCTTGAAGCTGAAAAAGCAAAACACATCAGGCTCCGAGGGAGAAGTTATCACAAAAATCACTTGTTTGTGCTGAAAAAGCCTTTAGACTTTCCCCATTTCCTCCCAGGAGGAATTAGTAATTATTGCAACAAACTGAACTGCTCAGTCACATAACTGGGCAGAAATGAGATGGATAACTGGAAAGAAATCCACTTCCCAGAAGACATGCAGGGTTTAGCTTTGCAGCAAGGATTTGGCCACTTCCAGCTGACTCCAGGAGTTTGTCAGTCTATATCCACCACCACCATTAAATGGAAAATGAGGAATGTTACACTTAGTTGCACCCCCTCAAACAGATCCAGGGACAATTCCAGCCTGGACTAATTAATTTTCTCATCCCAAGGCTTCAAACTGGTGGAAGATGATGCAGCTTCCCCTATCCAAGGCTGTACCAGACCTGGTGTTAAATATGAAACTCAGATCTCTTCTGATTCTTTGTTCTCTCCACCCCAGCATGAATTAACATCCCAGGACAAAGGGATTCCTGCACAAGGGATCAGGGAGCTGCACTCAGGTTCCTGCAATTTGGAGCAAGAGGAGAGTCACAATTCATGTGCTTTAAATACCCCACAGCTCAGTGGTGCTGCTCCCCTTCTCCACCCAAAGTCAGCAGAAACACAGATTTAAGAGAAAAATCACACACAGAGGAAATAATACCTCAGGGAAAACCTGTAGGAGAGGAGGAATTTTTTAATTATGTGGAGCATTGACTGAAATTGAGTTTCAAAATCTCAGTGTGCAGCAAGAGCTCAACTGGAGGAGGACACCGAAGCCTCAAAGTCCTTTGATAACACAACAGCATCACAGCAGAGTAGGGCAGGAGCTTGACAGGCAGCAAATGTGATCACAGACGAGATGATCAGCTCCAAATATGTCAATATTCCAGTTTTTCTCCCACAGAGCCTCTCCTGTGCTCTTAAAACAAGAGATTCTGGGAGTTTTCAAGAAGAACCAAGCAGCACAGGCTCTCGGTGGAGACATTCCCTGCAAATCATTTCAAACCACCCAAGTCACAAGACGTAATGGAGAGCAGCAAGCAAAAAAGCTATTCTGTATCAAGTTGCCACTTCTCATTTCTATCTACACCTTCAGCAGCTGATTCCTTCCCACAGCTCCACCTCATGCAGCTGGAAAAGCCTGGTGAAAGCACAGCTCCTGCTGGCACAGAGATTGGAATATGCCCCCGTGCTGCTGTTCTGGGCAATCAAAATCGACAGACAGGACAAGAGCTGGAGATTTGAATTGTTTTTCTCCACGCCTAGAGAGGTGTGACCAAAAAAAAAAGCAACACAGAAGTCAGGGTTTCCAAACTGATCACTGTCGTTCAAGGAGGTGTAAGATGAGTAAGGGATGCTTGTTAATATTTGGGTAGGAAAGTGCCTGGTAAATGGTGTCTGATGCTGCCTGTGGCAAGCCCAAACACAGACCTCTCCCCAAAAAGCATCGATAAAGGCAAAGGAAACCATCAACAAAATGCAAAAGGGGCAAAAAGACATTTTGTAAGTCATAAAATGAGGAATATTAGCACTGGGAGGCACAGGGAGGTTTTTCTTGAAGGGCTGAGTCAAGATCAGCTAAAGGACTCTTCTTGGGCACAGCTTTACAGCCTCACTCCCCCTTCATCAGGGCAGACACATCCATGCCCAGCAGAGCCTGAGGGGCATCATCCCTCCCTTCCCAAGGCACAGCCCAGCCCTATCCCTCCCCAACTCATCCCTTCTCCAGCTCAGTGCCAGGGCTGCAGGGAAGGGCTCTGGAAGGACAGACAGGCACCAGCTGAGACCCTCACATCACACATGTCAAAAATATCTTCCCAACGCTGTTCCCTCCACCACCAGAGAGGGGACAATGCCCCACAGTGCCAGCTCAGGGCACGCTGCAGCTGGTACCCACAGGGAGGGCAGCTCCCCTCTGCCTGCACCTGCTGCCCCTCTCCTTCCTCACCTTCTCCTCCTCCTCCTCACGAGCCTGGGAGGAAAAGCACAGCCCCTGAAGGAAAAAAAAAAGCACAGCACACCTGGAGATTTAACACAGGCAGCAGGAGAGTGCACCAGCAGGGGCTGGCATCACTGGGCAATAAACCAGGGATATTTACTGCAGACTTTTACCTAAATGCGTTGATTCAAACATCGTCTGCATGCAGATACCTACAAGGAATCAACTCAGGAGGTCCTGAGAACAGTTTAGCCATGCCTCAGGACGATTTAAATCTACTCTGGAGCTCTTCACCTCAGTAAACTTTTAGAAGGTGAACTGTTGCTCCGAGCAGACACCAAGGAGGAAGGTGCTTTTAAGTAGCTCAATTTGATGGCAAATTGTTGCTCTAGCCCAGAGATTCAGACCTGCAGAGACACAGGCTCTGCCCTCCTGATGTATAAACATGTCCTCAGGAGAGAATGTTTCTGTTAAATAATTCTTTACAATTCCCTCTATGTTTAACGTGCTCCTCTTGCCACAGAACTGCATTGAGGTGTTGCTTATCCCCCCCCCGTGCCCCTAGGAGAAGTATCCCCCAAGGATTTTCACCCTTTGCTTCCCAGAAGGGTTTCATTCCCCCAGATCCTCGTTTTTAGGACTCAGAGGTCTGGATTAGCCAAACTAAACATCACACCCCTTGGAAGTGTTCCATTTCTGCGATTTTTGGAGAGCACAAACCAGTCCTCTGTCATTTCTAGGGCCATCCCAACTCCCTTGGATTTAAGTTTTGCTCCATGAATCTATATAACAGTGTCCTCCATCCCTGTGGGATGAAATCCCAGTCCTGGTCCAGGCAGCAAACACAACTTTATGTCTTTTGAGGCTCAGCAGGCACTCAAGGCTCAAATCAGGGATTGTGTGCAAGGAGCTGGATATTCTTCTGAGGATGGAAGTGCTGTGGGGAGGTCTGAAGTTATGCCACAGGGGTCACCGTGGTAAATGAAACCCCAGAACGAATTTTCCCAGTGGCTGGCTGGGAAAATAAAGCATCATATTAAAGGGATAAAGCAGGAAGCATCCTCCTGCCTGCTCCCTCCCAGGCAAACACACACCCACACACAGGCTCAGGGATCAGACGTGGCTGTTTTCAAAGCCTTTCCCTCACTGCATTGAACAATTCCCCTCCTCAGCTTCCTCCTGAACACCCACTGCAATAAAACCAGCAAACAAAGAGTCACTGGGTGCAGCAGTGACAGCTCCCAGAGACTTCCCCCCCCACCACCACCCAAAAAATAAAAAATAAAAGGTGTTTGCATTTAGCAGGAGCAGCACATCAGCCAGGTTGACTCATCACAATCGAGCCCACCCAAGCAATTAATATCCGAGGCTGCCTCCCAGAGGTGAGCTGCTAGAGGAAGCGACCCTGCACATCCAGAGTGAGGCAGCTGCCTTCCCAACGGGATACCCACTCCTCCCCAATGGATTTCTTGGCCAGCATTTCGCAGGTGAGCAGGGCAATTCCAGCAGCAAGGGAACAAGGACACTTTGGGATTTGGCTGCTGGATTATTTGGGCTATTTTCCCTTTTTTTTTGACAGGTTTTGTTGCGTTGGACCCTCTAAAAAAAGTGATTTAAGACTTGCAAGGTTTTCTTGCGTAAGTGCTACATGGGGAGGAGAGGCAGCAAATACCTCCAGAGATCCCACAAGTTGGCAAAGGCCCAAGATCAGGCCAGTTGAGGCTCTTCAGTAGACTTTTCCTGAAACATTTAAATAATTTAGAAAGCATTAACTCTTACTGACAGCTTCTCAGGCAGCTCTTTCCCTTGCAGGGCCCTAGCAAAAGCCTCATCACTCTTAATCCAAAAGAAAAAGAGATACTGCAACAGCCCCAAACCTTGGACAGGGTTGAAGATGGATTTTAAAAAGATGCCTGAGATATTTTTCTCTGCTGAAATGCCTTCCTTGTACAGGCAAGGTCTTCCAGGGGCCACCACCTGCCACTTATCTGCAGTGGCACTGTGTAAACCATGCAAAAATGGTTAAGAGATGCTCTGACAACATTTCACTGACTTGGGGCTGTTCAGAGGGTGGGAGCTGCTCCCTGCAGGGGTTTAAATGTGCAAATACTGTCAAAATTAAGCAGTAGGGTGGGTATAAGCCTTTCTTGGGGGTTTAGAAGAGATGCTGCAGCACCAGGAGTCTCACACTGGAACATCCCTCCCCTCCTCCAGGGGTACCAGGGTCATGTTTTGGGAACAAAGTGAATTTCTAGAAAGTTTTTCCCCCCTCCTCATCTTCTCGCCACCAGAAATGAAAACAGCTGCTGCAAAGGCAGCGGTGGCTGAGCCAAGCTTTCACAGCAAAGTTGTTCCTGCACCCCTTCCCACCACCACCCCCAAAAGGCACTGGATGGAACAGATCTAACCCACAGAAAAGCAGAAGTTGGGCCAAACCCAAGGTCTACACTGGAAACAGAAGCAGAGCAGTGAACCCGGACACCTGATCACCAAACACACTTTCAGTTGTGCTTCTAATCAAGACTCAGAAAGAAAAACCTCCTCCTGCCACGAAAAGCAAAACCAGCCCCAAAGGGGACCCAAATGGCCACAGAACTGCACTCTGCAGCCCCATCCATCCCCCCACAAACAGGGTCTGCCATTCCCACCAGGCTCAGCAGGATAACACAAACCACCCCATGCAGTTTCCCATGTTTAGGAGCCACAAAACACCACCAGTGACAACAACAACAACAACACAGGTGGGGGGAGAGGCAGCAGCACCAGATCCCATTTTGCTGTCCATCATCAATCCAAAATTAAGCTGCCCCAGTCCAGTGATGAAATAATTGCAGACTGACACTCCATGAGATAATGTTATTCATTAGGATGATGTTTATGGTTCATCTACGAGGCTTCCATGGCTACAGCACCAGGGATGATGTTGGGGAGCATTTCAGACACACCACATACATGATTTTGTCTCCACTCAGCACTGCACTTCCCCCAAGTCAAACAGCTCTATGGAGAGCTCACTGCCAGGCTGGGAGGATGTTTTGCCATTAATTAAGAGAAAAACCAGAACAGGGAAGCTCTTCAGTGCTCATCTCCCCGTGCATACCTTGAAACTAAATTCAAACCCCGACAGCCAGCAGCACTCTGCTTAATTTAAATGGAATTCAAAAGGCATTCTCCATCCTTAAACACAGAGACATCCAGCACAGGCAATAGATATCATCACCAAGCAGAGCAAAGCCCATAGAAAATACATCAAGCACTGCCTTACTTTAGCGAATTAAATAATTCAGGAGCTGGCAGAGCTGCTTTTTTAGATTTCCTGACCAAATGCATCACCCAGCAACAGCACTGCTTCGGTTGGGGGGGGGATTTAAGACCATAACTTACCTGCACTACTTCTTCAAGACAGAGATGCCTGTGCTCCCCTCAGGGCTGCTCCCCACGAGCCACCAGCACTTGTCCCCAAAGGCCACTCGCTCAGGTGGCCGAGGCAGCTCCAGCTCCTGCTTTTTCACTGGCTCCAGTATTAATCCATCCAGAGCATCTTTGTCCCTCACTTCCAATTGGCGAGCGGCGGATGGGTGGAGAGAGAGCGCGACCCATTAGCTCCCAGATGGACACCTCCAGCCCAGCTCTGCCAACCCCACACCTGGGCAGCACCTCTGCACATGCCACCTCTGCCCCAGCCAAGGATTTGGGCTGCCTCCTCCTCCAGGCACCCAAATCCCAGCACCTCTCGGAGCTGTTTGCCTCTAAGAGCAAAAATAGAGGAGTTAAAGCGACCCAGCGCTCCGGAGCCGGAGAGTTTTGCTGGATGCTGGGTGGAGAAAGCTCCTGTGCCTCCTTAAAAAAGAAAAAAAAAGAAAGCTCAGTGCCAGCTAGGCTCAATTGAAGTGAGAAGATGCTGTACCTTACAGAGAGAAGTACAAGGGAAGCCAGAGGATGAATAAAAGGAGGGAAGTGGGGGAAAAAACCTGCTGCTGAGAGGGAGGTAGAGCGAATTCCTTAAAGATACAGCTGCCGTGCCTGCCGGGCTCTGGTGTTTCACCCAGCTCAGCTGCACGGCAGCAGCAGTGCAAGGGTTAATGCATGCATGAAGTGGAATGAGAAACAGGGCAGCAAGTCTGTGCTCGAGCAGCAAGTTGCAGAATTTAGAGCTGAAAGACCTCACCTCATCCAAGGGGATTTAAATCCGAGCCTGTGTGCCCAGCGCTGGACCATGAGGTGCCTAAAAAGCTTTGGAGGGAAGATGCCACATCCTCTGCTCCAGCCTATTCTACTGCTTCACTTTCCTTACAATTCAAGATTTTCATCACAATAAGCCAAGTCTCCCCCAGCTGGATACTTAAAGCCCAGAGGAATGGTCTGAGCTGGCCAAAAAAAAAAAAAAAAAGAAGGGAAAAAAGAAGAAAAAAAACAACTCCCCAAAGCAACATCAACTCAGCCTTAGAAAAGGCAGAACCCTAAAAGAATAAAACAGAAATAAACAGCGAATTATCCAAATGCTGGCAAGGCTGGCTCACTCCCCTACAGCAACTCTGACAATTGCTGGGACTTCAGTAAAAATCCTTCCCAGTGCCAATATTTACCAGGAGGCAGCAAACGTTTCCCAGAGCAAGGCAAGGGGAGGCAGCACCAGGCTGGGGAAGGGGCATCCCTTTAGCTGCATGCCCCCATCCCCAGTCCCTGCCACAGACTCGTTTCCGCTGCACAGAACCACAGGCAGTGCGTGTTATTAAACACCTCCCACGCCTTTTCTCTGCCGAGACTGCTCAGCCTGTCTCCTCCATTTTTTAATTTTTTTTTTCCCCCCCATGCCACCTGACGAGCTTTTTCCAGGTAAGGCACATCACAGACTGGCAGTAAGATGCTAAGGAAGTAAAAGCGTGGTTTGGAAAGTGTTGGGAGGGTGGAAGAGACCCCTGGAGGTCTCCAGTCTCACTCCTTGCCCCAGGCATGAACATCTTTAAAAGAGAAATCAGGACAGCTCCTCATCAAGCCAGACATCTTCCCTAGAAAAAGTTTTATAGGAAGTCGAGACTCCCATCCTTAGGATCAGCACTTACAGAGCTCAGCTCCTAAACCAGCAGGATTCACCAAGCTCCCCATATTACATTAAAGCAAGATTTGAACCAAACTGCAATTTTTCAGGTAATTCCTTAATTCCTTGTACTGAGACAAACCTTCATTAGAACATCTTCAAACCTTCCTCTAGCCCCACACCTGATACCTTCACTAAGTGGTCAGAGGACACCTGACAGCATCACAACCCCAAAGGTGACCCGAGCCCCCAGCAGGTATTTCAGGTTTCACGTGGTGCCGGATTCATTTCAGCAAGTGACCAAGCTTAGGAAACAAAAGACTGGCTCAGATCAGTTTCTATTTTTAATTTTTTTTCCACGCTGAGGTTGTTTCTCAGCTCTCCCTAGGTGTAGCAGGGACCAGAGCATTTCCTTGGTGGAGATGCCAGCGGCCAAGCTGCGAGACCAAGAGAGATCCAACAGCATCACCGCCACAACCACCTCCAAGCACCACCTGCGCCTCCTCCCTCTTTAGCACCATCTCCAAAACCTCCTCAAACCCCACTGGGCTTTCCTGCTGCCCTGTCCCAACCCTCCCAGCCCTGCTCACGCACCGTCCACTGGCCTGCTCCACCTCTGCGGCACCAAACGCTGCGGCCACGGGGCCAAATCCTGGGAAGAGCCGGCGCTGGCCCCGAACTGACCGTAGGGAGAGCGGAGGAAGGTGAGCCGGGGGTAGCAGAAGGACGCCGGCTCCATGAGGACGGAGAAGAGAGGAGAGCCAGGTACGAAGCAAACCGCGTCTCCCTTCGCCTCCTGCAGCGTGTACTGTTGGGACATGCAGTCTCGGAGCCTTCTCGCTGAGAAGTTCCTTCTCCCGAAGGATTTCGTGTAAAAAAGAGAGTAATAAAAGAAACCCCAAAGGCGCCGGAGCAGCCTCGCTGCTGCTGTCAGAGCCCAGCCGAGCACACTGGCAAGGCAGCGTCTCCAGCCTGTATTTAAACGCCCCTCTCAGAAAGCAGAGATGCAGCACAGGAAGAGACAAATTCCAGCTCTGCGTCGGGCTGATAAGCCAGGTTTATAATATTCAAGAAGTATTGGCATTACTACAGTTCCTCCCCCCCGCCTCCCACCTCCTCCCACAACGAATATCTTGTGCAGGAGCTTGTTGTGCACAATAAGCAAAAAAAAAAAAAAAAATCAAAAAAATCAGCCTGTTCCGGTGGGAACAGCCAACACGTTGAATAAAACAAACACACGCGTGTTAAACCCTGGGGACGCAATTAGGCTCGGAGCAGGGGGAAGAGGAGTTGAACTCCTGGAAAAGGAGATGGCAGCAGGCGAGAGGAAAAGGAGAATAAACCTGGTGCCTCACACCGTGGGGTGGTTTATCCCAGGGGGTGAGCCCAGGTGGCCGCTGCAGGGTGCCAGCACCTGCCTCAACACCAGGAGGGGAGGAAGGTCACCTCATCCTCCTCCCAAGCTGCCCTGTGCTCCTCATTTCCACTCCTGAGCTCCCCCTCGGTGGGCAGCACCCAGGAACAGCACCCTGCACCTCTGCTGTTCGCCCACCTGAACACCTTGAGACAAAGGTTGCCCAGTTCTGAGCATGGACCAGCTGAGATCTTCTCTCCACCAGCTTCAAATCTCTCCACAGCGCCCATCAGCACTGCTGGCATCCATCCCACCATGGCACAGCTGCAGGGCAGCCACAGCCCCACCAGCCTTTCTCCTGCCACCTGCATCAGGTCCTTCAAACCTGATGAGAACCCCAAAGCACATGTGGGGAAGAAAAGTCCTCACCCAACATCAGCATAAAGTGTAACCCACTCCTGTGGCTTGGTTTTCATGCTTTTCTCCCCATGTTCTTGCACCTTCTCAACAAATCTCTGACGATTGGAATTATTCTTGCCTCTGTTTCCTACCCAAATCACAGCCACACTGGCTCACCAGAGCTCGCAGAACCTCCTCCAGCAGCAGAGGTAGAGTGAAGCCCTCAGTCCTGCTGGTTTTAATTGCAAGTCAGAGCCAGGGATGAATTTAGAAAGAGGGAGTATTAAAACCCATGGAGTTATGAGTGACAGCAAAGCCCTTTGATATCAAAGCCAGCACTGACAGATGCAGGAGCCTGCAGCGCTCTGCTCTGGGCCAGCGTGTCACCGTGCTCTGCAGAGAGCCTTTGAGGGGAGCTCAGCCCAGATCGGAGTTAGGAAGTTGTATTTCCAGTAAAAAGAGGAAAAAAAAAAATAAGAGAAAAGATTTGAGCATCGCCAGGTCCCAGCACAAAGCCCTGAAGGAGCTGCTCTGCAAACTTCATGATGAAAAATCACTGCTGAGTCTCAAAGTAAGGATGAACTTTGAGGAATTGCCTCGGCATTCCCATTTTTTAACCACACCACATCCTTCCCAGCAGACTCCCCACCCAGCTTGGATGGCAACAGCAAAGGTAGCTGGGACTTAACCTGTGCTGGATGTCTTGGCAGGGATTTGCATTTTCAGAGGGTAGATAACAGCTTCATGATGATGATGAGCCAGTAAAGCATCCCCAGCTTTGTTTAATCCCAGGGCAATCCTACACAAAGAACCAGGACTTCTCCAGAAGTGGGTTCATGTAAGGAGGAGATAATTCAAATGTCACCCAACCTACAGCAACAGAAAGGTTCTGGGAACCCTGTGGCTTCCCAGAGACATCTGAATCACAGCACAAGAGGAGAATTACTAAAAGAAAAACCCCAAAACAAGCAGCTTTCCCCAGATAATGTGATTTAACCCCTGTCCTTAGGCAGAAAGACCATCAGTGCAGTTCTGTTAGGTCAGAATTGGAGGTTTTAGTCTTACACAGGCAAATAAAACAGCACCAGGCTAAGCTGGGTAACTCTGAACTAAAATCCAACTTTGCATCTAAAACCTGACCTTGAGCCTAACTCTTACCTCAGCTGCCTCCTGCAAGAAGAATCAAACCAAACAACAAACAGGCAAATTGAATAGCACCGGGCCAAGTCTGATAATTCTGGATTAAATTCCAACTCTGCAGCTAAAATCCGACCCTAAGTCTTACCTCAGCTCCCTTCTGCTGAACCATCTCACTTCTCACTGACACTTTCCTTTAAGCCAACGCACAAAGCTTCCACTGCGGGTCCTTTCCCTTTGAAACCCAAGACCTCTTTGTTTTCACACTGACTCAACACAAAAATAAAGCTTGTTTTAATAAATGTTTACAGCCTCGAATGATTTACTACAGCTTTACTAGAAGTCAAGCCACTCTGAGCTTACACACAGCTATCTTCTGCCACCGGGTGGGTCAAGCGAGGGCTCCAGTTAAAACCCCAACCTCTCCTTTTTTATCTGCATTTATTTAAACAAGCTGAAGCATTCAAACTGCCAAGGAACAACAGGAGAGCCGGAGGGGAACTTCCTCTGTGGTCCATCATTCTTACGGAGCACCAACTGTACAAAAGCCACAGATATTTCAAAACTGGAGGGCTCTGGCTGAGATGAATTAGCCAACAAATCCCGATTATAGCCGGGAAGCGGCGACGCACGGCTCGCAGGAGGGGAAGCAATGACTGAGGTTGCTGTGCAGACAGGACTCAAGTGTTGCCTCGCTGTTGCAGCCTCCCAAAAAAACCCCAAAAAGCAGCCACAAACCCAACAACAGCAACCCAGGTGAGGCACACAGCTGGATCTACTCAATCCTGGGTCAAGCTGTTTATGCTGCAGCGCTCGAGGGGCAGGAATTTGGCAGAGGAGGGACAAAGCTGCGCTCACACCTAGAGACAATCCCCTAAAGAAATCCTACAAACACTGAAAGAACTTGGGGGAAAGGGGAAAATTCCCTGTGGATTCTCCACGTGCGTATCTGCCCTGAGAAGCTGTGGCTGCCCCTGGATCCCTGGCAGTGCCCAAAGCTAGGTTGGGCAGGGCTTGGAGCATCCTGGGGCAGTGGAAGGTGTCCCTGCCCATGGCATGGGGTGGGATGAGATGCTCTTTAAGGTCCTTCCAACCCCTAAAGCTTTCCATGATTTTCTCTTCCTGCAGGACAGGCGGTGGCACCGCCAGGTCTCAAGAGTGACAACACTTACACGAGAAAGCAGCAGAGCAAAGCTCCGAGGCACAACATCAGCTCCAAACGAAAACTTTTTCATTAAACCGGAGCGGGAAAAGCTCCAGAGGCACAAATCCTCCCCCGAGCGCTGATCCTGACGAGAGGTTCAGGGGACAGCACGGGTGACAAAGCTGCTGTGCCACCTACAGTCACTTGTGGTCCGACACAAAACCTCCCCTGCTCCAAGCCCGGTCGCTGTCACTTGAGCGAGTGTCACCCAGCGCTGCCGCGGCCATGCCGGTGAAGGAAGCGCTTCCTTTGCAAGGCAGCAGGGAGACACCGCACAAAACAACTTTTTTTTAAAAGTTCACCGTGAATCAGAAAGCGAATTCCCAAGTGCATGTAAACCCCTCCTCCACCCCGCGCTTCAAATAAAACTCTTTGCTGGGGGTCTCTCCCGGCACGCACAACTGCCCAAACTCTTCTCTTTAAAGTTTCACTTTTTCTAGTTGGTTTTTTGTTGTTTTTTTTTTTTTTAACTCCTTTTTATTGCGGTTTTTACACTAACACGAAGTCAGGCAACCTCATCCGCAAGCAGCAGAGCGGAGCTGAGCACCGCACCGTGCCCTCCGCCCCACGCTGGGTGCGAACAAGTAAAAGTAGAGGATAAAACACCCCCAGAACAGACAGAGCCCAAGCTTCCATCGCTCCTTTTCCCCCCTCCAGGTCCTCCTATCCCACCGCATCCCCGGAGCTGGAACATCCCCGCTCTGCCCAAGCACCTCCGCTTTGGGGGTGTCACAGATATCAAGAGCAAAAAAAAAAAAACAACCTTGAGAAGCGATGCAAAATCAAGATTTTTTTTCCTCCCCTCCTTTCCCAAGAGGGAAAACCAGGACGCATCCCCTCCAGCTCACCTTCCCCACCGCATCCCGCCGCGACCCCCGCGCCGATGCGACAGGCGGGGGGT